>VZRQ01006262.1:1657374-1832617 GCA_013397975.1 Machaerirhynchus nigripectus
ACCCGAGCCGTGCCCAGGGACACCTGTGCTGGCTGATGCCCTTAGGCTGTCCCCGGGAACCTGCGCTGTGCAGCCACAGCCCCGCTTTGCTTTGAACGCTCCGAACATCTGACTTCTTAAAAAAATTACTCCCTAAATGCGCCTTGACAACAAAATCGAAGTTTTTAAAAGCCCGCTAGGCCTTGGGTGGGTCAGGCAGCGTCAGTGGGCTGAGCACCGTCCTTGAACAATCCGTACTCAGAGATGCCCCCGGACCTGTCTGTCTGTCCGGCCGCCCCGGCCGCCTCCCGGGGCAGCGCTGCGGGACAGAGGGAAACCGAGCAGCCCCCCCGGCTGCCCGCCCCCGATGCTCCGTCCATCCGCCGCTCTCGGTACCGCTCCCTGAGCCTCGGGAAGCTCCAGAACCGGCGGTTCCCGCAGTGCCTCCCTCCTCGGGCGCCGACCCCCCGCGCTCCCACCCGCGGCTCTTGGCGGCGGCGCTGCCTCAGTTCCCCGCAGATTCGGAGGCGGTAACACCTTCCTTCTCCCGCGGGCGCAGCTCCCTCGCTCCCGCAGCGCCCTCTCGGCACCCCCGGCACTCCCCTCGCTCCGTGCTGGACACAGCTCCTACCCCCGGCTGCATCCCAGCACCTGGAATCGGGGAATCGCACCCAGATTCTCCGAGGATGTTTCCTCCGTCTGGGATAAAACGAATCCTTACCAGCGTTAGCTGTACTTTCCGCACAGAAGCCCTGTACAGGCTCGATTAGCTAAAAAAATACTTTGAAAGCGACTTAAAGTTTGACTCACAATCTGTGCATCAGGAAACACTCCTGCCCAGAATCTGCTGTTTTCTCTTTAAATCACTCTACTTTTCCCCAAATTCAGGTATCTGTGAAACATAATACTTACAAACACACCCTTACTGATACTTTTTGCTTAAAACATACAGTATCTTTCACCTGGTTTAATTTCAGGTCAAGATCTAGGGAGGACGCGTTTTTTGGCTCTTAAAACTGCTGTTAAAAAGGTTTATTAACACAGTATTTACAATGAGGTTCCTATTTCTGAGGCTCAGATTGTTTTCCTTAGCCTTGAACATTTCTTTTGGAGCTCCCACTGGCAGAAACTTAAAGATAACCCTGCAAAGATAGCTGGTGTGTTTTTCTCTTTCCGTAGAAAATAAATCTTTTAAGCGGCTGCTTGGATAATGGGCGTTAGAAAACAGTGCAGCACAGTCAATGCAACTGTTAAAACTTGTACTTCCTGACTTTAATTATCTGCAAGAATTCTTGGCCTAATGAGAAGGAAGAAAAGGTTTAGTGCCCTTTTTATTATTTACACAGAAATATAGGCAGTCCTCAATTAAAACTATCTGAATGTTCTTCTTTTCACAACTTTGATGCCTCTGACAGATCTACTAGTCAGGATAAACTTTATGGGAATGGTGGAGCATCAAAACGTCTTCTTTTTTTAATTGAAGTTATTTTTGTGGCAATGCCAGAGAGTCAGTCGTCATTAAAAATATATAAAATGCTTTGAAACCTTAAATTTTTTTCTGTAATTTAATGCAATTTTAATTTGTTAAAAAAGTCACATAAAATAAACACAGACAATGTAAAAAAGGCCTGCAAATGTCATAAAATAAAATGTTTGCAATCCTACCAAATCCACTATATTTTGGCTCCAGTATATGGGGGTTTTTTAAGAAGTCTTGCCAAAATAATCACAATTTCCTTACTTTGTGTCATTTCAACGAATCGTAAAAGCCCAGCTAGGTTTTAACAGATGTCATTGATACTTGGACTAAATCCTGTTCTCGGCTGCAGCCAATAACTCCACCCTTCAACAAAGTATCTGACATTAAAATTTATTCCTTGAAATTTTGTTACAGCCGTTGGAGCTGTTACATTTGTCTTAAACGCCTATTACCTGAGCAGCCTGCGCTGCTGCCAACCTGCCAGCTGATGTTATTGTAACTCACTATCAGGAGTGATTTGGCTTTGATGGGAACTAATCATGTTTGCACCATCATCAAGTTTACACCATTTAAACGGTCAATTTAATGCAGCTCAATAAAGCACAGCCAGCGTCTCTGGTATTTGTCTCAGATCTTATATTTGTCTCAGCTCCTCAGTGAAACTGTATTCACTTGCAGCAGACACTGTAATAATTATGACAGTGTGTTAAATGTTTGATCCTGTCTGCTTCAGAGAGGTCAACCCCGGCCGAATTATTTAGAGATCAGGACTCGAGTGGAACAGACAAACAGGCACATGAACACACAAACACGGAGCCTCTGAGAAACTGTAAATCATCTGGAAATGTAAGGACTGAAATATTGTTGTATTTCCTACTCACTCACAATTTGTTCTCCTCGTATTTTAAAGCACTGAGGGAATATATTAGTGTATAAATAATTGGGCATTGACACAAGGGCGTTGTCTTGGATGTATCTCTGTAGTTAATATAATTTCTAACAGAACACTCTGAATGGATATCAAATGTCTCTGACACATGTATGTGTATACACACACAGTTGCTTTACATTTTTTCCAATCACAAACACAACGTTTATAAGTTACATTACAGCCCCTGAAAGGGCTGTGATTTTGGATGAACGTTCAGTTCTATTTTTACTTTATCTTTTCATTCTCCATTTTTCTATGTCCACCTACTCATGCTCGTCCATCTCCCCAGAAGCTTTTTGCTGTCAGTCAAGTGACAACCTCAGTAGGAAGCTCTGTGTGTTCATGGGCCTCCTGAGGCCCAGCACTACATTTAGATGGGGGAAAGGGAAAAAAAAAAAAAAAAAAAAAAAAAAAGGAAAAATAAGAAAGCAGGGGGGAGGAAGCACAAGCTCTTCCTTTAGTATGCAATTCCACAGCCTGCAGGAAAAATTCACCCGTCTCCTCTGAAAAGCCTATTCCTACAAAAATGCAGTCCTATTTACTCCACTCCCACACAACTTCCACACTACTTGGCTATTTGCAAAAGAGTGTAAAATAACCCCAGGAAGTGTAAGACTCACACACAGAGTCTCACTGTCAAAGGGAACAATGCCCCAAAGGTGCACCTTTATCAGGCTTGGCACCAGAGAGTCACTGTGGCTCCTTCCCAGTACGAGTGCTCAGATGTGCCCAGCCTTTCCCTCCCTGGATTTACTGATTCTTTTGGATCTGTGAGTATTAAACGTTTGCCAGTAGATTACTTGACAAAATTTATTGCTAGCTATCTGAGAATAACAGCTTTTTATTTGATATGAGTAAGATTTCATTCCTCAGGTCATGTTTGCTTTAGATGAAGTTGCAGGCTGTAATACAAAAAGCCGTAGCAGGAGAACATCTCCATGAAGGTAATATGCATTTCTATAAACATCAAGCTGGCAGAATGATTTTGTTTCAGCTGGGATTATCAGGAGTTTTGCTGCTGACCTCAATAAGAAAAGGATCAGGTTTATAGCTCACTTGCAAATCCACCCTGCAAAAAAAGTGAGCTTTAGGCACTGTAGATTATTTACACTTCCTTTTGTTAATCATGATCATCATCACAAGATTTTCCTATTCATTACTGCCTCGGTGCTGATTACAGGACCTGTGACAGTGTCTTTATTCAGAGTAGGCACACGACATGACTTGACGATATAGACAGACAGATGCATAGATTTTTTTCCTTTTCTAACCAGCAATGCTAAGGGAAACTAAGTGAAATGTAACAGGATTTTAATGACAATTGAAATAATATCGTTTATTACATTGGCCCTGACAACACAACTCAAATCTCATAGTTAGTCTAAAATTTATAATACGCCATTACCGGGTCCCTGAAAGGAAATCTTATCAGCAAAGCTATTTAAAAATCCAGGAGTGTTTACAATGCAGATTGTTTCCTAAAATAAATAAACATAAAAGGACACTGGCAAAAGGTAAAATCTGAGAAGCAGTACGGATGGAGCAGAGAAATAAATGCACCAAAATGTCAAACCAGGTATTACTGCTTTCCACTGAATAAGCAGATCAAATGTAACAAATCCAAGCACCCACCTCCGTAGCAGAGGTGTTGGCTTAGCTCAACTGCAGCTCTCACCCTCAGCAAGGCCAGGGGCAAGCAGAGACCTGCAGGTTTTTTCCTGTGAAAGTGTGACCAATAAACCAGAGCAAATAACTGTATAAGGCTGCAGGTTGTTTGCAGTGCACAGATGCTCGGCAACCTGGAGAGGAATGTGCCTGCCCACGTTTCACTGGAAGGTTATTTAAAGCTGTGGAGGTTAACAGACACCTTAATTATTACAAACTGCTTTCGAATATCTCGGTCTTTGTACTGCCTGTCCTCAGCAGATGTGCTTCTTACTCAGTCAGGGTCATTTGGGAGTAGCGTCAGCTTCCAGAAAATAAAAGTTCGCGGGAGGAAGATGTCGGGCTGGCGGAGGAGCGGTGCTGGGTAGGAGAGCAGGGCCACCAGCCAGGGGGGATGCGCGCGGGCAGCCTCCTCCGAAGCGCTCCTTGGAGGCCGTGCGAGGGAGCGTGTGCCATTAATAATGAAACAAACGTCGGGGAAAGAGCCTCTGCCAGAAAGTGCAGGGAATCTGCCTGTCGCGGGTTCAGAGGAGCCTTGGCTGAATTGGAAAGGTAAAGCTAAAACTACAAACTGCATCCAGACTTCCTTGGGAGCACCCGCCCGTTTTTCTGCTCTGGGAACAACAATCAGTCAGGCAGACTTGGATTTCCTCTGTCAAGAATAGGGTCGCTGTTTTAAGATTCTGAACCAAATTCTGGCCTGCTCTAAAGTGAAGTTGAATTCTACCAGCAGCTTAGCTACTAAGCTTTAATAGGTGCATAGAACTTATTCTGTGAAATAGAATAAATCTAAAATTAATATAAATGAAAACAAAGTGTTTCCCAGATGTTTTTTCATACTAGAATTTTAGGTTTCCTGCCATAATTTACTGCAGGTATTATTAAAAAATTACAGGATTACTTTAATTGCACCCCTAAAGTTTCAGTATAAATAAAGATAATTTTTGTGCAAAAATCTTTGAATTGTCTTTTTTGTAAAACTGTCGGAAGAATAGAGTGTCAGAGCTCTAATTCATTTTTATTCTGTGTTTTCAGAGACAGAGATCTTTTCAGAGATTATTTATGCAATGATGGTACCAATCAAACTGCACCAGAGACAGGTTCCCTACAGAGCACTGAGGCTTTCTGGCACTTCTAATAGAGTGTAAATCCTAATTAACTCAGATTAAACCATCCTATTTGAGATAGTCCACACATTATTATGAACAAAATATTAGCAACCATATAGGAGAAAAGTGTGTAAAGTAAGAAAAAATACCAACCCCTCCTTCTTTTTTAAGTATGTGCTATTATTAATACTAGGGAAGACTCTCTGTCCTTCTTTAGAATTAGATTAAAAAATCCTTGCCTTTTGTTCCAAAAAATGGAAAGAATTTGTGCATTTTTTTTCTGTGCAGGCAGGCATGACTGATACATTCACAAAACAGGAGAAAGATTAATTTTATGAGTTTACCTCTGGGAGAAGGGCTTTCCTCCAAGTTCTGCACAGACCTCCTGAAACAACCATTGCAGCAACATTTTTGAAGCTGGATATAGGTGACTACCTCAAATTCCCTCCTCAAAACGGTGATGCTAAATAAACAAAGTCAGAGAGATCTGTAAGCATCTAGTGCCTGTTGTGCCATTGTTGCCAAGAACATGGAGATGTGCAGTTCCTTGTGGTAGCATCTGTCAGGAAGTGTGGAACTTGTGGTCTAGAGGTTGCCCAGCCTTATAGCAATGAGGAGCTTACCTCAGGATCTGAGGCACTGCCTGTGTTTCTCTGTCCTGATTTCAAATTACCTGTAGATACAAAAGAATGGTTGTTTATTATCTCAGAAACTACTTTTCCTATTTTAAGGGAGCCACTAGCTGGAAGAAGTGAGTATATGTGTGTGCTCTAGTTCAGTATTTGCACTGATTTTATAGCAGAATACTGCAAAATCTGGATTAACTTCATGTAAGCAAAGTAGTAGGCACAGAGATGAAAAACTGCCAGAACAATGGAAGAAAAAAACCCATCCCTCGCTTTTATAGTAGAAAAGTGTCAGCCATTACTTTCCTCAGTGCTGTCACTGATATTGAAAGAGTTCAGAGAATAAGGTGGTTTGTTGTGCTGGGCAATGCTGCCAGAGTATTTCCTTGTTCTCTTTTTATTTATACCCATCTGCTGGGTCTTGTCATGCACTGAGATGTTCTTGTACAGATTTCAGCACAACCAGACCTCAAATCCACTCTCAAGGAGCTGAACGCCATTGTTGCTTTAGAACAAAAGATGTGCACAGGTCTTGTACCTGCCTTCCACGTTTCACAGGCATGCACCTCATTTTAAGAACTTCTGAATTTCTGGCATGCAGATCAGTTCCTCCTATTTCCTACACCAGTGGCACCATGAACAATTTTTCTCCAGCTGCAAACACTCTTTGTGAGTCCCATTTCCCTCCGAGTTTTTCTTCAGCAGTAACCATCTCATTCCTTTGATGGAAGTCAGACCCAAACCCTGAGCGTATTTTCTTATACACAGATCTGTAACAACAATAAAGAGCAGGGACAAATCTCCCTGAATTCTACCTTAAGGCAAGATTTCCATTAGAAATTACTCACTGGTGTTGCTTTACTGAGGCAGTTGATTGTAAGACTTTCCTAACACGCATGCAGTTGGTATTTCCAGTGATATTTTTTTCCCAAGCAAGTCATCTTGCATTATTCTGTGGTGAACAGCAAAAATACTAAGTTTGGGGAGACGTGCAACCACCACAGCTTTTACAGGCACAAAAATCCCACCCCTTCAGCTACCTCCCGTGCCCACTCACCATTACTAATCCTTATTCACACAACCACACTGGCCACAGTTTCCAACGCAGACCAAAATTAGTAGTGAAAAACTTGCTTGCCTTACTTGAACAAAGGGTTCAATTCTAAGAAAGAGTGTGACTAACTATTTGCCTTGACCCATTGTCATCTCTTGTCCCCCATTTCCAGGGCTTGCACAGGACCAGGAAAACAGCAAGCAGTCATTTGCAGTGTGTTGGCAACAAAAGGAAAGGATTCTTGGTCATTTTTTTGTCCTCTCCCTTCTGCACAAAAGGAACACCCATAGCAAGATTTATGGGTTTTCTTCCCTTGATTACTATCTGAAACTTTCATCAAAATATATCTTTGAGAGAAATCAAGTAAAAGAAAATAGAGATTTGTTTGAGTTTCACACACATACACACCCCATTCCAAAATATCAAAAAATGCCAGCAAGATACTCAAACAAAGAGCTGTAAAAGTAAAACAGATTCCCAGTGGTGACATCTGTTAGTATAAGGATTATTCAAACATCTCTAGAGTTTTCCAAAGAAATGCCAGGATGGCTTCCTACAAAAAGGCAGCTCAGTCTAATATCCTCCTTGGCTAATCTACATACAAACCACATTTCTGTATTTTGCTGGCACTAGAAAACTGACATGCTTGTCTTGACTTGGAAATAAAAAGCAATTCAAAGGGAATCGGAAAAAGTATATACTGAGGAATCAGCTTAAACTGACCTTGGGATTAGAAAATTATCCTTTTGCGAAGCTGAGCACAATTGTCAATGCATGGCTTGGTAAGAAATACATTTCCTCTGAAAGCAACTTTATCATCTAGTGCAAGACAGTTTCAATTTAAGAGGACACCAGCGTGATAAGGTGGCCTGTAAAGAAGTATTTTCAGTCTATTTTGGCTAAAACGGCTTGTTTTACTGGTGAACACAAACAGGCATGCAAACATGTGCAAAACCTGGATAAACATGCTGCCAGGCACGTGGATGGAAGGAAAAACCAAAAGGACCCACTAGAAGCTGTGCTGTAAGCAGAAACCACAGGCCATAAACCTACTGCAGAGCTGTCCCAGCCACAGCACTCTGCATTCTCCTCTCACTTCTCAGGTGGCAGATGCAGAGCACCTGCACCTGGTGGAGAGAGCTCTGAGCAAGCTGGGGTACCACTCCCTTTGCATCAGTGTCAGACGTCCCACACCAGTGGAATTGCACCAGGAGTGACGTGAGGTTTGCCACCAGCAGCTCCACACCCCACGTGGAAATACCTTATGGTTTCATCACACTGGGAATTTCCTAGAGCCCATAAACTGATGAATAAACTTTACCTGAGGATTGCAACAATATTCGTAGCATTGACAGTGAATCCATTGGAACCTGAAGTTTCCAAAGCCTGAGCATAGAAACTTAATTTGGGAGACATTTACCAATACACCAATGGAATCAAATACAAGAAGACAGCATTTAGCTTGCTTCCAATGCATGATGTTTGTGAGAGCTAATGATTTTTTTCTCCTTTAATTAAAATTCACTTTAAAGTGTTCTCTAAATAAAACATTGCTTAAAATGCATCTGCTTCAGAGTCTATCACTCACACTAAGCTTTCAGAAAAAAAATCATCGCAACTTAAAAGGCACTATAGGATATTTAGACTAGAGTTATCTCACAACATGTTCTCTGGCTGCTCTGTTATTTGAGCTCTAAATGTTAAACACGTGAAAGCAACATAAAAGGATCTTCCCTTTAAAGCACATTTTCCAAATTCTCTCTATCTGTTATTTAGAACCCCATAAAGATCTGTGTGTGTCTACCCATCTGCAACCACATTTATTTTTGCATGTTTTTGAGTGCATATCTCTCAGTGTCATAAGGTCTTCATAAATAAATCAGCCTACTTAGATCTGCATGCTTTGAATAACAAGTCAGCCACCAAACCAGCAGATGGATACATTTTTAATTAGGTAAGCAGTCAATGCCTGTTGGTTTGAAAACTCTCTTGTTTCTCTTAAAAAGACGGAAACTAACCAAATTAAATCCAAAATTGCAGTGGGACAGCATAGTGGTTTTAATCTGCATGTAGCTGCAAATCAGCTTAGATCCCAGCCTGCTAGACAGCTTGAACAAATGCAATATTTTATATCAAGAAAACCTCAAAGTGAAATATTTAAGGATCTTGCAAGAATACGTTGTAAACAATATGTATTTTTCAATAACACATGCGGTTACTTATGCAATCTTCTCACTTGAGCAAGACTCTCTGATCTTAATTCATTTACTGTGTTGCCTTTAAAATCTCTCAAGCAAAATATTTTTAAGCAGCAACTTTCAATTTACATAATCAGACATACTTTCCCAAATAACATGGAAGAAACTCAGCATTAACAACATCTTGTACTGCTTAAATAATCCATGAAAATAAACTTCATCAGTTCCAGTTAACTTCTTCCCACAAAAAAAGTTTTCAGTTTTGGACTTGGAACAAAATTTAGCATGACAGATACACATCTTACCCGTACCAAACTTTCCACACTCCTCTGGACTTCCCCAGCTCCTTAAAGTCCAGGTAAAAGCTCCAGAGAACACCAGGACAGGGGTGAGGGGCTGGCCCGTGCCAGAATCCCAGAGGAGACCTCCATGGACCAAGGACTTCCAGGGCACCTTGCTGCCTGTAGGCAATGGGTCAGCCCAGAGCCACCTCTCCCACTGTCCCCACCTCACCTGTCCCTGATCTGCTCTGCCTATTGGCTCCCTTTAACCAAAACAAGGCCTTTTGTGTCCGTTTAGTTCTTTCTCCCATAAGAATTTGGAAGTTTTCCTGTAGTTTCCCAAGCATCTTCTGTCACTCTTCTGAACTAGTGAAATGAATCAAAGGGAACGAGACTCAGCCCAGGAAGGCAGCAGAGCTGGCAACAGGCTGTGTCCTTGGGGGGTGTGAGGAGACACCACGGCACCTCTGCCTGCCCAGACAGCACTGGCACTCCCACTTCTGCTTTCCAGACAGAGCAATGACCAGGAGACAACGTTATCCCACACAAAACTGCGCCTGTCTCAATGTGACCGGGCAGCGCAGAAGATTGTCCTTGGAACAAAAAGGCTGCTCTGGCAGCAGGAGAGCCAGGGTTCTCCACGGGCAAACAATTGTCTCCTGCTTGTAAAAACCACCCTGCACCACGTTTGCCGTGCACGCTCACCCCAGTGTGCAGCTGCTCCATACCAAACACCCAAAACTGTCAAAAGAATTCAGGGGCCAACATGAGGGTCTTATGTTTGCACTGAGGTGACAAAATAAATTCTTCTTGATCCTTATTCAGTTTTATGCTTACAAAAAGGAATAAAATTCACAGAGTAGGGAAAATCTCCAGACATAAAATCTGATACTTAAACAAAATAGCTTAAAAGTAAATGGGCCAGGTTTAATCTTTGATGTCACTTCCTTGGATTTCATGATACAGCACCTGAGGAGAATTTTTTCCATTTCACTGCAGCACGCTCTTTTTCTTGTGTAAGCTTATGGTAAAATAATAACCAAGTTTCCCATATGTGAAATAGTAAAATTTAGTTTGTATCATTTCTTTCTATACCTTTCCAGCCTCTTCAGTTGACTAAATGGAAAATACTGTATCTCTAGAGCAAGCTGGAAAAGAAATAAAGGTCTGACTCTCATCCTAGTTTTATGGGGATTGCGCTGATGTAATTGTACTGATTTCTAGGAAATTGCTTCAGATTTGTGCCATTAGCTAGATCAGAATCTAGATGTCAGTGCACCCTGAAAATACCCAGCTCTGCAAAAAGGTTCAGGATTACTCTCAGAGTTTTACATCCTGACGTCTAATTGCACTGTGTAAAATAATATTTATTAAAGTTCAGATATGAAATATAAAGATGGCAATTATTTGAAACTTTAGGATGTAATATTTGCCCACGGATCTACACGGGCCATTATGCTAAAAAACTGTAGTAGTGCAGGAAATAAAATTTCTCTTATATGTGGCATGACTTTTTATTCTTAGTTGAAATGAAAATACTGCAAGATGGAGAATATTAGTAGGGCACGCTGAGGCCAACTTGTATTGTTTAGAAAATCTTTTTAGCTGATAGTTCCTGTCCTGTGCTACAATTTTCCTTGTGCCTAGTCTGAGTTATATGTTGTAGCTCACAATTGAGAGGGAAGGAAAATGCTGTAATTTCACAGTTGCTGCTGATGAGAACTCACCACATTTATTTGAAAAAGCAGAAAATTACAGTGTGCTATGCAGAGCCCTACTGCTCCCATGTACAGCACCAGTGCTGAGGAACTCAAGCAGAGGTCTTGGAGCTCTGTAGGCAGGAAGGAAAAGGACAATGTGCCCATTGGTGATCTGGGGGGGCTGAGGGCTGAAAAAATGGGATGAAAATGTCCTTGCTATATTTCAGCTCTAAATTAGCAAATTGAAACTCAGTATGACAAGATGAAGGATAATATAACAAGATGAAGGAGTCCTGTGCCTTCAAGTACTTTTGTGCTGGGACCTGGAGCCTGGTGCTCAGACTGCCCCATAAACCATCCAAATAGCATCACCCCAACTCAGAGGAATAGACCCCATTAGACAACCAACACAAATTTTTTTTACCACTTTGTACAGTTTCTTGGAAGGAGCTAGGCAGCCAAAAATTCATGGGTTTTTTAATAGGCAACAGTAGAAAGATGGAGCCTTTCTATTGAAATAAAGGGATTTATGATTTACATTGATCTGATGATCAGTATCAGAATAAGTTAAAGGAGGATTATGCTTATTCCATTTAACAGGACTTCCAGACCAGTGTTTTAAACAATAAGAAGAGTTGGTGTAAATGTCAAAACGATATTTTTTGTGCTTATCCTTCAATCCTGTTCTGACCTCCTCTCCTAGATTCTCTTAAGTAAAAGTGTATAAAAGTATAAAAGAATACAATACTGTTGCTTAATTTTGTCTGCCTTTCATTAACATTTATATGAGTTTATGCCATGCCTTTTGCTGTTTTCCAGCTGATAAATGTTTTTTTAATATTGTGCAGAGATCATTTTGCTTATAATCAAGGAAGAGAAATTAAGTTTAACCTCTGAGAGCTTTAGGCAAAAATGTCAAGTGTGGACCAGATGACCACATGAGAGCTGCAGCTTCTCTTTGTGCCCCAGACTGGCTGGTATTGTTTTGATGCTGCTGCACTGGAGCAACAGCACTAACGTAATTATGAGATCAAGCAACATCTGGCGGGTTTGGCACCCAGCTCACAATCGATTGTTCGCTCGGGTCACGGGATGAATGCGCCCCGAGCGCACGTTAGGGTGCGCAATCATAAAGCTGCGTTAGCCAGCAAGGGGCAGCCCGGCATTCCTGGGTTTCATCGCCCCACAAAATTGATGGCCCACAAAAGAGCAGTGGCACAACACACAAAAGTGATGATGCCAGAGAGACTGACGCGCTGCGGGCGGTATTTGACATCTCCTGGCTCTGGGCTCTTGTGTGTTGTGATTTATGTCACCCTAATGATTGATTACTTTCAGATCATTCCCATTCTACCATATCTCTGAGAATTTCCCTCTTCTTCAAACATCTTTTTGTTCCACCAGCCCTAGGCTGCAGATGGCATCAACCCACGCATCTCCATTGTTTGAAGCCTGCAAGAACTCCGCCATTCTTTGGGGGAATGCTCATAGTTGAGTAGCTAGTGTCCAATTAAGTCCTGAAACTGTGGCTGCGGGCACTTTAACCTTTATATTCCCTTGCTCTTTTAGGAATTTCATTGCCTATGACAGCTGCAACTCAACAATACCTAAAGAAGTCATCAAGAAAGAAAATCAGAAGGCGACACATTTTTAAGGCTACGGAAAAGTGCTTCAAGTGATGGCTACAGCTGCATCTGTCACACCTCCATAAAGGTTCTTCTGATCATGTTTCACAAAGTGAATTATCATCTCTGGCATGCAGCATTACAGCAGACTCTGTGTGAAGACAACAGGCTAAAGCTTCTGCATGCTGGGAAGCCAAAAATGCCTCTGGGATGCTTATGCAAATCATTAGTTTTCTCTGATATCTCAACCATTCTGTGTGACACATAAAATATCAATGACTCAATATTCGTGTGATGGAAAAACACAAGAATTCAGTGCTTATATAGAGAAAACATTGTATTTTTAAAAATCTTTTTAATTTTGGCAAATCTAATAGGGCACAGTGTCAGGGGAATTAGTATAGTGGATAGTGAATATCTTAACTTCTTCAAATCACAGCAAGCAGCTACAACAGACTTTATTAGTTTGTATTTCCTCCTTCATCAGAAAGCAACACCACCAAAAAGAAAATATTTGCGACTACTTCAGTCACTGACAACAAGATACCCAAAAGAACTCCCAAGTTTCCACAGAAGGCTTTTTCTGCCGCTGTGTACATGCAGTACTGCTGCCCAGTGCTCTCTGGAGCTCTGTGTACCCTCTTTCACTTCCTGAAGCCCTGGCAGATGGAAAGGGATATACTGCAACTGCCAAGAAATCCTTCCAGCTTGATGTTCCTCAAATAGCAGCGAACACCATTACGCAGATACAATACCAAGACGCAGCAGAAAGAGCTTTGCTTTTTGTCCCTCAAAGCACAGACTGGTTTGGGATTTTGGTAGGATGTAACAAAGCCTATAACACACTTTATTTATCAACAGTATCTGTAGAGGGATGAGCTCCTGTAGAAGCCCAGTCAGGATTCAAGCCACAGGGCACACTGAGGCCCATCAGATTCAAAGGGACTGGGCTCCTGTGTGACAAACACCACTGCCACTGTATGTCCAATGCAGCACTGCATTTTGACCTTCTGTCAAAAGCCAGTGAAAACTTCCAGCTGGACTGGGGAGGTCTGGTGGTACCAGACAAAATACTCAAAGGACTCACATAGTGCCAAAAGGGAAATAAAAAATTACTGGGGAAAAAGGGTAAGAGGAATAGGTCATCTTGAGCTGGCCAAAGTTACAACTGATTGTACTTTTTCTTAAAAACAAGATGATTCTAAACTATGGCATTTAATAGTTCCATGGACAGAGTTAATTTCTCATATCCAGTGCTGCTCATCTCTTGCTTTGTTTAATTTTTGTACAGGTAACAAGGGATGCAAGATATCTGTCAATGGCTCCAAGCCTGGATGTGTCCTCAGAGTGAAGATCAGAAACACTGATCAGTGTTTTCCTTTCTTTTTTCTTTTTTCTTTTTTTTTTTTTTAATAAGTATCTGAGGAGTTCCTGTGAAAGCATTTAATGTAACTGGGTCACAAAGAATGAAAGCTGTCCTTGGGCAGCCTTTGAACAGGCACAAATATGTTTTCCTCTTTATTTCTTTTTCAGAAGAATAGAAAACATAAGCCCCTTTCCATAAGCTTTATTTCATTTTTAACAGGCTCTGCAACTCCTGAGAACCCATAAACAATGTTGAATGTAATTCAAATAGTCTTCGATACACACACTCCAGGTCTGATTCCCATTTAAACTAAGGTTTGCATTATCTTAACACTCACTGTAAAACTGTTTTCATTTCTGGAACTGCAGGGAAGGGTTTAATTTTAGGCAGAGGGCAGGTCAAAGTATTTTGACACTGCCAGTTCAAACAGGAGGTCCCGTGCTGCAGAGACAGCACTGCCACCCACAAAACAAGGGCCTGACCTGTACTGATCCTGTACTGAAACCCAGCTCTCACTGGTTTAATTTACTTAAATGCTGTGGATGTGTAGAACTTTCTAGATGCAAGAAAAGACAGTGAATATGTTTTTGAAAGAGGGCAGATAAGCTCACGTGCCCTGACAATGGTGAGTGCTGCGAGTCCTGGTTCCCTTTGCAGGGGTGGGACAAGCCCAGAGTGCCCCATTACATGCTTTCACTGACTTTGGGGCACAGTAATCTTAATCTTACAATTTAGATATATTCCATATAACCTGGGGGTAATGAGTGAAAAAAAAAATTAAAAAGGGATATACATTTGGAGAGTTGAGGGCATATCTATGGCTTTCTTTTGCCATACTGCCTTTTAGCTGCCTTGTGATGCCCTGATGGCTGCTCACAGTTGCCATGAGCTACAGCAGCTCTCAGGTAATAATAAATTATTTGAACTGACTGAATGGTTGCATAGCAGGGTGAGGTGATGGGGAGGAGAGCTTCTCTTCAGTTGATACTGGCCCAGAAAATTGGTTGGACAGCTCAGTCCAAAAGAAAAAAAAAAATAGAAAACCCGAATAACTATTTGGTCATTGGGCAAGACGGTGTTTGCCCAAAATCCAGTTTACTTCATTGCTAAGCAGCGAATTGTGTTTTGACAGACAACTCTGCTTCAGTGCTTACAGTTAAGCATCAGAATTTCGAAGGCTGTGTAAAAGGTAGAGACTCACATGCACCCCTCTCTCTGCTGCACAAGGGATGTGTTTTTCTCAGTACTGTCTCAGTGTAAATCAGGAGGATGGCTTTTATTCAGCCGAGCACTTAACCTTAAGTATTGAGCATAAAAGCACCTCTCTTGACATCCTCAAGATTATTCATGTGCCTGCCTTTGCATTTAAGCACTAAGTTGACCCGAAATCCATAGTATTATCTAAAGAAAACAACTCTATAATACTATCTAAAGAAAATAACTAAATATACTAGACTAAATCACTTACAGAGTTTGTGATCATCAGAGCTGTGGAGCCCATTTTGTAGACTGGATAACATTTATAGAATAAAACAGGACAGAGGTTTCTACTGCTCTATCACCTGAATCCAAATGAAGAGACTGAGGAGTTACAAATAGAGAGTCACAGCCTGAATGAGACTGGCAGGGACCTGTGGAAGTCATTTTATCCAACCCCTTTCTCAAGCAGAGTCACCTACCACAGGCTCCCCACAACTATGGGCATACTTGTTATTTTGAAAACATCTGTGAATGCTAGAAACACCTCCAAGCTAAAAAAAAAAAAAACAAAATAGAAATTCATATTATAAGTGAGTTTACAGATTCCTGAGAGAACTGAAATTAAAGCAAAGGCTGGCAGAACAGAAACAGTGGTGAACATCACAAAATAAACTCTCCTCAGTCTCCAATCTGACAGTAACTGATGATCTTTAGATAATACATCATACCTCATTTTGGCCTAAAGACAGGAAAGAGCTCTTTTTGTGAAGTAACATCCCCTGCAAAAGGACAGAGTGTTCTCTCAGTTCAATCTCTACACTTCTAGTCTGTATCCCTCTATTTCATAAAGATCGTGGAGACATGACTGAAGGCAGAATCAAGCCTATTCTTCCAAAGAAAAAAGGAGAAGCTGTACATTTTTACTAAGTAAACTACTTTTTTTGCCTGATGAAAACGATACAGTTTCTCATTTATTTTTATGCCATATAAATTCTACAGAACCTGCAGAATGTACCTACAGAAGAATCAGCCCACCTTTTTGTCATGGGAGGAAGAAATGTGCCTTGTGCACAAGTGACCCTTTGAAGGCATTATCTGGCACAGTGCCACACCATGACTGCTGATGGGGATTTTGCAATGGAGACAGGAAGCCCACTGTCATGGAAAGGCAGGATTTCCATCACAGTTGTGCAGTTCACAGATCCACATGAGAACTGACACAGACAATGGCTGTACTTCCACCGTTTGACTCAAAGTCACACACAGCAGAACCTATGGACAGCAGTGGGCTCTTCCCAAAAACAAAGCAGGCAGAAGAATGGAGTGGAAATGCTCGTTTCTAGACTGCACATGATTTCCAGGTTATCTACAGGAGGTATTTCTGTACAAAGATGGACTAGCCTACTGTTAAAATAAAATCATCTGCATGCTAAACACAGTTCTAGTAATGTTTCTGTGAAAATAAGCCTGATATGTAGACCTGTGTCTGAATTTCTGTTTCATGCCAACAGAAAGAGAGAGGTAAACCAAAAATCACTCCTAAAACTCACTGAGTTTCCATGCTTTCATCAGGTTTGAGATATTCATGGCAAAGGCTCAGCTCATCTGGAAACATAGGAAGGAATGATCAGTGTCCAGATCTGTGTTCTCGGGAAAAGAAGAAGAAAGATTTATTTTTTCTTTTCTAGTTTTAGTGGCACTTATTTAGTAACTCCACTAAAACTCAAACAATATTCTTGTATCTACGACCAGCATATAGCTCATAAAGAAGAATCAGATGTTTGCAATTTCAGCTCAGTCACTGTAACTTTTCTTCCACTCACTTCTAGACTTCTCTTATTTATTTATTGCATTTCTAAGGATTTTCTGTTAGGGCCTGTGGACACGTGTACATAACAGCCGTAAAAACCAAAAATACAATCACAATCCCTGACCAAACAGGGTTAGTGAAAAGAAATGATTTATGCTCTGCACAATTCCTCTATGTGTTAAGCTTAACAGAAGCAATTGCTTTTCTTCCAACTGCACTCGTAACACAATCACTACATTTGCCCTTGAAAATGTCTGCCTAAGAACTACATACCTCCCAGGGTTAAAGAGCTGGGGTTTAGGGGTTTTTTTGCCCCAGATCAGAATCTTTTAACATAAAAGCTTCAGAGATTTCATTTGAGCTACTTCGATGGCTGCAGCCCTGCACAGGGTCAGGCAGCAATAAGCAACCCTGCTGTAATGGTGGGTTTTCTGCTATTCCCCCTCCAGTGCAGAATAAATGTCCTTTCGTCACTCTGTGGAGTGCTTGATTTCCCACAGAATGGTTTATTTCTGCAGAATTCTCCAGGCACACAAACCATTCTGTTCTGGTGAGCTCTGCACGTCTTATTCATGGTAATTACGTTCACATCTTTGATCTCAGATGAGATCTCTTGTGCATATTTTGTTCTATTTATGTCTTTGATCTTGTTACTTGTTTTTCCCCCTTTTTTTCCAGTCGCCTGCCTTTCCATTTGAAAGATATTCATCCTACATCACTTTAAAGACAAAAGGTGAAACAGTGCTGTATGTATCCTAAGTAACCTTGCAGAATATACAGGGGTACCAAGCAATTTTGTGAGCAGAGCACATTAGGGTTTTGTCTCCCAGTTTAAACGAGCAGTAGCACATCATGCTGTCGACACTAGGAGTGTATGCAGGCAGCTGAAAATGAGACGTGGTACAGAGAAGAGTATATTAAAAAAATAAAGGAAAAAGCCCAGTTGTTGTGATGACCACAGTGACAGCAGATTACCCCAGCAGAGAAGAGCCACACGGGACCCATGAGTGTGCAGGACCAAATCTGCTCTCCATGGCAACAGGCAAGTGGCAGGGGACAGCGTGGCAGGAGCCCCATGTGGAGCAGGGACACGCTGCCCCACTGCCCCAACCAGGCTCTGCAGCTCTGTCAGTGCTGGAGGCTTCAGTCTCCAAAGCACATTTGCAATAGACTTGCCCCACAACAGGCATTTACAAATAAATCAAAGGAAACAATAAATCCTTGTATCTTTTCAGGTGCTTGTACTGTTAATACCAAAATGCTGAAAGCATAGGTGTCCTGCTAGCATCCTGCATGGTGGTGGCTCTGGTGCTGAGCAAGGAGCTCCTCAGTGGGCACACAAGCATGTGACAGCTCTAGCACTTAAAGTCAACAGGATCTGGACTTATGCTTGAGAGTAAAAATGCAATACTGTTTCACTAAAGCTGGTTCTTCACTAGTTATTAAAGCAGAACAGAGGAGTAACATTTCCAGAGCTCAGAATTACCATAGTAAGATGACCTGAGTTTACTGCAGCAGTTAGTGGAGATTAAGCTGAAAGACTAGATGGATCTCCAGTTATGAAAGAAAACTCATGGATAGGTCAGAGCTACTTAAAACAACTGTCTCAAGCCCCAGATTCAGCCAAAATTTAAAACCACTTCTTTACTGTCAAACAGTTGCATTTATCATTCCCCTCCGCTCTGCTGGCTTGGCTGAAACAGCAGAGATCTGACAGCAGATCTACGTTGTGACACAGCCATGGAAGCATCCTCTGCTCTCCTTTATCGCCTCACAGACAACATTTCATATCAGCAGTATAAATACAGAGTCATCACAGAAGGCTACAGGGCTGGTTAAGGGTGAACGACAGTTTCTATCTGAGAACTTCTGTGGATCAATCAACACTTTCATGCTAGAATTTCTCAAGCTATGGGAAGCATGTAGATGAGGGGCAGAAGAGTTCCTTGAGAAAGTTGTTTCTAAATGCCCAAGTTTATCTGCCAGATCTCAGTGGAATTCTCAAGCAGCCAATATGCTCATCCTATGCTGTAGCACTGAGAAGCTCGTAAATGCCTGTTTGTCTTCCTATGAAACACGGAAGTTATGCTAAAGCTACTATGTTATGGTAAAATAAAGCTACCAGGGCCACAGTCACTGCCTGCAATGTGTGTGTAACTAATTCCTCTGCGATCTCAATTACCTCTCCACTCATCCTGTTGGGAAAGTTGAGTTATTACCTCAGCAGGGAATATTAGCGTCACATTGCTTACTTTGCACAGGTTCCTCTCCACATGACTAATCCTTCACCCATGAATATAAAGGTGCAGGGATTGGTTGTTAAAAGCTGTGTGAAAACAGCAGACAGAAACTGTAACTCATGGGTCGTCCCTAATCCAACAGAGGTGTCACAGAAAGTATGAGTAAAATACGTTCTTCAGGTTTTTTTAATTATGTGTAAACAAGAATTCATTAAACAATTAAGAGGAACAAACTTTTCATTAGGACAGAGCTAAGAGGACACAATATTGTTAGAATATTGCTATTTTGAAAAAGAGAAGACAGAACCTTCAAATTATTTAGTCTCTATTTGCCTTAATTCCAGCAACACACCCCCAGTGTCTCTTTGGAATTCACCCCCATCTCCTCAGAAGCTATGCTCGTATTTTCTCCTGCCTTCTAAAAACATAGCAGAAATCTCACTTCCTTATTGTGGATGAGCATTTCCCAAGCTACTCTTATTTTAAAGCAGAACCAGTGAGTACTTTGCAACCGAAACCTCTCTGCTGGCAGGATCCCTGCCCCTGCAATTGAAGTGCCTTCTCAACCTGAGCCACAAATTGTGCAGCAATTATGTCACTTGTTGTCTTTGATGATGTGCAGACATCCCAGTCTTGTGCAACCCAACACAGTACTCCATGGGAAAGTCCTTTCTGTTTAAATTTAAGGTAAATGTAAAGAAACCTTCATGTGTGTAATTCCATTTTAAAAATGATTCTATAGCATGGGAGCCTGGAAATCCCTGTTTGATCTGAAATGAAAGAGCAAACAGAACCAAGACATTTTAAATCCTCCCATATGTGTTCTTCCATGATCCCAGTAATATGGGTTACACTACTGCATTTCAGAAACTTTAATTTTCTCATCCACTGCTTGGTCGAACTGGTTTCCCTAAATCCAAATATCTTGTGCCATTTTAATCACTGAATTGTTAAAAATAAGTAAGACAAATCAAGAGTTCTCCACTGAGCCTCCTGCCCCAAAGCAGGATGCCATTCCCAACAGGCATTTGCTAACCTTTCCTCAGGAAGCTCTGCATCACCCCAGTGAAGGGCTGTTCCAACACCACTGCCTTTTCCTCTCCCCTCAGTCCTGACGCCTGCTCATCCTGTGTGGTTCCTATTCTCCACCCAGCCTCTGTCCCACATCTCCTCTCCTGAGCAGCTGGGCCAAAACATCCCCCAATTCCACACAAGCTTCCCGGTAT
Organism: Machaerirhynchus nigripectus; assembly: GCA_013397975.1. Classification (NCBI taxonomy): domain Eukaryota; kingdom Metazoa; phylum Chordata; class Aves; order Passeriformes; family Dicruridae; genus Machaerirhynchus; species Machaerirhynchus nigripectus. The sequence goes on from VZRQ01006262.1 coordinate 1,677,865, forward strand.
TCCCTGCAGCTCTGCTGCTTTACTGGGCTTTGCTGGTCACCAGAGGCACCACAGGCAGGTGCCCAGTTTGGGGTTGTGGCTGCACAGAGGGTCCCTGACCCCCCAGGCTGAGCGGGGCAGGGTCTCCCCTTTAGCCTGGGGTGCTGAGCCTAAAACCTTCTTCTTCTTTAATCCACCCCTGGCAGCTCCACCAGCCCTGGCTGGAGGGAGGGCTTGGGCAAGGCAATCAGGCCATCGGACTGCAGTGAGAGCCCTTCTGCAGTCAGCGGCGTTCGAGGTGAGAAAATGATGCAGTTTGTGTCCAGCTGTGGGAGCAACACCCCACTGCATCCACGCCTGGTTCGCAGTGAGGGGGAGGCCGTGCCACTGGAATTCCCAGCACGGGGGCAGGGAATGGGAGGGGACAGGGGTCAGAGTGTGGCAGCAGAGATAAGTGTGACCAGCAGTGTGGAAAACTTCCAGGAGCTCTCTTGACTTCATAGCATTTCTGCTATTTGGGGAAATTGCATAAAATACATTTTAATTTTTACTGTTACTTTTTTTTTGGTATGTGAAGAACAACATGCTATTCTAGTTGAAAGTATTTTAACTTTTAACCATTTTTTTGCCTGTGTTCAAGGAATCTATATATACTATTATATTAAAACATGTATTCCTGCATAATATAGATGAATCCATAGTCTATACTCAAACATATATTCTATATTTGCCTATAAAACAAAGGCTAAGACACTGCCATAACTAGCAGGTGTTTTAACATCGTTTTAGACTTTTGCCATAATAGAATATTACCAAGAAACTGAACTGTCACACAGATGAGAGGTAAAATTAAGTCAAGCAGCTGTATTTTTTTTTCCTTCCCAGGAAGAGTTGTGGTCATTTTAGACAAGATCAAAAAGTTCAGTCCTTCCAACACCAAATTTTGTGATTTTTTTTTTTCTCTTTTGCAGAGATATTCAGTCAAAACATTTTGGCTGCAAGAAAAGGGGTTAACAACTGTTAATACCTTTCAACTGCAAAGATTTCCATCATGATCGTTTCTTGACTATGTGAATTTCATGTCTTCAAAAAGTATCTTAATTTCAGATTGAATACAATGGTTCAGCACTATAATTACTCCCCACCCCCCTTTTCCTTCTCTTATGGAAATAAAATTCATAATTCTTCCTGTCATTTTTACATATTATACTCATGTCACCAGGAGTTTTAAAGTTTCTTTTTTTTAAGGTAGTTACTGGTGGTATAATAAAAGAGAGAAAATTAATTTCCTGCAGTTTGAATCAAAGTGCCCCAGTGTCTCAAGACGTGATGTTATAGTAAAACCGTAAAGTTAATGGAATATTAAAACCTGTCAGTTGAGCTACACAGGGAAAAATAGTTCATCATCTGTAGATTGAGAGAATGATAGTAAAAGGGGCTATGTATTTCACCAATTAACTGCTCAAAATTAAAATGAAAGAGGGCCTGTCCTTTCTGTTTACAGAAACAAGAGCTGTATTGTAACAATTAAAAGCTCCTTCTCATTTTCAGGTAAATAATAATTACCAATTCTTTTTAAACATCTTATGACAATAACAGTGCTCCAAACACAAACAGTTTTTCCGTGCCTTTGCTGGAGTGATTAAAATGTTGAAGGCATCCCAGCAAGTCCCCGAGCTCCTTGACAGCTGTCATTGCTATTGAACACAACTATAACAGCCAGAGAGAGCTTTATTGGTAAACTGTTCTGCTTTGCCACAAAGGCAATCTCACAGGCATCTGCTGCCATATTTCGGAGCTTTATTCCTTCCCTCTCAGACGGAGCCGGTGATTCGGTGCCATGTGCAATTTCTCCCTCTTTATCAATACCATTTGGTGAGGCTTGTGCCACCAGAGCTCAGGAGGTTTTGTTTCCAGGAAAATGAGCAAGGAAAATACATTTTTGCCGAGTATAATGGCCTCTTTCTGCGCTAGTCATGTGCAACAATGGAGCCGAGGGCTTTTCAATAGGGAGTGGTGTGACTTCAGTGTTTAAATATAAATGCACAGAGTTTTTATGAGAAGTGCTGTACCCTTCCAATTTACATCTTTTTTTTATGGTAGGCAGAGGAGAAAGCTTCACCACAATGAGCTGCAGGCTCAGTAAAGACAGGTCAGACGGCCCCACGTCTGGCTGAGCACCGTGCGCAGCCGCTCTGCCAGAGCCCCCTGCCAAAGGCAGCCCCTCTTCCTCAGCTCCCCGAGCTGCCCTGCCTGTCACATCCCTGCACCCCAAAGCTTCCATCCCCACAAAGCCCCTCAGGCAGTGGAAAGCACGTTTGCTCTACTTTGTATTTTACACACAGCAAACTGAGGCACAGTGAAATAAGGTTACCTGCTCAAGGTCCCCCAAGCAGCCTATGGCAGGGCTGGGAGCTGAACCTCAGCTTCCCAAATCCCAAAATTGTTTAACTGAGGGGCCATTCCTGGCCTCTCTGATGGCCTGTCTCAGCATCTCACCTGTACCCCAGGCACACCAAACATCACAAGTCCCCCAGTGGTAGGTAATGCTGTCCTACACCCTGTACCCAGCTCAGCCACCCTGTGCAGGTCCCCACATCCCCCGAGTCCCTCACCAGCACATCCCAGTATGCAGCAGCACCTGCCTAGGCTCCTCCAGCACCTACCCCAGCTACACCTGTTTAACACCTCTTCCTTCCTCCCTTCCCCACACCTCCACATCTGGATGGCCGAGTAGCTGCAGGAATGCACCTGCAGAAGGTGGCTTAAGGTAGCAGGAAAGACACAGTATCCCAGGGAGCAGAGGTAGGGAGGCTGGCACAAGACCTAGGATTAAGCTGCACTGAATATTTCGGCCAGTAAAGAACTATTGAAGCCTGTATATGTAAAAAATTTTTGTGCTGTGTGCTCCTGGAATGATAACCAAATTGGTAGGGTACAGGTTTCATCTGCTAACAGCTGAAATACTTCTTGGCTTCTCCCCCTTAGTGGAAAATGGGAAATCAAGAAAGAGTAATGTCAATCACAAAGACGAGGACTATTGCAGTATCTAAAATATGTATACATCTCTGGGTGCTGAAAGCAGTTAATACCAACCTGTATTTATGCAGTTCTAATAACCCAAAAAGAAATCTTAAGAGCAGCATGATTTGAACAAACATAAAAGGAATTTTTATTCTCTCAGTCCAGATAGTGCAATTCTTCAAATCTCTTTGCATAAAGCAGTAAGCAATTCTCTTTTCTGAAGGACTCACTGCCTGAGCAACACTTTTAAGCTAGAGAATTATGACGTCTTCCCTATGTTCTGCACCTTTAAATCTGTCAGACTACTACTATCCATTTTAGACTGTTGTGTTCATTCATGTGTGCAGACATACATTGTGTCATGGAGACTGCAGCACGCTCTTTCCTGTTGGTGTTTTTAAATATAAAAGTTATTCTGACCACAGTGATCTATTTTCTGTTCATTGAAATATATAAAGCTTTATCCAGCACTGAAATGCAGTCGTGCTTGAGGTGCAGTGTGAGAGCTGCTCAGCAGCAAAATGGAACACCAGAACTAGAGCGGGTTAGAAAATGGATTTTATGTCCTGCAAAACAGTCCAAGATTTCTTCTTCTTTGTTGTTTCTGCTGTTCTGAGTCAGGGAAAAAAAATATGTATTTCTCAGTTTTTTCACTTGATCCAAGAATACAGGAAGGAAATTATCTGTTTTTTCATATATCAATTCTCTTCACTTTTATGTAAAACTCTTATTTGAAATAAAAAGCATTTTATAGCTATATATTTGCACTTCAGAAATGACAAAACCTGGTACAGTTGGATTACTACCAAGTTCCCACTCCCTTTTTCTTTGTCCAGTCCCCATTTTGTGAAGAAGGACCATTTTGTCAAAGCACTGTTTCCTATGTAGGATCTGTTTTTTCAAAAGAGAGAGAAAAAAAAAAAAAAAGACCAGATTCAGGTAAACAGAAGAGTCTCTGAGCAGTTAAAATTGCCAATCCACACAGTTAGAATGCAAGCATGGGGCCTTGACATTCATTCTTCCCTAATTACTGAGTACAGCCAGTAGCTTCTTACAACCTGCAGGAGGTATCTAAAGGTTTTTAGGTGCTCCCAAGAGAGCTCCTAACCCCTACTTTCAGATCTGTTCATTTCACCATTATGAAGCCTCATCTTAAATTTCAGACTATCTCAAAAAGCTCCAGGAAATTCAACACTGTCCCAAAGAACCAGCCCCACAGAGGGTTAAAAAAAAAAGTGAACAGAAGTACTGTTGCATTAAAATAAATGGCTAGCAAGTGGTCTAAATAAAGCATTGCTATCTGATGCCTGAAAACAGATTTGACTGAAAAGGTATGCTTTCAGACTAAGAAAGCAGAAAAAACTAATTAGACAAGAAGCAACCGTGAACAAACATGTTAGCAGAATCAATAACTGGAACTGATCAGCTATTTCTTTAATTGTGCCAGCTGGGCTCTAGCGATGTGTTTAGAGGAGCATAATTACCCGTTTCGGTTGTACAGCAGAGTTCTTTTTCTTTCCCTATCCTTTTATTCACCCTCCTTTCTTTCTTTTTACGTTAGGAGCTGGTCATATGCCATTAAAGAAAGAAAAACAGGGTTGAGAAATTAGTGGAAAATGGGCCATCCTCATACATAAGACAATATTATATGAATAATTAGAAGTAGCCCTAAACAGTTATACCAAATGTAACCTAATAAGAAAGTGAGTCATCAAGGATACGTAACTCATTTCTTAATGTGAAAGGACATTGTGTGTGCTGTGTGCAAAGCAGCGCTGCAAAATAAAATAAAATGAAATAGGGACCGTTCTCTGTCCTATTTGGACATGCGTACCAGGGATTGTTCTAATTTGTAAGGCTGTGACTGATCCAGGCACAGAGTTCTGCTGCTAAAGCACTGGAGTCCACGCTGTACAGCTGCCTGCTACTATTAGAAGGAAACCAGGACAGATATAAAATAAAGCACAGAAAGGAGAGGGAAAGCATAGAGGGAAGAGAGAAGGGGCTCACTGATTAATTAACAAGCAAAAAAAAAACCAACCCACCCTTCCTTGACTGATGTTTACCCATCTTTAATTGACAGCAAAACAAAGGATTTAATAACTACAAGGCTCTTATGGGCAGCTCCATGGAAAATCCATAGCAGCACAGAGCAAGCTTGGCTTTTTTGATCTATAGCAATGGCTAAATGGGTCTCCATTAGAGCGATGGCTACCCCAAAAAGTGAAAATTAAACAGTGAAATATACATTTAATCAGCAACAGGCTAATATATCAAAAGCGTCAGACTATCCCAACCAGGGGCCTGATCCAAAACACATTGACGTGAGTAGAAAAAAGATTCATGCCCCACAAAAGCTTGAGCTCAGAAACTTGTCCAAAGCTGATCTAAACCCTTTATACAGCTGAAAGCCTCAGAAAACCACGACTGGTCCTATTTTCTGGTTTCATGCAGGTCAACTCCCCATTCCAGGAGCAGTCCTAATTGGTGGCATGACCAGAAGAGCCCAGCGCCGTGCTGGGAGGATGGGGTGGCTGAGCTGTCCCCACCCCATGGCAGGGCTCTGGGGCACTCTCTCCAGCACCAGCCACTTCTGCCCTCCCTGAAAACAGCATGAGGGTGAGGTGAGGTTGGGAACACTGACCACGTCTGCTTTCTGCAGCCCTCCTGAAGCTGCAAACTGCCCACTGAAGGGGAAAAGCCCCTGGAGTGAGGTAGGAAGCTGAAGAGAAGTAGAAGTAGGAAAGAAGTGAGATGCTTTGGGATTGAGATGTGAGAATGCGCAGCAGTAGCAGCCAGCAGCCCTCACCTACAACCTGAGGCTCAGGAATAAATTCCCAGGAAAGCCATGGGGGGATGCTGCACACAGGGGTCCCTATGGCTGTAGATCATCCCCAAAACCCAGCAGAAAGCGTTCAACAGCAGCAGTCCAGGCTGGCTTGTGTGTGCTTGTGCAGGTTGGTATTTTATCTGAGACAAGTATTTCTATGCTTATCCTTTTCCTAGCTGAAGCCATTTAGCTTTATTGTGTGGTACATATGTCTCTTGATATGGAAAAGAAACTTTTGTGAGGCAATATTCAAAGGGGTCTGCATTTATGTGGGCAGCTACGTCTGGCAGACGTCAGTTCTTTACAAAGAGGAGTAGCAGGATTCAGGGCTAATTAGGGAAATTATAAAACAAAAAGGTATTCTCTAACAATAACAGATTCTTCAATCAGGATCAGTCAATCATCCTGACAAGGAAAATAATTTAAGATTACTTGCAGAGAGAATAAAAATGCATTACATGGGGTTAAATTGCAACAATGTTCATGTTATCTTTTAAGAGAAGTTGCTGTATAGGCACTTAGCATTATATAATACACATAGAATATTATAACAGGAGATCTCAACTTCATCTTTCAGCCTTTCAAAAAGTATCTAAGTTCCTGATCATTTAAATCTTTGCTGATTATTCATCACTACCACATTTTCGGAAAGGAGATGCTAAATTAGCTACTTACTATGGATGATATTCACTACGCTGCTGAGTGCAGTCACAGAACAAGCCTCACAGAAGCAGTGGATGATAATGCTTCCTGTGCTCATCCTAGGTATGATGAGCTCCATTTCAGCACCAAACAGCCTGGCACAAAGGGTGGTCACGGGGCCAGGCTGAGGAAGAATAGAAGTATCAGCTGTTAGCAACAGCTATCAACCCTGATGCAGGTGATACATAGCACTGCTCCAAGGACTTCACCTTCAAACAGCCTGATCAGGAAAAAACAAACTCAGAAGGGAGAATTTTGCCCCAAATTAAATTAAGTCATTGATTAGGTTTCACTGGAACCCATTTCTTACACTGACAACAGACCTGGTTTGGCTGCCCATCATCGGGCCCAGTTAAGGTTCATTTCCACAAATATTGTAAGAGGTGCAAAGACAGCAGAGCTCTGCCCAGCACCACCCTAGCTCCAGGAAGAACCCACGCTTCCACTGCTAGCCCGTGCCTGTCCCTTGGTGAGGTGTCCCAGGCAAGGGAGGGCTTTGATTAGCTCAGAGCAGCCTGGAGGAGGAGGCTTGGGAAAGAGCAAGATGAAAGATTTCCCACTCCTTCCTGTCAGCAGACTGCCCTTTACTCCTGTCCAGTGCAGGTGGCCTTCACAGGCAGGGAGGAGATGTTTGGAAGTCTCAGGCAGAAGAGGAGCCCCTGGGAAGCCTCTCAGGAGGCAGCAGGCAGGAGGGACACTGCTCCCTGCATCCAGAGCTCAGGAGAGTGGGCTGGCTGTGCCACCACAATGCTGCTGAAAAGCAAACCTGAAGGCAACGGATTTTCCCCTTATCCTCAAACAAGCCAAAAATTCCTCTTTGCCTTCGTATTACTGCTGTTGTCCTCAGAGGCTCCAGCTGGAATCAGGTCCCACCGTGCCAGCCACTGCTCAGCTTTAAGGTTACAGGCCCCTTCTCCCAGGGTTTGCAGCCTAACAGGACCAGACAGACCAAATTAACATCGCTCCGACTTTCCAAGTAGGAAGCTGTTACATAGAGGGATTTCAATAGGAGCTGGGAAATGTTTCGAAAGTATGGCTTTCAAGCTTTCTGGGTCTCAGAAGCAGAATAAAACTCTACCTTCTCCTCCTGTAAAATTACAGCCTGACTTTGGAGTGACTTCAGAGCTTGAGATACAAAGGGAGCATTTGGCCTCATCCAGAGCATGAAACCCGGCCCCAGTCACACAGTCTGCTCTAACAACCGACAGGCTTTTACATCTCTAAATGCCAAGGTGAGCATTTAGTGAGAAAGGGGAAATGTTTTAAAAACCAAAACAGCTCTGAGAACTGTTAAGCAAAGCTGTCATCGGTAAATTATTCCTTTCTGCTGTTATATTTTTTTCCCCTCCCTCTGGTATGATCGGAGAACTAAGTGTGGCAGTCAATACGTAGTAATCAGGCTAATGATTGTCTAATAGCTAAATTAGAAGAGTGACTCTTAATCATGCAATTGATGCCAGTAGTCTAGCACCGAAATTCAGACAAGAAAACTCCTTGATTACACTTCACTTTTTAAAGACCTAATTAACTTTTATAAGACTTCTTGATTTTTAAAATATCTTGAGCAAACTGTATAACATGAAAGCCCTATAGAAAGCAGCAATTGTTTCACTGACATATCACTTGCATGGTCTACAAAGATGGTGGACCTTCACACAAAACTGTTAAAATTATGGAGCTCAAAATCATAGATAATGTTACAGATCTTTTGATATTTGTATTAATTTTCTATAAACCTAACCACCCTAATAAATGCATTTTAAATGGTCTTGCAGAAATACAATCCATTAAGCACTATGTAATCTACTCCTGGACCATCTTATAATGAGCCCTAAGTGAATTGGTTCAGTTGAAGTTCAGAAAAAAAGGTAAAGGGAAAATGGAAAAAAAATGGTATAATAAAGACAATATAAAACATGGACAAAAAGACAAATGAGCCTGTGCAATCTCCCTTCTGTGCACTAATATATTTGATTAGCCATGTACTGGTTCTATCATTCATAGCAGAAAGATCTTCCATTAAATTAGGATGATTTCAAATCCTTTATTATGAATCTGTAATTCTTCTAATGAAATAGGAATACAGAGATCCTAATTTTAAAAAACAAAATCTCACAATATACTTGACTGAAATTACTGACAGTGGAACAAGGGAAACGTCCGGCTTCAAATACATTACAGTTCTTGTTGCCACAAAGAAAAGAAAAACCAAAAAATCCAAACACCTCAAAATCCAAAACAAACAAACAAACACCGAACTATAAATATCCTACCAGAGAGCTACTTGCAGTCTAGATGATCTTGCAGACTTCCTACCAGAAAGGCATCTCAGAAACCAGGAGGAATTTACCATAGTAAAAAAGAAATAAGCTATAAAACCTACATCTAATGCTCACTGAAATCAGTGGGCAGCCTTTTGGATGAATATAGAAAAAAATGAGTGCAATTAGTGCAGCTAGAGACCACTCTTCTTACTTAGAAAAATATTTCTGTTGGCTTCAAGCAAACCAACTACATGGCTACAGCAAGCGGGACTTGGCCCGTCACTGCTGGAGAGAGGCGGGGAACACCATGGCAACTCAGAAAATCCCTTCAAGGGAAGGGGCAGAAAAGAGATTTAACATGCTTTTCTCCTGCCTACACATTGAACTTCCTGAAGTTTTGACGCTCTCTTCAATCATGTCCAAGCATGCTTTCCATCTTGGGGAGACTGCAATGCACCCCTCTTACTTTAAAATAAATTGGGATCAGTCTCCATCTGCCTAGATAATGAAAACAAGATCCTCAGGTACTGCAGCATTTCAGAAATCAGATAATGAACTGAAATCATATGTTTCATGGATTAGTCTCTCCCTGAATCAATTTATGGTGGGTATTTTGTTGGAAAACTGACCCAGATTCCATACATTTTTTTAATTACTGGAAAATCATTTCATCCAATTCTCCTGTTATGGATGACATATTTCATCGTTGTTCAATATTAAAGGAAAGAAGAAATTAATGGTGAGGTGTAGGAGTTTGCATTTTACTTCCCTGCACTGACTGCAGAATTTTATATGTGATTAGTCTGATGGGTCACTGAATTACCTTCAGATTTCTAGGTCTCCAATTCAAAAGCATTTCTTCTATTATTATTACTTTAAAATTCAGCCTTCTGTTTTTTTAACAAAGGTGCAAGTCAAAATAGAGTTTTATAATATGTTATAATATGTTTTCCCTGGCCCCCTGCCTGCAGCTGTTTGGATAGCTGGCAGAGCGTGGTATCTGACAGTACAGGAACACTGTGGAGAGTTTGCCATTCCTATGGGGATCTATTTTTGGCAATAAATTTGGACTGGATGTCTGTTAGCAGAGTGTGTCAAAACTGTGCCAAAAGCACTTTTGGACATATAATAATAATAAACGAGTGTTGCACTGCATTAGTAGAGGAATTCTAATACAAGTTGTCCATCATTTTGCAGTAAGTTCTTTACCATGTTAGTGAATTTATGTCTCATAATAAATTAAGCGTATCAAGTACTTCATCCCTTAGGTTTGGTAAAGTAAACATACATAAGTCTAGGTAACTTCCATGCCAACAGAACAATGCCCACATCCCTGCACATTCCCTCAGCACACAACTCAAACAAACACAAATCTCAAGGCCAAATCCATGGCTGGAGCAGGAGGGCACATTAGAGCACAACCCGCAGAGCTGGGCAGGCTCGGAGCCGCCTGTGAGCCTGGGGTTCTGCAGAAATCCTCAGCTCATGGGGTAAAAGCTCTCTCCACATTCCACTATTCTGACTCTGGAACAGCCAATCTAAAAGGGCTTATCTTTATATAGCTTTCCACTCTGATGCAGAAATGTAGACAATAAATCTCAGTTGGAAAAATATTACTTAATTGCTATGAGAACCATGCCAATCCTTCATGGTGTAGCAGCCAGTGTTTAGAAAATAGTTACCTGTTCAAAGCAAACAAACACATCAGAAGTGTTGGGTGTTTGTTGAAAAGCCTCATAAATATAAGAATAGGAAAACACCCAAAAGGATTTTGGCATCTCCAAGTTCTGAGGACATTTGTGAGAACAGGTGATAGGAATCTGAAGATGCTGAGGTTTGGCACACGTGGTGGCACCAACAAATGATCACTACATGCAAGCAGCAGCCCAAAAAATTGCTACACTCATGAAAAATTTACACCATAATCTGCAGGTGGAAGATTCAGAAAGGACTTAATTTGGAAAATGGGGCTCACCAAAATCCAAACTTGCAAAGGAAAACACACATTAGTTTTAGCTTCTTTTTTAAAGCATATTTCTACAATTTGCTCTTTTGGAAGGCAGGACAGTTATGCACAGGCTCAGTAACATCCCTGAATAAAGCAATACATGGCTGGAAGTCCATGATTCAGCTTTCACCCCATAGCTTTCCTATTACATAGTCATGATATGACATGAGAAATGTTTTAAAATATTAGGCTTAAAATGCTGGCCAAAAGAATCAAAGACTCATCCAACTTTAAGGAACATCATGAATTCATCCTTTCAAAGCCAACAGAAGTTACAGGTGAGCCTACTTGCCAAAAAGCCTGTTTTTTAAATCTGCTTAAATTTGGATTGCAAAATGCTCGTGTGTGAGCAGTGACTTGCATGCACTGACTCCCCAGGGATAGCCTGAGGGGTGCATGCAGGGAGGCAAATTGGCTGAATCAGGAACACAGCACGTCCTGCCTTTGCCAAGAGGTGTCTTCCAGAGGTATCACAGAGCCAGGAGCAGCATAGGAGGGTGGGTTCGAGGTGACGTAATTAGCAGTGCACCTTACACAGCAACATGGCCTATGGACTGCAAGGTTACCTGGAATTTCTGCGGCGCTGTGTACAGAGAAGCACTTCTCCCAGCCCAAAACACTTCTCCCAGCCCAAAACACTAACGAGAGAATTCCTTTCCTCTCTCAAAAAACCCTCTACGTGTCTTCTCAGGAAGAGTCACTGCCAAGAGATCTACATGGTGCATGAGACAGGCTGGAACCCTCCTCCACCCAGGTAAGAGCAGAAACCTTGAGAGAGAGCCTGCAGAGTGCAGCTCTGAGTGGAGCAGCAGGCAGGCAGCGAGCCAGGGTGCAGCTGGGATTGATGAGCACGCTGTGTGCTTTGTGCCTCGCTCTGTGATGTTTCTGAGGGAAATCCTGCGGAGCAGTGACTGGCGCCTCAGTTGTGCAGCTTCCCTCACCAACAACGGGAGCTGCACAGCTCAGCTCTCTCAGCCCCACCGGAAGGCACAGAGGACAGGGACCCTCAGACCTCTCTCTAGATGTGGGCTGGGGTTGGCAAATGATATATTTAGGAATAACAGCTCAGCGCCACGTAGTTTTTATTTGTATAGGTGCTTTTCTTATTAATTTATTGTGCCAAGGAGGTGATGGTGAGGGTTGTACCGTGGCAAATGGCACCAACATCAGCGAGAAAGGCGGGGCTGGGACCTCCCTCCACAGCTCAGGCAGCAAAGGGTCACTCACGGTGAGTCCAAGGGGGCTGACACAGGGCACAGGGAAACTGCACCTGCCATTAACAGGCATCCAGTAGCAGGAGCCCACCTGTTAAAACACCACTGCCACTGGGTGATGAAAATGGCCACAATTTTCACATAGCCCTGATTTTGCTCCAGCACTAGGCACCTCTTAGGTCTGCTTCGGGGCAGCATAGTTGTGTGCTGCCTTCTACTACAGCAAAATGGGGGAAAATTTAGTTTAACTCTACAGTGGTAATTTTTAAGGTGTTTTTTTAAGGCTATAAAACACCCTCGTGTAGTAGGCATAAATGTACTTCAGCACTTAAGATGTTGGTTCAGCCAACTGAGATGGAGCAATTTTATTTCAATAAATGGTATTTTCCAATGGTCCCAGATGAAGATTTGTATTTCTCATAATGGCTGAGGAAGGAAAAGTCAAAATGTTATACTGTGAGAGCACTTTCATTACCTTTTCTTTATAAATACTGTTATTTTAATTGAGACTCAAATTCCTGCAGAAAAAGTTGAAAGTATATTTCTGAAATATGCATTTTTAAGTGCTGAAGAACAAACAGCAGACATCTGAGTGAAAATCCCATTGTTTGCACTTTTTCATCTGAACGCATATACTGGCTTACTGTGCCTTGAGGAAAGCTATGAAGGATGGAGTGCTGTGGCTCAGATGTTCCCAAGGATTCTTCTGGACCTCTGTTATAAACCTCTTGGTGGTACTGAAGGTCTGGTCCGGAGCACTCCACCTCAGTTCCAAGGTTATCACTGTTTTTCCATGGTCACCATGTGACCAACCCCTTTCTGTCACATTTGTATTCTGACACTGATTTAAAGGACCTCTGGTCACACCAACTTCCACACCGAGAGCAGGTTGTGGGGAGACCTGTACCTTGTGACAGCAGTACAGGCATGGCAAAATAAGATTCCCTCAGCAAATACTGTACAAGCTACTTCAGGACAGCACAGTTTGGACAAAGCACCTGACTCTACCCCAGGGCTTTTGCCAGTGAGGGTCTGAGCTCTGAGCTCTCCTGACCCCTCTGTCTGTACTGAGAGTCCAACAGCAGAGACACAGCCCAGGCTCCATCGTTTCTCTCTCCAAAACAGCTGCGGGAAAATAAGTCTCCGAAAATGAAAATATGCCAAATCAACCAAACATTTTATGGAGGAAGAGAAGGCTGGAGGGTTCTCTGCAGCCCCGTCAGGGATGATGCAGCACAAGCCCTCCCACTGCTGCCAATGCTCCATCTCCCACCGAGGTCAGAGCCAACCAACTGCTTGCTTTGGGTGCAGAGCCATGCCTGAACAGGGCAGCTAGAGATCTAAACACCTAAATGGCAGGTGTCTCTAATAAATTCTGGATACACAAGCACAAGCACTTTTTCCTTCAAGCCCCTGGTAGTTCGTTTTTCTAGTTGTGTGCTGAATTCTGCTCTTGGGCTCAGTACATTTTGGGCTCTAAGTCTCTCCATTACAGCTCTCAGTGTGCACACACACCACTGACAACTGGAAATTGGAAAGCCTAAACCCTGCTTCATAAATTTAAAGCCTTTAAAGGCCACCTAATAGCATTATAAATTTCTTAACATAATTTAATTTGTGTACATGCAACTCCTAAAAACTCTGATTTGCCTGACAAAGAGAGCTGATGTGTTTTTATTCTGCTTTTGTTGTGTACACTAGCCCCTATTAGTACATCCTAATAATATACACAGAGCAATTAATTTGTGAAGTAAAAGCTTTTCTTCCTTTCTAAAAGCCGCTTAATGTAAACTGTAAGCATCACAAACACTCTCATTCAGACTGATTCCGAGTCCTTAGCTGGGGCTGAGAGGCACAAGATGAAATGTCTGTGAATGCTGATGGATGGCTTTAGGCAGGGATTGCTCCAATTTGCACTGGAACCACTCCTAGCACCTTACTGGAGTAAAGCAAGCTGAAAACCACCAGCAATCCTTCCAGATAGGTTATAATGCCTTGAAAGAACAGAGTTTTTCTTAGAGCAGCACCTGGTGTTGACAAGAACATTAAAAACCACCCTTCCCCAAAGCCGCTATCCTTTGCATCATTTATGCATTCAGAATTACCTTTAAACAATTCCTGCTATTGTTCATTAAGAGTGACAACATCTACTGTCACAATGCCTCTAATCACGGTCAAACTCAACATATTTTAAGGAATATTCAATGGAATAAATATTGTGTACATAAGTGGATTTTTTTACATGTAATCAGAGCTATGTTTCCAGAGATACTTACTAAGCTTGACCACTTCAGCTACAGATCAGCAAGGTACATAACATCACCTATAACTTCAAGCATATGTGTTTTACCCCTGATTACAGCTGGGCAAGTCATATATCTAAGTTAAGTACATACTTAAATGTTTTATGGAAACATGAATTTAATACATGAGAGTTCGAAGCTGAGGTTTGTTTGGATTTTTTTTACTTCTCCTGTTTGGACTGATTTCTCCAGCACTTCTATAATTTTTGACTGATTGTTACCCAATTTATTTTTAATTTAATTTCATACAGGTCATATTTCGTCACAGACAGAACACCTACTTTCTCTCTAACAGATTTCTGTCTTGAAATACTGACCTATTTACCACTGGAAAGAAGTAAAATATAGGCTCTGGTACAATGCCTACTGAAATGGGTCTGGAACAGGTGCGGGATCTGACACACAGAGAAGCCAGTAAAATGCAAATGGTATTTAGTTATTGAGGCAAATGGCAGGCTTTAAAGCACCACCTGTGTATATTTTGCAACATATCATGAAAGTGGTGAGAACCGTCCTCATTTATTCATGCGTTAACTTGTGACATTTGGCTCAGAACAAAAAGCTGTAGGAAAGGGTAAGTTATGAGATGTCAGGGAAAAATGATATGTCACATTGTAAGATGGGGCACTTTATATTTTACTGTTCACTTCAGGGTTATTCCCAGCCCTGCAGCAAGGAAAGAGTCAGCTGGGGGGGAAGGATGGGTCATTTTCCTTACACACTGAGAAAGAGAGCCCAGAGCCATGTTCATCCCAGTACCCTGCCAGCCTCACTTTCCCCTCCACTTTGCCAGAAAAACACAAAACTGCCTTTCTCCCCGCTTATTTCTGCAATGCAAGATTTTCCATGTCCCATCTCCCCCAAGAAACTTGGCAAGAGAGAAATCCACCCCCTCCAGGAGGTCAGCAAAGGCAAATTGCACCCAAAATATTCCGAAGGTCTGTGAGCCAGCAGATCCCCCTGAGCTGGCAGATCCGCTACAAGTGTGTAACATGCCAGGGGAGGATTAATCTCAAACCCACTGGTGGAGTGTCCCAAGTTCATGCTTCTATTGGTGCCACAAACTGCTGGAGAGGCAAACAAATCATGTCCCTTGTCAGCATTTTATATAAAGTTGAGTTTTATTTATTTATTATGTATTTAGACGGGTTTAATAGCTACAGAACCCCATTAACATAAGAAATTGCAATGCTGCTTCTCTATTTACTTCAATATATTTACCAGTAAAATCTGACAGCTGACAGCTTGTGAATGTGATGGTAATGTAATCATTACATTTACACTGGATAGAACACAACTTTCTGAAATCGTGTGACAATATTTTCAGACTTAAATGATGGTTTAGGGATAAAGACATAAGTATTTGTTTATAAGTAATTTATCTTGAATATGTTCATTAGTAATATTCCTGAAGGCGTCCAATAAAAGTTACTTGAGATTAATTAGAACAGAAACAGCTAATTTGTCTGCCTGAGTGGTTATCACATAAACCCTGACTTGACATAGCACCTAAATAAAACAAATATAAACCTGCCACAAGGATGTGAACACGCTGTCCCAAAAGGCACAACCACTTAACTTGCGTAATTGTCAGTACAGTCAAGAAAAGCTGTTCTAAGATTTGGTTTTCAACACCGGATTAAACAGCATGTCCAAACACAGCAAATTAAATTAGGCTGCATCTAAATTAGACTTCTTCCAATGGCAAGATTACCTTACATCAACAGAAACATTGATCTGCCTTAGCAGCATCTACTAAAGATGACGGCAGAGCCAAGAGGAGAATTTAGAAAGCCACTCTAAGACCTGATCCAATTTCCTCCATGCTTAAAATAAGACCACACGCAACTCACTCTCATAGAGTTCAAAGCACACCGACAAACCCCATTGTTCCTGTAATACCCCCATGTTTTCATGAAAAAGTTGCCTATTATGGTCTATTCTGTTCGGTTCATCTGTTCTTGACATAAGCCAAATCTCTCTATTACTGCATTTACTTACTGAGTGCTTGAGCAGAACTTTATCACTTAAAAACATCTCCAGCGTTGCAAGGCAGTAAACCCTAATGTGAAGAGATCAGTGTCAGTTTATACACTTCTCATTAAAGCATTTTACCAAAAAGAAAAGTCTTTAAAGGTCTCTGCTGCTGACCTTATTTTAGGATATAAAAAGATGACCCAGAAGGCTTAAGTTTGAAGATATCCCTGCTCCATCTTTTCAAGACCTCTTTGTACACCATGTACAAGTGCTAGGAGCAGGGGAGGGAGAGGAGAAAGCACTTTCCCCTGCTTGGAGGGACCCTCCAAGTCTCTTTTAAGGATGTGCTTCTGAAGGTTCCATCTGCAGCTCCCATTGAATTCAGCAGCAATTTTCAGCTGGCAGCCAAGCAGCGGGTCTGAGGTGGATCTTGTATGGAAACCAAGGTCTGACTGGGGGTAGGTGGGACTTTTCTGATTTTTTTTTCCACTTTGAGAACATCAGAATTTACTTCTCTAAAACTTGCAGCATATGCTAAAATCCAGGCTGCCAATTATTGATCAATTCTGATCAATGGCTCTGCAATCAATAGTATTGCAGAGGAAACCAAACTGCTAAAATGAGGGTAAGGCAAAGGATGGGAGACGCTCGGGGAATGCCAACCACCCTGTCTGGGGGTCTCCCTGATTTCAGTTGCTGCCAGAACTGTGAGGTGCACACAGCAGGCAGATGGCTGTGACCTGCCTGCTGGATGTGGTTAACAGATCTATGGTAAATATCTGAGCTCCCGAGTGATATACTTTTTCATTTCTTTTCAATTTTGTAGAAAATAATTAAGGAAAAGGGAGCTTGCATGTTTTTATTGAAGCATGGAGTCTATATACTCTGTTTTGGGGGGGAAAAACCATTATTACTGCCTTTTCAGAAATAATGTCATGAAATAGAACCACAATAAACATTTCTTCAATCTCCACATTATCAAAATAGATTGAACCTTTTGTCACAAATCCACATTGTACAGCTGCAGGAAAAAATTACAGAATAGGTGCCAGCCACCAACAGACAGGGACTGAAACATATTTCTGAAATTTTCTGTATTTGGAAGGAAATAACAGTAGTCTAAGTAGCAATCTATGAATGTCATGAAAGTATTCTTTTAATTTTAAAAAGGAGGAGAATGAGGCAAGAATAAAATCCAGGACAATCAGTCACAGCTGTTAATGAAATGGGTAACAGAGTCCAGACTGGATGACTGAAAAGATTCCTTATTCTCTATACTAATTTTTATTGAGGGTTGTTGCCTTCTTGGGGGAAAATGCTCCTGAACCTGCTTGTGTTTTGAGTAATTAACCATTCTAAAAAGTCACTGAGACATTAGCTGCTGCACATGGACAGACTGAACCCGAATCGGCCTTTTCCCTGCCTGCACCCTCCCCCTGACAGCACAGGGTATTTGTAGGTGATTTCTCAAGGAAAGCTCCATTATACCTTAACTTGGCAAGCAAGCCTCAACCAATGACAATACATTTTTGCCTGGGTTCATTGATGCTGCACAAAAAACAAGACTTGTTCTGATTTTCCAGAAAGGTGCTGGAGGTGAGCTGTGTTGCATGGACTTAATTCTTATCAGGCAGGATACAAAAGCAATATAACAGGTAAATTGTCACAGGAATAATGGGGTTTATTGTTGATTAAAGCTTCATCTGTCTTGTGTCCATCTTTCATATGGAGTACAGGTAACACAAAGTCACTGCTCACAGCTAATTAAACAGCCAGCTCACTGCTAGGTATTATTTAAACTGGGCTAGTGCCCAATGAACAACCTCACAACATTGTTCTTTGCACCATCAAATCCCTGGGAAAGGGGATTCCTCCACAACAGCCACAGGTGAATGTAACAAGCAGATGAGAAAGGCACAAATGTATTGTGTACCAAATATTACAGAATAACCATTGGGGATCAGCTGATTGGTGTAAGTGGAAAAAAACCCCAAACCAAACCAAACCAAAGTTTGAAGTAAATGGTTTGCCTCACTCCCACCAGCAAAAAATCTCCTTTTTATTAAATATGGAGCTTCATTATGCATCTAGACAATTGCCTGGATAAATCTGGGACAAGCAGAAAAGTTAAGAACCACTGGAAAGTTAATTTGAACATTCAGAGATGGCTCAGAAATATGTTCTTCAGTTTTGAAAGAGAGGTCTTTCCTAGTAGACAAAAAAAATTCCTCTTTATCCAAAAATAGGTTAAAAATCATCCAGGAGAAGTGCAGATGAACAAAAGGTCAATCTTTCCTCAGTTCTGTCACCCCTGTTTTGTATCACAAAGAGGTGGCGTAAGGTGTGAAAAGAGAAAAGGCATCAGAAAGCTTTAAGGGAAGAGGGGAAGTACAGAGGGGGATTTTGCCAAAGAACAGCCCAGAAAGGAGGGGTCCCCACGCAGCCAGAGTGGGGCACGGCTGCACCAGGGATGCTCCAGACCACAGGCAGCACGCTCTCCCCATGTTCTCTCCTTTGCATGTTGCCAGGGTCCAAACCAATCATGGGAAAGCAACACTGCTTCACTCTGAGGCTTATGTACAGGAAAATTTAAACTGTTTATTATTATGCTGGTAAAAGTTTTCATTACACTATTAACAAGACAACAGATTAACTTCTTGACATAGGAAGGTGACAATGAAGGGAAAAGTAAGATAATGTTACTAATAATTAATTCTGCATGTTTGGGTGTTGATTATGAAAAAATCAGGGGGAGAGGAAGGAGACAAAAATCTAATTACAAAACCATCATCAGAAAGTGAAAACAGTGCTGAGTTGTAAATAAACCAAGGAAAACAAATCAAACATTCTTCTGTGCTATGGAAGGGATATTTAAAATGAACAAAAATATGTATGGTCTCAAGAAATGACTGAAACCACATGAACTCTTAGCAGATATCTTCTAAGAGAAAATAGAGTACTCCCTGACTTAGAGGACAGAATTTGAAACGATAATTAAAGCAGCTCACGATGAGAAGTCCTGTATAAATACAAAGAGATGGGACTGATAAATAATGCACTCACTGAAGTGTTGTTTTTTATTTTCTGAGGAACCTATAAAATCTCCACTCATTTGTCATCTCATTTTGTTTCAAGGATTTACATTTGTAATAATAATTTTATTAAGAACATTCAGAAAAAACTTCTCCACAGAGGGACAATGCATCATATTGCATCTCACGGGCTACAGGAAAGTTATTTTCAGGTACAAAAATATATCCTGTGAAACATCTTCCCATCAAGTTATTAGTGTAAGTACATTGGAAAGGGAAGGAAACTGTAAGCTGAAATATGGATCAGAAAAGAACTGAAGCACTGCCTTAACTGTGTTTCTGAGCTGGAACCTTCAGTTTCACTTTTTGTTGAAGGAATTGCACGTTGTTGTGGGACCTGTGTAAAGCATGCCAAGATTCATTTTGGCTTTAAGAGCACTTTTGCATCTGCAGGCGTAAAGACAATGCCTCACTGGTGATAAATCTCTCAATGGTTGAACCTGGCTCTTCTGTAAGTGTGCAATGTCTCTTTCTCCAAAGAAACAGAGGAGATCCGTGCGGCCGTGGTTACCACTGCTCAGAGCAGGATTTAGCAGAACAGTGCTGGGTCCTGGCACAGAAACTGTGCAAATGATGCTAAAGTGAGTCCATTGGTGAGAAAGCAAGAGAGAACAGCTTGTCCCACATTCTGACAGTTGTGGAAAACATCACAGGAGTCAGAGTTCCCCATGTGCAAAAGCAGGATCAGTAAAAGTCCATTAAGGAAGGCAATGGAGGAAATTGCAAAAGAAGAAAGGGAGTGAATAAAAGATGAAGAAATCGGCCCAGAGCTCTTTGACAGAAGAGATACCATTTTATCCAGCCCTGTTGGAAGGAATATTCCCCCATTGGTTTAAAATTAGGCTTCAAAGCCTTGATATTTGTAACACATAACCCCATTAAGATTGCTTAACTCTCGCTCACAGAGGTCTGTCCTCCTGTAATCTCTGCATATTCACATGGGCTTTTTGACATCTTTCCCAAAAGGGCTGAGTACCAGATGCACAGGCTGGCAGACAGAGCCCAGCTACAGCAGGGATCCCCCCTGGAGTATGACTGGACTCCTTGAGGGCAGAGCTTTAGCTGCTAACCCAGCCTGTGGGGCTGGGCACTGAGCAGACACTGGCACACACTGAGTAATTTCCTGGAGGAATTTTACTTGACGTTATCCTGAGTGTCCATGTCAGCACTGACTGTTCTTCTGGCCACCCAAGTTTCTAATGGTGCTTCATCAAGCTGTGGCTGCAATCTGAAAATACACATATGTTTTCTAAACACAACTGTGCTTTAATTCCTTTTAACTTCACAGACAGCACGCAGCTGTTTTGAGCTAATGGATGTTACTTCAGTTGTAAGATTGCTTGCAAATATAACGGATCATATAATGGCAAATGAACAAATACATTTTTATCAGCCTCTGAAATGAGTCATTTATCTTCTGGGCTATGTACTGAATCATGACACCAAATGATAAGTTTTATCTCTTTTACTGTCAAACTCAATCTCAGTCAAGCCCCAAATTGCTGAGAACACAAGTGAAGAGTGAGCTTTACTCCCGACTGAAAATGGAAGAAAAGCTGGCTAGCTGGCCTTTCCCTAAGTGGCTTTAATCTTCCTGGGGCTTGGCTTAAATGAAAGTGTATGGCAGTGTCATCCCCCAACACCCCAGCACGAGACCCCAGCACAACTCCACTGGCTGGGAAGGTTATCAGCAAGCAGAGTGCCTGTCTGCCCTCTCTGCCTTCACCTCCTTACTTTTCCTAGAAAAAACATTAAGCATTCTCTAGTCACCCAACCCCACTCTGATATTCAGTTAAAGACATAAATTTCCTTTTATTACCTCTTTTAAACAAATCCAACTTTCCATCATACTGTACAATTAAAACTTAATTTTGTGTTAATCCTTGATAAATGATACCTAATATAAAGGTTGACCCTTGGAATAGGCTACCCTTTAAGGCTTTGATGAAAACCAAGTACTTGCGACCTATAAAGCAACAGCTGTAATATCTTCATTTAACTCATGGATGGCCAGCTCATTTAAAAGCCATTGTATTGTAAAACTCAATCATTTCCTTCTGAATTACTTCAGAAAGAACATCAACATTTGATAGTGATGAAGGTACCCCGTACAGACATCCTAAAAACCACTATTCACAACAAAAGAGGAGCAGGACGGCAAACATCCTTCTTGGGGGCAGGGCGCAACTTCTGGTGTTACCCGCACTAGGAAATTCTTCAAACATGGAAATTTGCACTCTTGTGATTATGAGCTTAAGATCTATCCTAAAATAAGTATATTTTAAAATATGTAAGACCACAGACATGGAAGCAAGAGCCTGTGGCAGAAAAGGGAGTGAAAGAAGATTTATGGCAAGCTAATTTCATTTGAAATAACCTGGTTTCAGCCAGCCGAAGAAAACAGAACCCAAAGGAAATTTAGAAGAAATAACCCTTAGGTCAATTTGATATCTGTTACACTATGTGTGAAGAAACATCCTTCAAAAAACCTGGACCCTCCAGTCAGGAGAACTGATAATCAAAAGAAATGTGGAGGAGAAATTGTTGTCATGATCAACAACCACGGGCAGCCACTGCTGTCACCGAAACCTGCAGGCAGGGCACTCCCGGACCAGCCCTGCGAGGGGCTCCGGGGGAAGATTCTGGGAATTTGGGAAGTGCCCTGAGGCCATGAACCTGGGCAGGTGACCGTGCAGACACAGCTCTTCCCAGCAGCATCCCAGCTGCCCTCCTCACCCCGAGCTGGCTTTGTTTTTCCCCCACTCCCTTTGCCCAGCCGAGAAAAGCCCATCCCAGCCTTCACTCCCGTGACAGGGATGCTGCAATGCCAGCTCCGACCCCTCACTGGTGGGAACCCCCAGCTTTGAGAGTGTGCTATGCCAACTGGTGCATGGCGTGGGGGGACAGGATCTGTGGCCTTTCCATCTCTGATCAGCACTATACTCCACCTATAGGCTTGGTTTTGGACAGATGAGGGCTCTTTAAAGATTCTGCTCAGCACAAGAAGCATGGAAGAATTCAGGCATGAATGTTTTATTTTAATAAGTCACAATTTTAAATTGACAGTATTGCTGCTTGTTTTCCTCCTAGGATGGTAGAAGTGCCTGGACATGATCTAGAGTCCAAAATATTTCCTGATGACATTGTCTCTGTGTTCCTTTATTTGTAAGACAACAAGTAAATAACTTATCTGATCCTTCTGACAGCAATACCAGAAAAGAAACATTCTTCTACAAATTTGTTTGGTTTTATCTGCCTATAGTTTCTACAGAAACCAATGTCACCTGTGATTTATCTCTGTTACAACCTCTTGTGGCAGTCTTGCATTTTCTTACAATAACCTTCCTTACAAAATAGATCCGTCATGAATAATAGAAGTGCCACCACATTATGTATCTCTATTTCATAACATGTGATTCAATATCAAGAATGTTGGCTTTTTTAAAAAATCTATATCATTTTAAAATGGAAAACCCTTTAAAATATTTCCCACCATGAATTTGAGGGCTGCATAAGTCATTGCAAAACTTCTGATTAACTAAATGAACAATAAATGGGGATCCACATCAATGGAGAAATGGCAACACACAAAAATACACCAAAAAATTATCTCAAAAAGTCTGTGCAGAAACACCAAGAAACAGGTAACATTAAGCAAATCCACAAACTTCTAATGAGAAATGCCTAACAGTCACTCACTTTAGGCTGAGATTATGTAAGGTAACTCTAATTATTGATCTCAGTTACCCTCCACATAATGTTCAATTTTACCTGCTTTGTAAGTACTGCTTCCTAAAGAGGAATAGCCTAAGCTGTCCAGCTATTTCAGAGAGAAAGAGGGAGAACATGAACATCTGAATTGAGACGCCAGGTTCTGCATGCTGAAAAACAACTGTGGGTCAAATCCTCCACTCAGCACATGCAGCAGAAGATTCTTTCTAAAGATCCAGTTTTAATTGCAAGACACTCCAACTCGGCACTGATCATGAGTCAGTTCCTGAATAAAGGACTTTGGGCTCAGGTACCAAAGTTCTATTTCAGGTGATGCCAGAATTTCTGACCTGAAAGCCTGTGGTCAAAATAAATATAATGTAATCTTGATGGTAGCTATGTTGAGGACAGATGTGAATAGGAGCTGCCTCTACCACAGTCTTGCCTCAGCTGCAGATCTTCTTTTGAGTGAGGCAATTCCAAGCCATACCTGCCTTCTGCTGGGAAATCCCTAACCCCGTGTAAATGTCCTTCCAGGGCCAGGGTAATACTTCTAGATGTATCCCAAACACATATGATTGAGGTAGGAAATGGGAGAGCTCACCCTCCTCTGTAAAAGTAAATTAGGGAGAAAAATAATGGAGTTCACTGCATCAGAGTGACTGGGAAAATCCAGAGAGCAGGGACCCCTCTCTGCATAGTCCGCACAAGATCACGGCTGCAGTTCCTTGTCTAGCCTGATGCCCTGATCTCAATTTCTTGTTGTCATGATACCATACCTTTCTCCACAACTGTCTACAGAGTATCCTTCCTGAAGATGTGTGGCTGAATTTATTCTGGCAGAAGAAGGAATTGATCATGGTTAAACCACTGAAGAATGAGCAGCGTCACTCTTCCTTTTCTTCTTCTGATTGATTTTATAGAAGTGGGGAGAGAGAGCCCTGCTTGGCTATCTGAGAAGTCTCTACCTTCAGGAATCATTTGCAAGCTCTGGATAATATGTTGCACAGAGTGTCTCTACACCTGAAAATTTCTGAAAATTACTGTCTCTCCCATTTTCCTGCTGCCTTGTTTAAACAACCATGCTCAACATCTTGCATGGTTTAGCACACTCTGAAATTGCCCTGTGCTTTCCCCATGCACTGCCAGGAAGCCCGAGGCACTGTTGCCACTCTGAAGCATTTTCTTAGATCTCTTCCTGAGCTGAGCGATGCTGCAGCGGTGTTTGTGACAATCAACCTGACCACTGCAAACATAAACACTTGGTTCTGCAGGTCCTAGTTAGCACAGATGTGATAGAAAGAGTTCAGAGTAGCAAGGTAGCAGATGAACATTCAGCTTAAAATGAAAAGATTTTCTTCTACTGTGTGCCTGGCATTTACTTTATAGCATCAACAACCCTACTCCGAATTAAGCACAAGCTTTACTTCTGCTGTCTGGTACAGAAGCAGCTGGACTCTGTTTCTTTGATAAGCTCTCACCATCCCTAGACCTCTAACCCTTTCTGCCTATTTCCCTTCTGAAACAAGCAGAGGAAGATGGATTTTAGCAGCCTCCTTGCTCCCCTCCTGCCTTCTCTCACCGCACAGGCAGTATCTCCCATCCAAGTATTTCCACACATGGCTGGAACCTGATTTCACCATCCCCTTACCACACCTGCTCTTTCAGGCCAGGCACAGAAAAATGACCAACCTCCCTGCGCGCAGTCAGGGCTGTGTTCAGCCCTGGGAACTGCACATGTGAATTATGCAAACCAATGAGCATATATTTTGGCACAGCAGCTAAAAAATAAAGAAATCTTGTAAAGCCTAAGGACTTTGCTGTTGCAAAGCCAGCTCCAGAGACACCCATCACGAGTCACAGAATAAACAGCAATGGAACTTGTCCTGCCTAAAGAAAAATGGAGGAACAATGATTAATATGTTGTAATGGACCTTTTCATCCTTATCACTTCCAGACTGTGGAATGTTATTTCTGGCACAGAGATTCTTGGTCAAGTATGAAGAGTCATCGATTGGATAAAGTGCTTTATTTAGCCCATTTTTATTCTATTACAGAATGACAGAAAGAGGTTTTAGACAGGAATAAAATCAATAGAGGGGAAAAGTAGAACTTAGCAAAAGAACTATAGCCTGAAAGGAAAATGATATATTTGGAATGTTGAATAAGGACTAATTAAAAAAAGGGCTAGAAATCTACTGTCAGAAATCAAATAATTATGAACAATAGTATTTTATTTTTAAAAAGTGTTCTTTATCCTTATTCTCCCCCACTAAAAACTGAACTTTACATTCTTTGACTTGAACTGTCATACAAGGGTTCCTCCATGGAATCAACAAAGCAGGAGGCAGCATCTCTGCTGCTCACCCTCTTCTCCTTCTCTTCAGGAGACTTGGGTGCCATGAGATCCAGAAGCCTGGCATGTCCAGGAGGACCCTTCCCAAACAATGGGACATGGTACATGCTACTCCACAGATGACCCAAGGGGAGGAGATTGTCCTGACCACAGGACTGGTACAGGTACAGAAGAGGGGTATGGGGGTTTAGCTTCCCTTTATTAATGCAAAATCACAGTAACTCCTGACAGGCTGACACCAGACTTTTGGTCATACATCTGAGGTTGAGAATGTTCTCCAAAGGTTATTAATTGTTATTCATGTGAAATAATATTACATGGTCCAGGTTGAAATTATACACTCCACATACCTGCATTCATCAGGCACTTTCAGTGCCTTGAAATGTTCAAAATGTACTTCTTAAGGAAATTAAATTAGGGCAGTGGCAGAGGAAGTGCAACGTTAGCAGTTACAACACTGCAGGACACTCTTCACTATCATTTATTAAACAAAAACTCTCTATGAAACATGTTCTTTCCTAAGTGCCACTAATCTACAGAGTTGACCAGCTGAACTCCTGTGCACAGCACATTACGGGGGTTTCTTGAGGCAGGTTTAAAAGATGGAGAGGGTTTGGACTTTTCAGATCACCCAAGGAAGAAAGTTCCTTTTGGCTTGGACAGATTGGCAAGAACCAAGCTAACTGGATATTCCTCACACTGAAATACATGGGGGTGGGATATGATCTCACCTGGGGCATCAGAAAGCAGTCTGGCTCTGGAGAAAAACAAGAACAGCAAAACTAACATATTTCAATTACTGAGAATGTCACAGCCTGGCTATGGTGGCTAAGTTGGCACGGTCCCAGCGGCAGGCAGCATTCACTGCCTTTGGAACAGCCCTGCTTTGCCTATGCAACTTCTCCCAACTAAATCTGGGTAGCAAAACTGCACTGTGACCTCTGCAGGTTTTTCTCCCAGCACTCCCTAATGGGGGCTTTCTCCTCCTTGTCTTCCCCCACCTTTGCACAGCCAGTGGGGCCTGTAATGCTTTGGCACAGAACCAGCAAGGCAAACACTCTGCCAAACGTCAAGATCCTCAGCAAGAATAAACACAGGCTTATTCTTCCTTCAGTTCTGTGATCAAAACTTCCACAGGGAGACTGATAAGACAAGGGGACTGTTATTGTTAAATACTGCAAGTACACATGGGGTAGATTAATCTCCACTTTACTCCAGGGTAACTGATAGCTTGAGTTAAGTTTGAGAGATAGGGAAATTAGTTTCTTTCTTTGCTTAATATTACATTAAGTTTCTTGTTCACCAGAACAGGAATGTAGCTCACAGGAGAAAAAACTACTTATTTGTAACTTAAGGAAGGGGATATATGACAAGTGGTAAAATCACAGGAAAGGGTGGAGAGCACAAACATCCCATCACTGGAGAGGAAAGTTTCTAGTGAATGCAAAGAAAATTGCTCGAAACTGGCACCACTGTGAAGCAGTGACATATTTGAAGGTCAGAAGGGACTGCTTTCACCCTTCTAGATTGTCCCATGAAGCACTGAGAACATTCCCTTTTTCTCCCTCCAGCTGTATTCATTGACTGGATTTCCCCATATGTACAGACCTCTGTCCCGAGGGTTTTTCTCTGGGTGAAAGAGGAGAGCTCAGAGAAGCCCTGCAGGTTTCACACCCACAGGAGAGCCTAGTCCCAGCTCTTGGCATGACAAAGCCTTTGCCCTGGGATGCCATGGCTTTGCCTCTTTCCTAAACATTTGCTAGCTATTTTCTGTCATCCTCCTCATACTTCTTACACTTCTCCTTCCACTCTCTTCCAGCCCCTGTCCTCCATTTATCCTTTACTGGAAGGCAGGGAGACTTGAAGGGGTGACACTGTGCCCTGCCCAGCACAGGTAAACATCACCAGTCTTCCCTCAGAACACATAAGAGTCTGTATCACCGGCCCTTGCCATTGTGCACCAAGGCCAGGGCCAAGGACAAACTTCTTTGTAAAATGGAGGTCCAAGAGAGAGGGGGAGAGAGTAAGTCAAGCACTTATTGAAGTCAAAGAGCAGGATCAAACCTCTAATCTGGGTAAACAAAATATAGAAAACGACATTGATTGCAGATTGACTTTAACAATAAATTATTGTGCCTTAATGTGCACATAAATGTGATAAAAATCAAAGCAATATAGTCAAAACAAAATAGAAGAAAAAATACAAAGGGATATTTTACAACTAGGCTCCATTACCATCTATCCTAATGAGATTAAGTAGTAATTGCTCTGTCAAGAAAAAATATTGTGGTCTCAGTGAATGAAAGAGAGTGATAGGATCCTGTTGTATTATAGGCTCAGGTCTAGCTGGAGAGCAGTGAAGGGGTTTTTCCCGCACTGCACAGCCAATTCTTTTTATTTTTTAGTTTTTTAGTATCAAAGGCCTTTCCCTGGAAATGCACTTCTTAACAATAAAAGCATTCCTCTTTAGGAATACCTGTAAGCCCTGCTGAAGTGAGCAGTGGGTTCTTAATTTTTCACTTTAGTAAAAAAGTATCTTGAAATCAGTACTGCTTTTAAGCAAGCTTTCCTGGTCTGTTTTCTTACAGAGGATGTAAGGCCTGGTTTGTTATGGGATTTTAGGTATTGCACTCAGTCATCTCAAAGTGCAAATTTCGGTATCATCTAGCATTAGTGAACAGTGGAGAAATACAGTAGTTTGCTAAAGTTACTTGAACTTTCATTGTCCTGATAGTAACATAAGTTTGTTTAGGCTCATAGGCTACACAGAGTCTTCAAGAACTAGACACCAATATCACACTATACTTCAATGAAAATTAAGTCATTTCAAGGTATCTTTGAAAGTTTCTCCCTTAACTATTCTTTGGACCTATTCACAGAATATGAGGTGAACAAAGAACAACTGAATTCACCTATTTTCTATAGACAGAGAATGCTGGATTTCTTTGGCATAATATTAAACGGCACTAAAATAAAAATAAAAACCCTAGAATCAAGTAGTAGGTAGAAGAAATTCACATTTCCTTCTTTTTCTCTGAAATCCTCGAGACAGGTAAGAAAAAAAAAATTTCAACTTTCTGAGACACATCTATGTAGAATAACCTACTCCACAGAAGGCTTGGGGTTACATCACTAAAGTAAATGTAATTTGACTATAGTGGAATGATCTCTCTGGAAAATGGTGACGGACACCAGTTGTAAAGCTCACCTTAAGACATGAGCTCCCAGCCCACTTGTTTGAATCCTGCATGCTGATACAGTGTCGGTGCAATGTAGATGGAACAAGTTCCTACAGATAGCTGGCTTCAGGAAGAGAAGTTTGGAACAGAAAGGCCTGAGGAAAACAAAGAGGGTTGAACTGGTGCAAAAGATGAAAATGGAATTTAGGTTTGGTCCTCCTTATTTAAGGAACCAAAGCAAGTGAGCTTCACTGATAAAACAAAATAGGGAAGAAGCAAAGACTGCTCTTCTTTTGTTCTTTTAACTCAGCTGGCACCGATGAACTCACCCCTCTCCCATTTTCCTGCTGGCTGCCTCCAAACAACTGTACTTGACAAATTACATCAGCAAGTCCAATCTCATGCCTTGTGCATGAGGCTCCATCATTTGATCCAGTACAGCTGCTGCAGGTTTTGTTCCCATCTGCTCCCTGCTAAGGTCTGTAAGACAACAGCTTCTCTGCTGGCACGAGCAGTGAGTGCCAAGAGCCTCCGCACTGCACGGCGGTGAAACCCAGCGTTTCCGGGCTGTGAAATGTCATATCAAAGAAAACCAGTCTCCTAATTCCCCCCTCCTTATCGTGTGATCATGTCTGCTCTGTTGTGGGAACCCACCTGTGGAATGTCACCTCTGGGGAAAGCAAGCAGGAGTGTGCTGTGGGGGGATCTCCCTCGCTGTACCAACACCCCTTCCAGAAGGTGCTGCTTGAGCCATCCTCATGCTCGTACCTCTAAAAAGCCACACTTACAAACTTCTGAAGTCACTCACCACAGACCATACAGGAACAATAACAGGCAAGCTAAACACTCAGATTATAGCAGTGTTCTGACAGCAATTGAAAACACCACAAGTAAGACATCTTTTTGCCTATTTGTTTAAAGCTATCAAAATACCACAGACAAAGAGCCAATGCACCTTCAGTCAGCTGTATGGGACCACGCGGGTGAAAGATAGCTCACTGCCACAGCTGAACCAAACAAGAACTGCAAACCTGGAAATAAAAACCAAACAAAAACACCCTAAAGATTCAGGGTAATGACAACAACTGTAACAAAATAGTACACATTTTGGTTTTCCTAAATACTCGTAGTTGCTCAAACACTTTTCCCTAAGACATTTACATGACTTTCTATTTTTATACACTGGTAATTGAAGTTTATAATTTACATATTACAGTGCAGTAGAATCCAATTATATCAAATCTACAGAGAGGCTGTATTTATTTCAGGAGGAAGATACCGAGGAGCCATGTCAACACGTAGCAACATAATGACTTGCTCACTTTCTGGCTTTCATGCAAAACATTGTAATGATTAGGTTTCAGACACTGCACGAGGATACTTAAGGATGAGCTATAAAACCATTCCACATCTGTGCTTGTTTTATTAGCAGAACCATTTCTGGGAAAAACAGGAAAGCAAATGCTGCTCCTGCTGCTAATTCTGGATAACTCTTTTATGTCACTAACCTCATTACCAAACACTACTACTTGTAATCCTTTCTCCATCTCCTCCTTTCTCTGCTAAGTATAAATTTCTTGTCATTTCCCCCATCAGCCCTGAAACATAATTATAACTAATGCTAATTGCATAGGTTTTACATTCCATGTAAGCTCAGTTATGGAGATGGTTTGTCTATGGTAGATCAACAGAGAATAAACAATAAAAGGAATGAAAAATGGAGAATTCATATAAATACTGAGATGGGCCAGGATGGAAGAATTTTTTTTTTTTTCCAGATAACCACTCAGATTATTGCTGAAGTGATCACAAGTGACAAGCACCTTGGTCTGAGTGGGGCTGCTCACATGCAATTGCTGCTCAAGACAAGGGCTATTACTAGTGCTCATCAAATCCCAGAGTCCAAAGTTCTGTTTCTCAGTGGATCAGCAACTGCAAGTCACCCTGCATGCATAATTTTATGCAGGTAAATTCGACGGGACTGTTATGCCTCCTGTGAATTAAGACATGCTTAGCTGATTTTCTAATAGACTTCGCGTGAGCTGAGATTACCAAAGCTGCTGAGGAAACATGGGAATCCAACACCCCTATTCATGTTGAAAACTTCAGGCTAATGACCCGAATATTTGCAGTCTTTCCTTCCCTGTGAATCTGCTGTCTTTGGGAAAATATTGTCATGTGCTACTGTTATATTTTTTTATATCTCTCTCATCCCTCCTCCACAAAATTAAAAAAAGAAAAAAAAAAGAAAAAAAAAAGCTGTTATGATTGTTCATGAGTCATTCTTCAGTCGTTGTAATGAGCTTGTGCTTGATTAATTAATAACATCAGTCGAGGGTAATCAGAGAAGCATGCTACTCCCACTTCCCGATTGGAAAACCACAGCTCAGCACCGGCTGGCTGCAAAGCCAGCTTGAACAATGACACTTTGAAGTCAATAACCCTCTGTGCTTTCTTCCAGAGTAGCAAAATTAATCACTTTACTCCTAAAAGCTCTGTTGTATCTTTAAAGTCTCAGAAAACATGCAGCATTATGAGAAAACCAAGTGCTGTTTCTCTGTCTCTGCCAGTAGCTTCCCTTTCAGTGCCTTGATAAAATGACAGTCCTGTCACAAAGAAGGGAAGGGAGCATCTGTGGCAGGATTTGCCAGCACCCTGAACAGCTGCATGCACTCCAACTTCCTATACTTTTCCCACTAAAATTGTGCATAACTGAAAGTGATGCAAATAACAATAAAGCTTGCGTTCAGGGAGGCTGTAATATCTTTGTAGACAGATATATTTTTCTCCCCGAGACTGATGAGAAAGGACTAGAAAACAAAACCTGCTTCATTCCTATTTAAAAAAAAATTCAAAACTAATGCTGCCAGCTAACCATTAACTGAAAAATAATGAGGGCTAATGAAATAGCGAGAGTCCAGATCTTTCAGTGCTCAGACAGGTCTCTTAAGGGAACTGAAAATGAATTAGCCTGAGTTTGACAGCAGAAAAAAAGGCACCCAAGACACTGGAAGGTGGGGATGAGCTGTCAGAGGAGTAAAGAACAGATTGACAGACAGCCTTATATGAAAAAGAGTAATTTAGGGGTTAGAGAATAACTCAGAAAAATGTTATAATAGTTGGAAATCATTATAGAAAAGTAATGCTAAGCAGACTCTTATTCCAGCATTAGGACTATTCAATGGCCCTGTATCATCCAGAAGAGGGTCAGAACAGACCATTATAATGCTCCCCTCTAGCTTCAAAACCTATGACAGTATTAAAACCATCCAGACTCTATGCTGCTGCAGTTCTGTGTTCCCAAGTAACTCACCCAGGACTTTTCCTTTTCTGTGTTATATAAAGTTCATCCTCCAGAGCTGTGAATTGCCCACTCCACCCATTTGCTTGTACACAGGTAACAGGGTGGTCCGGACAGCTGGGCTTGGAAAAGGTCCAGCAAAGACTTGGAAACTGGTTCTACAATCTGTGGGTTATAAACACTTTAACTCAGGACCTTCTGACACTCCTGCCTTGGGCAGGGGACTGGACTAGATGAGTTCCAGAGGTCCCTTCCACCTGCATTTTCTAAATATCTCAACAGACACCTCAGCACAGGAGCAGGTAAATGTAGTAAATTTTTTTATTTCACCTGCAAGTGATATCTCTCTCTGCATTTTACTTCTGAATTTATTCAAAACTGACCCAGCCTGAACACGGATGAAGATCTGCAGGCAGAGAGAGCAGCATGCCAGTCCTCTGGAAGGTGCCCCTTCCACTCACCACATTCAAAGCAGGTCTAAGGAATGAAGCCCTTACAAAACTGCAGAAAAATCTGTAGTGCCTTTGGTTTTTAAAATAAGCATGGTCAGAGGAGAGGTGGTATCACTGCCATCTGTAGTTTACACAGCAGCTGCGTAGTCAAAGGACTTGCAGGACTCAAAAATCTCAAGTCTCCTGGGAGAGCAGTGCAATCCGAGATTGACAGGCTCAGAAAGCTTCATTCCCTCCCACTGGGCATTCCCTCCCAGACTGGCACTGCACAGAAGGAGATGTTGGTGTTCAAGGAGGGGAAGGGATGGGGCAGGGTCCTGTTATCAGGGCCCTCAGGGGGTTGGAATCACACCTTTTAATACTTGAACCTGATGGATGGTGCAAAGAGGGATCAGGAACCGAGGCCAGGACACATGGAAAAGAACCCTGGTTCTGGCTGCACACGAGGACTTTAATAAATCTATGTCACAGAAATCTGTCATTTTTAAGATATCTGACTCTGGCCAAGACAGCAAGAATCCAAAAACCAGGAATGTATGAGTCTAAACCTATCTCACATTAAAACACCAGGCAGCAGCAGGTATTCTGATTAGAGTGGGCTGTTTTGGATGGAGGGGCATGGAAGTAGGCCTACACTTTGAAATTAACAGACCCTTACGAGGACAGAGTAGCTCTTTGAGAGCAGACTGAGGCTGTGGTAGGATCAGCTCAACACCTTCCAAAAAATAAATGGAGTCCCTAACAATGTAGTGCATGCAGATTTCTTGGTTAAGACCCAAGATGACTAAGAAAGGCAGGTCCCTCAGCTTTACTTCTTGTACTTTTGATTACAGAAGAAGTTTACAGTGATGTCTTTGCTTAATAATATATCTCTCTGATATGATATATCATTTAGTGATTGTTTAGTGCCTACAAAGCTCTGCATTTCAATGATGTGCACAGTATGTACCCATATAATGCCTTACAGTCAGCTTGATTAGGAAAAGATACAAATACACAGAGCTACTCCTTGTTTATCTTACATTTCTCAGTCCAAGCCTATCTGCATCAGAGTTCCTTGGGAACAGCTGGGATCATTAACCAAAGCTCAGGAACCCTCTTGCAGCATACAGGGAGCAAAAAAGAAAACTGAGTAGGTGTAAGCTCCTTTCAGAATTACTGCCCCATGGTATGGTTATTTCAGGGACTCCTCTACCCACAGCAGTTTCATGCTTGTTACAAAGGTCACAACAATAAGCTCGGCACCTTTTATTCAGATTCATAGGTCAAGATGTCTCAGCTAATTGAGAGCTTGCCTGGATAATCTGCTCAAGTACTTCATTACTGTTTTGTGTAAAGTTATCAGATGCTGCTGCTGAAGAAGATTATTGCATGAAAAACTGAAATAAACCCTGAAGTATTCTGTTTAAGCACTTAGACATATGCAAGAGATTGTTATTTCCAGTACTTCTTGGAATGAGCTGAGACTGCCATATCCCCTACTCAGAAGGCTCCTGCTAAGAGCT
This sequence comes from Machaerirhynchus nigripectus, assembly GCA_013397975.1. Classification (NCBI taxonomy): domain Eukaryota; kingdom Metazoa; phylum Chordata; class Aves; order Passeriformes; family Dicruridae; genus Machaerirhynchus; species Machaerirhynchus nigripectus. Next base: position 1,711,762 of record VZRQ01006262.1, read on the forward strand.
GGTGCTTACCCCATCCTTGCAAGCACAGTCTTTCCAAGGTCCAAATGTACAAGTGGAGAGAGTTCTCATATCTGCATGTGTTCCAATAAACCAGCAGGGTGATTTCAGTCTTTGCTCCCTTCTCAACTGAAAACCCCAAGGATTTTAACAGGAGGAAAAAGAGCAGAAGACAGGACACACAATTTGTCCTGTCCACACTGTATTTGTAAAAAAGGTGCAGAAGCAAGGTGCAAGCATTGCAGTGAGCCACACGTGGTGCTGTGAGAACCAACGTGGTTTCTAGAAACCATTGCTTGCCAGTTCTGCAATGCACACAGTGCCCTCTCTACAAGGCTTGCAGTAACTTCTGGAAATGACATTGCTGGGTTTCATGGTGCATAAAAAAAAAAGGGAGAAAAATGGAAGATTGGATGGAAAAGATTTGAAGAAAAGCTGGAAATTTCAATGATATCTTGCATTTTCAATCCCTGAAATTAAGGCCTGTCATTTTACCTGGCAGCATCTGAGAGAGAGCAACACCCCTGGGTGTCCAAAGTTCCTCCGAAGAAAGGATCTGGAATACGAGCCAACTCCTGCAGATAAAATGGACTCTGAAGTGCTCTCTGCAGGGAATTTCTGCACAGGGTACAGAACATGCATCCTGGAGTGATTACATCTCTTCCTCCCTGCTCCCCTATTTTTGGAGCACAGCCATGCCTTGCCCTTTCCAAGAGAATTTGCAGGGTGTCAGTACAGCCTCAGAAAAGCATTTCAGCTGGAATGGCAGATTCAAAATTTAATGCCAGAAGAAGGAAAAAGATTAGAAAGCCAGGATTATTCAAAGTTATTAATTTTGCCTCATGAGTACACTTACTAATTAATCATGCGGGGAGAAGACTGAAAGAAAATAAATCATTATCAGCCTGCAACATGTGGGTAGTTTCCACCCTCAGAGAGTGGCAATACCACTGCCTGGTCTGGCATTGGGTCAGCTGATACTTAGTTTGAGGTTAAAAGATGTCAGCATCTGTACTGGCATAAGCAGCTTTCCCTCTCTTCCTTCCCCAGGCATTCCCAACCATTCTCACAGCTGCCCTACCACCACCGGTTTGGGAGCCCGTTTGATGTGATTTTTAATCCAGATCATTCCCTAATCTGATTTACCAGGCAACTCTGCAAATAATTGCATCAGTACAACCAAGGAGGAAAAATAAGACAGCAACTAAATTGTTATTTGTGAGGGGGAAAAAAAACAAACAAAAACTTACCAGGGAACAACCTTATATTTATATGAGGGAATTTCTGCCCAAAGTTTTTATTGAATGTTTATGTCGAAAGTTTTGTATTAATACTAAAGAAGTTTCATTTTAACAATTGCAGGTCATTACATTTGTAACGATTGCTGAGAAGCACATCCAGCATATCCAGTATCTCCATAGCAAAAGTACTTTGAAGTCAGGGACTAGTTCTGAGACTTGTTTTCCCCTTTAAAAAGACATTTAATGGAAGATAAAAGATTATAAACAGCACAGCACAGATCTTCAGTGCAGGAAAGAATCAATGCAAAATCTCAGATAGTCTGCAAATTGCAGTCATGTGCATCAGAGCCAAATCCCACTTTGCTTTTACACCACAGCCTTATCGACTAAAGCAGGATTTCTCCTGTGAGAAAAGGGGATTCCAGATTTTTGTTTAGAATATCTATAATTAAGTTAGTAGCAAATTTTATATAATGACAATTTCATTGTCTTTGGATGTAGTATCATTACATTTATCCCTGATGGGCCGTTAGAGATCCCAATTTTCAGCAACCTCAGGCCCTTTCCGTGCTCTCCTTGACTTTTAACAAGGGCAGGACTGGCTTCTTGTACAATTAGAGCTAACGGTGCATGGGGCCATTCTAGAAGTGGGAGCTACATGTTTGTTCCTACACCAAGCTCAGCAGGGAGAACCTGACATGCACACAGACAGAAAACTCTTTTCTTGAGCATACCGGGTGCTGCAAATAATAAAAACTCAGGCAAGCAACACAGAGGAAATGCTGGCCTTTGGGTGAAGGTACTGTGAAATTAGTGGGCATCACATGTGCACATCTGTAGACAGAATTAAGTTTTTACAGAGCCACAATATTGAAATCATAGTATGATTTTAACTTGAAAGGTTAAAATTTAGTTCTAAAAATTAAACATAGATCTATAAATATGAATAAAGTTTAAATATTTCAGAGCAAAAACCTTTTCATACAATATTAATGTTTAAAAGTCTCTTGTGGTTATTTCCAGTAAATAAAATCATCCAAAAAAAATCTCCAGCTGAAAAAAATTCTGAAGTATCATAAATAAAAATGCATTCATGGTCCTTAATGTTCTACCTTACCATAAAAAGAGGGGAAATGTGAATGAAGCAAACCCTGGTCCATGGATAGAAATACAGTGTTGCTGAAATAGTCTTTATTTCTCTGTCAAAACTACTTGTGGCTCTGTGCTGATCCTGTTCTCTCTGTTAAAGGGACAAGAGCATGAGCATTGTTAGAATTTATTTCTAAATAAAGACAAGCTGCTAGATATGCAGGATGTTCAGCAAACCGCATTTCAGGAAAGAATTCAAATCATTTTGGTTTTATTGCCTATCTTCCCCTCTTCAGTTAGCTTAGACTGACAAAATACTTCCCAAGACAGCACTGGAACTGCAGGTGATATTTAGTTAGATCTACTCCTCAGAGCCGGCATCTGCTTCCACTGACTTTGGTGAAAGTGCCAATGTGCAATTTAACCTTAGCATACAAAGCAAGGTGCTTGCATTGCACAAGGTCTGGAACAACGTTTAGGGACAGTGAGACTGATTTACAGTTTTTACAGGAGTTTTTTCTACCAAAGCACCAGAGAAGCCAAACCGGTCTCCCCCCGAGGCCTTACTGGGGAACCAGAAGTTTGACAGCATCGGTACCCACAGATTCTCTGCTTTAGCATCTGGTCCCAGAGAGATTTGTACAGCACAACTCAGACTATGTTATTTTGAAATGTCTCCGCTTCCTGTGAGCAAAGCCTACAATCCTTTGTCATTAGCATGAAAGGGAGGGGGTTTTTTGTGTATATTTGCAGTGTTTAATTAACTTTCTTCAATGTACTTGCCATTCCTCATGCTGAGATATACGGGAGGTAAATCAGTACAAGATGGCAGTTCTTTGTCTCTCCTGGAAAGGCAAATTGCTTCCCTCAATTACAGGTTTTCTTCCTTGTTGGACCAATACACACAACCCAGAATTAACTTACTGCAGATGTAAACACCATTGTGCATCCTTGGTGGGTTCTTTGCCCAAGTCCCACGATTTTGGGGTTTGTCACCACCCAGGTATGGAAGCAGAAGCCGTTGTCTCTCACCACCTAATCAAGATAATAATTACAGGCAGTGGATCTGGAGGTAAGAAGAGGAAAAAGGCTTTTCAATCACTGCCTCTGCATTTCAATCGAAGCCCCATGCTGTACAACATTGGGGAACAAGGTGTAAATCAGCTTAAGAACATAGTTCTGCATTCAATGCGTTGTGGTTTACAGCTCCCAAATGACCTTCATCTATCTTCCTTAGCTGTAGAGGTGTATAATTGAACTAAAGAGAGCCTTGAATAATGAGGTTGAGAGTGGCAGCTCCGCTGCTGTTGCTTAATAGTGTACCAGCGTTGCACTTTGTTTTCTGATATGTAACAAAATACTGTAGAGGGTCCAATTCTTCAGGGTGACACCTGGTGATAGTCCCTCTCTTAAAATAGAAAAGAGCAAGGGTTTTGCAGGAAAAAAAACTCCTATAAATCTTTGGCTGCAACTAGGCTCCCAAAAATACAATTATATGAACCACTTTCTATTCAATATCTGCCCACAAAAGCTCAGAGAGACAAATAGCAATTATCTGCTCTTCTTTCAGTCATGGAATCTATTTTTTTAACTTTTCATCTTTCTTGTGAAAGAGTCCCTGCTCAGCTCAGAGGAGTACAGCATGACACCCTACAGCAAGATTCCTGCAGCGGGACCTTGCCAGGCTGAGCAGAGGTGAAGTCTCTGAGAGCAGCCTTTCAAGCAACAGGACCTTGTTTTCAGATCGTACTTTTCCTCTATTTATGTGTGCTGGAGTCATCCTTTCTCTCTGTGGTGAGATTAACATTAGAGAGCTGCAGTCTTTTCAGCCCTTCAGCCACTCCTTATCACCAGCTCATTGCTGACAACTGCGCTGGAATAAAAATCTGGCAGTCCAGGATCAACGCAAGACACCTCCCAGCCAAGTGGCTGTTAAAAACAAATGTTCCTCTCGTGGCATTTGTGTTGATTTCATGGATACTAACAGACTTACTCGTGCATTTACAGCGCCAATTAAGCAGTCACTCTAACTGGCTCCCTGTGCACCACCAGCAGCTCCAAGCCAGTGCGGGATCTGAGAAGCCCAAAGGAATCTGGGACAGGACTCCCAGACCACACAGGCACAGCCCCAGAAGCACTCAGGTCCTCCATGGATCCACCCAGTGGGGCAGGGTGGCAGAGGTGCCAACCCTCGAGCCAGTGAGGGAAGATGGAGAGCAGGAGGAACGTGTGATGCAGCAATTAACTTCTGGAGAGAGGCATGTCCCCGGCTGAGGAAGGGAGGGACAACCTACTTTGCTCACATTTCCAGCTTGTGGGGTGAAACACTACTCTTCACTCCCCAAATCACCTCTACAAGACCCCAGGAAGCATGGTGGCAGTGTTCCCTCCAAAATCTCTATCAGTCCACCTCACATCTCATACACACTAGAAAAGAAAGACAAATTGTACTGCCCCCAGGATTTTCACTTACTAATTATTTTACTCTCCTCCCTTCCCTCTTTTGTTGTTTGTCTGCCTGGCAGGGCAGGTTTATTCAGGGCCGTTGGACTGGCATATTTCTTTTGCAGTGTTCACACAGACCACAGGAAAGAAGCGCTGCCTTCAACAGCCCCATAACCGAGCTCTTCAGCAATGTGCTTTCTCACACTTCCATCAGAAGGGTGATGCAGGTGACAGTAGTGAACCAAAGAGTATCTTGGAAAACAGCAAGACTAAGTCCTGTGGCCCAGAAAAATGTCAGGAGATAAAACTCACCATAGGTTTATTAATGCAGCAACATTTCCGAGAGTGAGAGGCACGCACACTTGAGATACACAGAGTCACAAGGAAAATAAACCACCATCCATCCAGATATTTCACAGGAAAATCGGCCATGTAAAATTGCAAAAATATAAAATATATTTCATATATAAATGACCCAGTCTGGCTTTGTACCATTCATTATTGATTGCTAAAACACACACCTCTAACAGGAAAAAAAATTTGGCTTATCAAAATAATGTTTTTCCTGGCTCTAGTTTTTCAAATTGCCATTCTACCCTGTGCTAAATACCTCCAAAAATATTAAACGGTCACCATGCCCATATAACTTTATTGTCCTTCACAGAAGTAAGCTCAATTTGGCTTCACTTGACACATGTTAAAATATTTTTTAAAGTAAAATAGTGGTAGCAAAGGCTGCAGGTGTATGAAATTGTACTATATGAAGTTGTAAGTGAAGTGCAGTAATGTAGAAATGCTTGGGAGATTAAGTAATAGTGAATTAAAAGCCTTTAAGGGCAGTCTGATATAAGTACTGACTCAAGAGAGTAGATTTCCTTACTTCTTAATGGATTTTTGTTTGCAAGCAAAGGGTGCCCAGTCTACTCCTAAGCCTGATATGAAACACAATTCTGAGCAAACTTCCCTCTTCCCAAAGCCTGACTGATATAACAGTTTTGTCAAGGCTGAATTTTTCCCCTTCAGAAAGGACAGTATCCCTGTGTCAAGGTTTAAATGCATTAAAGAACGATGAGGAAGTACAGACTGGCAAGAGTTACAGCTGCCCCTTCCCTGGCAGGCACGTCGAGCAATGCAGCAAACGCTGGTATCTCATTTGTGTCATGGGATGTGGCTTTGCCACAAATCTGAAAAATCTCATTAGAGAGAAAGTAATAAAGGTGGTAACACTGTCCTTTGGGACTCCTGGCCTTTAAATAAGTACAAGAAATCTGTCTAGAAAGAATAAGGCAGGAAGCATTTGTGACTTTTTCAATTTCACACCTCCAGTACCTGCCTACATTGGTTAAACTCAGCACTGTGCTCAGAGCCTGATGGCTCCTTGCATTTACTCTGGTGTCTGACTCCTTTATAGGAAAACACTGCTGGATATTATTTTCCAACATGAGAACGCTGACACACCAGTACATTTGCCCAGGAATAATGGAGAAACTGTCACTTTCCTGTCTGATGGCTTATGTTACTGTAAAGAAGTGCAAAGGTAAACTTTACTTATCTTTGGATTCCTGCTTGTGAAAAAGGCTCTGCTCTCAGCTCTTCCCGTGTGAGTTTGCCACAACACCCTTGGCTCCAGCTCAGGGGAGTTACTTTGGGTTGAGACCAGTTTCCCTGTGCCTGTGGGCTGCTTCCCATCAGCCTACAGCCTGTGGGGGACTTTAAAACTGAACAGAATGAGCCCTCCCTTCCCTTCCTTCATCAGTGCTACCACTTGTGACAATGGCACCAGGCTCAGACGCTCTGAATCCTCAGAGCTACTGCTAAGTTTAGGCCCACAGGGGAAGAAACACATTTGGTTTTGTGGGACTGTGCCTTGTGTTCAAAAGTGAGAGATACAGACTTTGGTATCCCTCCTCTCCCTCAGACTGGCTTCAGCCATTCCCAGAATCCCAAGCTTTGTAGACATTGAAGTTACCCCAAATACGATGATACCAGGGAGGTTTATACTCTCTGAGATTACTAAATTACCAACACTACTTTATTACACTAAAACTTATTAAAACTTATTAAGTTTTTGGACAGACTCTTAATTGTTCAAATTTACTGCAGTTCCCCTGAACTCTGGAAAAAAAACCAGAAGTGTTACAGAGGATATAATTCTTCCTTTTTCTGACAGAGGTAGAAGGATACCATGCATGGAGAACCTGGAACAGGAAAACACTTTGAACTGGCAGAATCAAGGCAGGTATTTTACTGATCTGACTTTGGTCCTTGGGAAGTTGGTGCAGCTGGAGCAGGCTCAGAGGATGTGCTATGTCCAGGACATTGAAGTTTCTGTTTGCAGCCTGGCAATGATGATCTTTAACCTTAATTATCAATACAGAACTCAGTGCTTCAACTGTACAGGTCACTGTAGTAGGTAATACAGTAGGAAAGGGGCTTGAACTCTAGCAGGGAGCACCCACAGCCCACATAAAGCGGTTTTGCAGCTGTTGTAAGCCACACAGACCTGTGAAATCTCAACCAGCAGCCTCGCTCTGGCTGGGAAATAGCTCGGTCACTGCCACAGACACACACATCTTGTTTAGCTGCACCTCACTTGAAGATTTTTCATTGTAGAAGTGGCTACCAGAGACTTGAGAAAGCTTTCTGTACACACACATGCTTCTTGCTTGTGTGAGGACTAACAGATAAAGACACACAGAAGAAGCCTTATCATCTATTTTGTCTGCAGTCAGAAACAAGAAGCACCCCCGAGCACACAGCTCCGTTCTCAGCTCCTGTGTCACACAACAGGGCAAGGTTCTCCTGAATGACTGAGCTGCTTTTGCTCAGACACGGCCTGACTGTGGCACACAAGCAAGTCCTGCCTGCTCCAGGAAGGGCCTGCCAAGGAGGTGATGCCCAGTGGGGTCAGTCACTGCAGCCTCCCCACTCCCAGTGGTCTATGAAAAAGCCCACACCTACACTTCACCTCTGCCTTCACTCAGTACTTGCACTGGGGCACAGAAGAGAATATTTCTCTTCCGAACATTTCCCCCTCAAATGGAAGAATCAGCCAGGATCCAAATCCAAAGCTTTCCACCCTGCCATTAGCTGAACCCCCTTTCCCTTTGTGAGTGGTGTCCCTTTGAGAGGTGTCGTCTCCCAGGGCTGTAACCAGGCACCAAGGACTCACTGTACACAGAGGAACTCCCCTCCTTTTTGAGGGTGGCCTCTCAGTCCAACAAGTGCACTTCAAACCTCCATTAAGTAGATTAAAACTTTATTATAAGCAGCCAATACTTTAGTCAAAAACATTAAAATACGATCTCCATTTCCTGTGGAAAATCCTGTGATTTACTGCAAATACTTATTAACTGCAATGGATAATGTGTTCTAATCATCTGAAATAACTGAAAACCCATCTCTCCTGCTAGGTCATCCCTGAAAAGAGGCACCAACATTTGGCAAACTGATCAAGCTTTGCCAAATGCTGGATGCCAGCAGCCCATCAGGAGATCTGTTTGTTTTTGTGGGATGAAGACTCTGACCTGACTAAGGAAGAAAACACAGAATTGTTATATCTTTTCCTAGGAATGCTTTGAAAATAAGTGCCTTTTGGTGCCTTTTGGGCCCTTCCAAAGGCAAACAAGCTGCTCCTGAAAGGAAGTACCATAAGTGCTCTCTGACGAGAATGTTTCAGCTGACTGCAAATGCAGCACAAACTCCACCAATGGTAAAGGATGCACAGCTCTTTCCCTCCCCTCTTCACAGCCATCCCAGAAATACTGGGCACCTGGAGGCCAAAGAGACACAGTCCCCCTCACTGCAGCCACCTGACATGCAGAGTGCCCACCGGAGTGTTTGCCCTGGGCTCAAAACCTGCCATGGGTTCATGTACACATGAGCAGCATCTGAACATCCCAGGCTGGTGGAAACATAGGGAAAAGGCAGATGATTAACTGACACTGTTAAAAACATACTCTTTTCCTTACACCAGTAGATCTGGCATGTCTGGCTAAATTGTTGTCTGGAGGCTTACTGCAAAATTATTTATTGGGAGATTACAAAAGCAAACTGTAAAAATAAAAGCAGCTAGAATAGTGCTACATTAGGAAAGTCTGACCACCGAGTCAGCTCCTGAATTGCTGCTAAGTTCAGAAACCAGTAGAACCTCTACAGTTTTACTTAAAATGCTTACCTTGTTTGAAAAACACATTCTATTTCTAGAAATAGAAAGGTCCTGTGTGAAAATTTCTCAGTTTCTAAACTTTCAAAAAATGCTTGATTACCTAGCCACCTTCCCATCTCCACAACCTGCTTTCAACTCAGAACCAAGTCCATGTGATCCTCTTGGGAAGCACCACCGTAAGCTAAAGCTGCTCTCAGCACTTGGCAGTCTCTTAAGCTGTGCGCTGCAATTATAGAAGAGGGGAAAAATGACTTTGCATAATGTAGGTGAGAGAGCCACATAGCTCTGTGCTTCATTCTAATTATAGAAAAATTAGAGATCTGCAGAGCTTAAGTGTGGACAACAGACTCCTAATTGTGTTACTTGGCTTTTAAGCTGGACTAACCCCATGCTAAATTGGCTAAGTTAAACCCCTGGTTTTTAGCCACCCTCCTTCTTTTCTCTTTCTGTAATTTGAAGACCTCAGCTGTAACAGTGGAGAATCCACATAACATTAAATATAATTTCTAAAGAGAGAAAGAACTGACAAGGTATTTAAATAATTATTGAGTCCATTTCTTCATTACATCTTTAAGAGACACTGCCCAATGTACTATATTTGAATGTACACTTATAGTTCCATGGTAAAGACTTACAGAGCCCTCATAAGCATAATACTAAAATCACCAAAATATCCATAATCTTAAAATATTTTATTTTCTTTAATGCAGTTTTTGTGCAATCAGTAAATCAGTTAAGCCCAGCAATGCACTATCAGGCCCTGCTGATCATAGTTTCCTCACAACCAGTTTTAGGAAAGAAGGTTCTCAGGAGCCAACAGTTACCTGTCTGAGTTCATTGTAAATCAAGAGCTAGTCTACCAGAATTGTTGGTAAAAATTTTTAATTTATACAGAGGTATAAATTAGAAGAGTGAAGGTCAAAGATTAAGAAAAGGTGAAAGTTATCAATTAACTCTCAGTGAGTGATTATTTGTTTTACAGTAGTCCTGAGAGGCCAAGGGAGACAGAGCATTCCTTGTGATAAAAATCACACGTTAAGAAAACTGCTCATCTGGAGAGCTTAAATGAATTCACCACCATCCAGACTATCCTGTCGGCACCTCTAGAAAATTAAAACAGCGGGAGTTGTGTACTTTCTTTATATTTTCTGAATATTTTCTCTGTTTTGAAAAAAAATAGAGGCAGTTGCCATGTAAGCTGCAGCAAGTCTGTGCTCCAGCACACCCAAGCTCCCAGCAGTGAGCAGACTAGTGCAGCCCCCAAAACAAAGCCATTTTGTCACAGTTATTTAAGGGCTTTCCAGCTCACCTGGTGTTCACCCTGCCATAGAGGCAGCTGCTCTGACACGGTGGAAACGTGTTTGCATTAGTGCTTTTCCTAAGAAATAGTTAACATTCATGGAGCAATGTCGTAGTTACGAAAAACAACAGGTAATGTTAGCATTATTGTGGGAAGCCAAAGAGGGACGCTCCTAACGCAGACTGAACACAGCCTTTGTAGGCTGTTATCCAGATTTTTGATTCTTATCCATGCCCCTGGTTAGACATCAGTGAGGTCTCTGAGGCGGCGTGCAGTGTACAGTGTCAGGATTGGAAGTAACTGATCTGAACCAATTGTTCTCTGGAGACTGAGCAAACAACTCCACAGACTGGGCTTTCAATACCAATGATAAAAAGTGCAAACATTTTATTCAGCAGAAAAGTGTGTGAAGAGGCTGCCACATACATTTGTCAATTGTTAAAATTTCTCACTTAACAGTTCTGCCTCTCTCAGGTTAATATTTTTCCAGAGCAGAGACTGAAAGAATTTAATGATCACAGCATCCTTCAGATCTTCTGAGCAAACCAAAATTCTTGCCAGTTAATTGGCACTGGGCCCTGTTTACCAAATGCTCTTCAGCCTATAACCAATAAATGATTAACAAGGAACTTCTCAAGTCACTTTCCAGATGTTGTTTATTGAGACATCCTTGCACTGCAATGACAAATGGGGCAGAAAAGAGCAATGCACAGCTTGGCAAGATCCTGCCACTCAGCAGAATATCCCCAAGGCTGAATAATTTGGGTGAACACCACTGTATAAAGGTTAAAGCTACTTTACTTTGCATAAACAGAGATGTGTCCCAGCTGGTACTCGTTAGGTTTGAAGAACCAAACACTGGTATTTTCTCAAAACAGGTAGGAACAACAAGGCTTTATCACAAGACCAAAGGGTAACACTTCAGGGTAATACTGTTTAATGTGCCTAATGCTTTATTCTCTTTTTGCTGAGGAGGAAATCTTAAGACAGCCACAAAATTTGCTAGAATGAGCTGTGAAAATTTACACTAATAACAAAGGGGGAGGGGGCTCTTTTTCCCATTCTTTTGCACCTCATTACACTCCTAAAAATAATAGTGTTGCTGTAACAATAATTCCAATACAAAGCCGTTTATATGGGACAAAGCTGCACACTGCACTGACCTAAGTACAGCTCTGTACTACGAGGATTTGGAGGGACCCAAGTGGCTACTAAAACCAGCAATACTTGGTACAGTTAACATGTCAAAAGTCATGGCAAGGGCTTTACTGGATTAGCATGTATACAGGTGGAGTGCATGTCTGTAAGTATTCCATATAAATGCAGGCTGACAGAGTTCTGTTCTCGGAACTACTGTGATGAAAATCTCAAAATCCATAAACAATTTCTTTCCCAGACTATCAAACAGGATGGGATACAAAAAAAACTGACTCCAAGCGTATACACAAAATAAATTCCAGACTTGGAATAATAAAACTATAATTCAAAGCATTCTAGGAGAAAAAAAAATATATTTCAGTGACCAGATTTGCAGGTAGCATTGCATTAAGATGTTGAAATCTACTAGATGGTTTTGCAAAGTTTGAATCTCAGAAGCCTGAAATTCTACAGAAATTTGCATCTTTTTGGTGCCTTATGTTAAAATCTATAATGATTCAGACACATTTGAATAAGAGACAAAAAGAAGGATAATAGGACCTGTCTGTTTTGGGATTCAATCAAAACCTGGGACCCACCCTTTGATTTGGTTGTGATTCTGTTCTCTGCATCAGACAAATAACAGTAACAGCTCCTGAGATAATGGGTGCTTCAGCAGCCAGAAAACAGGAGAGAACAGCAACGCAGCACAGCAAAAAAGAGCCTCTTCCTTCCCCTCTCCCCCTCCTCAGTGCTAATGCTTTGTGTATGACAACAGGAGACCATTTCCAACCACTACAAGCGACCTGTGGTGATGTTCTAACAAACCTTGCTCTGATTTTCAAATCCCTGTGACCCTGTGATAACAAACAAGACCTGGGGATGGGAGAGGCTGGAGTGGATGCACCATTATTTGACTTCTGCTCCCCGTGGTTTCAGCCACATACTGGCAGTTCCCCATCAATTTCACCAGCATTCTCTAGCCCCAGGGGATTTAGGATTTAGTTCTGCTAATCTCTGGATCCTATATAACATTAGATATTTAGGCTGTGATCTCAGGCAAGGATTTGTCCCTAGAGTCATATTAGGTTACTAAGCCGCTGGGAAACCAAATAATTAAGGAAATGCATAATGAGGGGCATTAGCTAGAGATGTATTCCATGCCACAAAATAAACCAGCCAAAAGGCCCTGTTTAAAAGGAAGAAGAATTTCCTTCAAAGTGGAAAAATGGCCACATTGTAGCCAGCATCAGCTGGAGGCAGCTGGACACAGAGCTGGGCAGCAAGGCCACCATGAGGTCAGCTGGACTGCACAGCTCAGGCAGAGCCTTGTTTTGTAGGCTGCAGGGAGCCGCTGGTAAATCCTTTGCTGTCCAGACTGGAACTGGGTAAACTTTATTCACCTGCATTCACTGCCAGCTACACCACTCTGCTGCTGCACCAGCACTATCAGCACTACAGACAGTGAACTTGAGGAGGAAGTACCCCCCCAAGTTTAGGTAACTCAAACACTTGGCCTTCCTTTCTCATTTCACTCCTGCACACAGGCCCCAGAACAGCCAAGCAGGTTATTTATCTGGTGACCTCTAGATGCTGGAGTTTGATAGGTGATGATTTCACTACAAAACAATTAATCAATAAATAGGCTCAGTTTCCTTCTGATTCAGGTACTGACACAACTGCAGAAGGGCCTGGAAGAGCTGTGTGATAATGTATTGATTATAAACAACCCAAGAGCCATTGTCAAAAGCAGTAGGCATTGTTCTTTCCAACAATCAAATCCATACTTTAACGATCTGTTTTCCCTCATTAAACACTTGAAAGGCTTTCTTAGCAGCACTTTTTACTACACAGACATCCTATTTCATTTTGACACAGACAACATGCTCCTGTCATTCTCTTCATTGTATAGTGGCTTGTTTTGTTTATTGTAAGATGGAGATGTTAGTTTCTGTCATATCTTCTCCTTTGTCATGCTCATTTACAAATGGAAAATCCATGTAGACCTTTGTCTCATCTGTCTTTGCAATCAAATGAACCAATCAAAACCTCTGAGTAGGAAAAGAAAAGTCACACCAGAAAAAAACCTGCGGAAAATAGCAGAATTTGGTTGAAAAATATTTGGAATATTCTGTTCTGATTTTTCTTTTGAGGTTTATATGACTCACATCTTTGATGGAAAGGTAATGACTGCAGACAGCCATGAAAGGAGATGCGATGCAAGCGGATCACCTTCCTTTGCTGTATTCTCTTATGCTTATTTTCAGCAATTTCATGTGAAATGATGCTTTGGAAATGTTGACAAAGAAGATTTCATTTTTTGCCTCACCTGGGACTAGTCATTTCACCCCCGAATGGCTTCATGACCTTTTGCAGGGACTTCAATTTTACTTACTAATGCTTTGACTCTACAACAAAAAACTATTTTCTCAGTAGGAACAGATCAGAGGGAATAAGGTTCTGGGTTCTGCCTAAGTGGATTTGGTACTAACAAAACATTCACTCCCGGAGCACACAGGACACCTCTCTCTCCCTAGCTACAGCTGTTTGGTGTTGAAATTCAAGAGTCATCATAAGCAAAAAAAGTCTTTTCCCCCTCAGAGGAGCCCAAGCCATGCTGGGCTGCAGAAGACAGAGGGGAACACATCTCAGCCATCTGGACCACTTGTCATTTCCACAAGAACCATGGCTGACTTCTGTAAAATGCTGGGTTGTGAAGAGGTGAGACATCTACAGTAGCCAACACAGACAAGGGAATTTGGTTGATACAGCTGCAGGATGTTTAATATAAACTTGAGCTGCTGCCACCTAATTACCCCTTGTGTATTTCTTGTTTAATGCTCTTAGGATCAAGGGCTATTCCCCAGAGCTCCTGCTGAGATGCAGCCTCCCAGATGTTTTTGAAGTACGCACATGTTGAAACTCACTACCCACAACCTTACAGATGAAACGGGCTGAAAAAGTACTTTGAAAGCATGAGACATTATTGACCCTTGTAACATATCATGCTATTTAATGGTGAAACAAAAAAATATGCTAATTGGGAAATGCATGTGGTGCAGTCCCTCAGTTGCAGTAGAGTCACATGACAGTAACCAAGACCATCGTCTGGTCTATTATTATTAATTATTTACAATAATCTTGGTTTCTGTGTATGAATACATCATCAAGCACAGCCTTCTCTTTGCCCTGACAATCTGGGCAGTGCACATCCTCAGATCTGGCACTGAACACAGACACAAACAGAAAGGCTCAAGGAGAGCCTGGAAGCTGCTGGCTTTGCTGCCCGTTCATCACAGAGCCACATGGAAACAGCATATCAGGCTTTGTTCATGGATTCCAAGGCTTTTCCTCCCCATCTAGGAAGCACAGAGACTTTGAAATATTTTCAGTCACTCCCACAGCTGTTTCAGAAGGGGATTAGACAATGTTTGTAGGGATCTTTGAGAAAAAAGCCCTGCATATGCACTAAGCACTATCTTTATTAGTTTCATAGTGAGGTCTGCAGTAGATAAACTGCAGTAATTTTATTGTGCATTCCCCCATGTTAGCTCCTCGCTCCTGCTTTTTCCTCGCCGTAACAGAGCTGTTCTCACTGCCCTTGAATTCGCTGACTTCCCCCAAATAGCTGAACAAACAAAGTGGCAGTGTTTGCCAGAGCCCTGAACCCCTCGGGTTTACAACCTACGAGTGGGCTGGCAGCAGCGCCTTGAAACGACTCGCTTGCCACAAGCACCCCAGAGAACAGATTAGGTAGGAAGAAAGGAAAACTGAAAACCAACATCCGCTGGAGATCCTTTTTTTATTTCAAAAGTGTTTGAGAGAATGAGTGGAAGGAAGGAGTCTAAAGCTCCCAAACTACACTTTAAAGTATTTTACTTAAGTGTCAAGGACCAAAGCCCAAATGTCAGCTCTTCAGGGCTTTTTTCATGAATCACTGCAAATAGAGCCTGAGACAAGAAGGGGAAGACAGTAAAAAGATGTTAGGAAAATTCTCATGAGGTTGCCCTGCTTTTCTCTCTTTTCAAGATTTATAGACATACCAGAGCATGCTTTTAAAACAGTTCTGATTTAGTGCAGTATTTGCAGTGCTGGTCTGCTTATTCTTGTAATTAACCAGCAACCTATTCTGTTAGAATTTGCCTCAACTCTCCCGTGTTAGGAGTTAACTGCATGGATATTTCCAAACAGCTTGCTGCTGACAGCTGGAAAGTGCTCTACCTGACGAGCTTTCCAATGCCTTTTGTGTTAAATTAAATAACTATTATTAGATTCATTTTACCCTCACACACACCAAACCCTGGAAACACTCACCCCTGCTGCCATTCTGATGTTAAGCAGTACTCCACCCAGGAAACAGGCCCATTCAAACCAACATAAAATCACCACTGCTGCTGGGATTCAGCTTTCTTTGGGTCACAGAGGATGGAAAACTATGCCAGGAATGAAGTTCTGCTAACAACGGAGAACTGAAGACTTTTGCCCCAGGGAGCATGGACAGCTCTTCAGGTCTTCCAAAAAGCTCCTACTGCCTCAAATACCAAGGACAGGGACTCTCAGTTCTGTGTCCAGGACAGAGCCATCAGGTCAGATGGGAGCAGCGTTCAGTGTTGCCAGCTCCTACTCTCATCTCTATGTGGGGACAGTTACTCAAACTGACCTTACCACACAGGAGCAGGAGTTGGTTTTCCTCCAGAGCCCATCCTCAAGCACTTCCAGAGGGCAAGGCCAGCTTCAGGGCCAGCCCACATGCCAGAAAACATGTATAAAGTTTTATGCATTTAAAAAGTTAGCTTTTGCCATTTATTATTTAGAGAGGAAACTGAAAGAGAGAGTGAGAAGGAAAGGGAGAAAGGAAACACCACACTTCAGAAATGAGGATTTCAATGTCAAATTGTAGAAGGTTTTTATAAAAGGACAAAAACCCATAAAATCAAAACATGATAAATTATCAAAAAAAGCTAATCCAATTCCAGGCAGTGGGCTAGATTTGACTTGTAACAAGCTACAAAGGCTTCTTCTATTCAGTGAAAGAAGAAAATCTCTGTTACTATTTCACTTTGTATCTGCCTTATTTTGGCACATGTTGCTGGAAACTCAAACAGAACTCTGTAACCTAGATAGTAAATAATCTCCAGACTTTTCCTCAGGTCATGCAAATAATCTGTGTGCAACAAAAGTCAAAGGTACTTTTGTGAGAAGAACACTTGAAAAGATTTATTTGAACTGCACTTCCAGTTTCACATTCCTTTAAATTCTTCAAATTCAGTATTCTTTCAGTAATATCGGTTAGAGTTTCACTGCTGCTTGTGATGTTATGCAGCATTATTAGCATTTAGAGAGAAAGAGGAATTTTTGCAATATTCATTACTGGACAATTATGAGTCACATCATGCGTTCATTTTAAAAGATCCATCTGTACATTATCTATAGGCACAAAAGCAACACTGAATGTGGTTGTAATAGGCACCCTCCTCTCCTACCCACCCTCCTGCTGGCTTCCTGAGGGAGACAGCAATAACTTTGCTGTAGCATCACCTTCAGCTGTTCAAGTGTCAGACTGAGTTCACACTCGAGGAGTTTCCTTCAAGCTTTTCTAGCTCATTTGCCACGGTTACCCTGAGTATAGGCACCCAGTTCAGTGCTGAATCTCTCCTTGAAGACCTCTAACACTGCACAAGAGGAATGCCTGGCTGTAGCCTCTGGACAGGGCTCTGCTCTCTGACTGCACAGGAGAGGAGATATCCGAGATCCAGACTAGGGCATTTCAATTCTGCCTAGATATGCCAATACTCATGATACTTTTCATACTGAAAAGTCAGTAGAATTTAAGTTCTTTCGATAAAACTGCTTGCAGGTAAATTCTGAAGTATATTCTCATAACTTTAAATTACCCTGAATCTGCTAATCCCTGCCTGTGCTGAGAAAACTGTGTTGCTGTGAGCACCAAAGCCAGCAAGTTCATACACTCACCACAGGAGTTGGGGGAGGCAGTGGTCGTGCAGTGAGTGAGAAGCTGTTCTGGCCTCACTACCCCATCTCTTCAGCTCCAGACCAGCCCATTTGGGTAGTCCCTGTGACAACCTCTGCCAGGGACTGGAAGCAGAAGAGAGGGAGCGTGGAGTCCCTTGGAAGCAGAGGCTCTGCACACACAGAGTGTGCAGTGCAGAGCCTTGAAAGAGAAGCACAAAGGGAGCAGGGCTGCAGCTCCAAGCTGCTTCAGCAACCCAGTGAAGCTGGACAATCAAAGAGCAGAACACTGTACCAGCTAATGCATGGGAGCATGGTCTTCTCCACACTAGAACCCTGAGGAGGGGCTGAACTACTCAGGACCCAATTCTTGCTCTATCATTACTAAAATGATCCAGCTGGGAATGACTGAAGCAGAATCTGTGGCTGAATCCGTGGCTCTCTGATGGAGCTGCACCAGCACAGACACAGCTTTCATTCCCTCACTTGGACTTTTCCAGACTGTCTCATCCCAGCAAAATTAAATTGCATAGAAAACAAAAGCCAGTAAAAAAATTAAACACAGTAATTAGTCAATAGAACCAAGGGTAGGAAACCATTTATTACGAGAATTAAGGGAATGATTCACACTGAATAATTTATCTAGCAAATTTAGTTTTGGGTTTTGTTTTTTTCCCTGCTGGGAGAGAATTCAGTAACAGTTTTGCTCACTGCCTTAATGCTGGTTTGGTCCCCAGGAGCCAGCTGTTTAAACTAGCTGTGTCTCAGCAAGAAGCCCAGCTTATGCAACAGGACAGATTAAACCAAAATAAAGGTTCGTATGTACCTGAATTTAACCATTTACATTTATTTTGTAACATCTGCTTAGCACAGGTATTATTAAGGCCACATTAAGCATGACATGCCAGCGCTCCTCCGTTCCCCTCTTTCATTCAGAAAATGACTGCGAAGCTCAGCAACCTTCATGCCAGATGAAAGACCGGAACCAAAGAAGAGTCATTATGATCTGCAATATTGAACACAAGGCACAAATAACTCCCACATAATAACACTATAGATTCCAACCCTTCCTTCATATTTCACTGCTCAAATGACAAATAAATGAACCTATCAGAGTTCCTCAGATGTATCATAAAGTGGAAATATTGCAGATAGAATAAATAAAACATTTTTATTGTAGTTAATAGCACCAGAGTGGATAGAGTTACATTTTAATAAAAGTCTCTATTATTTGAATCAGTATTGGACTCACTGTGACTAGTCCCACCTTTCTTTTGTGCAGATAGAGCAGCTTGATCTCCCATTCCCCATCCGAGGAGGCTGCAGCAGCTTTGCCCTACACTCATCTTTAAGGGGGCCAAGGACAAGACGAACTCTTCAGCAGCACACAGAGGTCTTCCCAAGCTGTGGGGCTTGAACTACACCCCATGTACACCCCACTTCATTGTGGTTTGCGTCCCAGCAGAGCCTGGAGCCCCCGTGGCCAGAGCTGAGAACTGCCACCACTGCTGCTCCTGGCAGTAGGACCTGGCCTTCCTTCACTGCTGACAGTGGCACGTGGTACCAGGGCTGCGTGACCAACCACTGAGTACCCACAGAATTCACCCAGCTAAACACAGTTGTCCTAGGAGATGAGATTGCAGAGAAAGGCAGAAAAGGATAAAGATCCCCTTTGTGGGTACTGACAACTCCCTTGCAGTTATACACAAAATATCCCTTGCATACACAAATTTTGTAATAATCACTGCTGCTCTTTAGTAAGCACTGCCTTTTGACTGGCATATCTAAAAGACACATCAGCTTTCATATATGCTAAGCAGTCTTTATCCTGATTAGTCCTTTTTTTCTTTTTCTATTCATAGATCATTGAAAATACCTGCACACAAACTGAAAAAACATTTGAAGGTTTAGCCCTGCTTGTCCTCCTCCAAAGGTGATAAACTGTAATACAGCATTTCATTAGGAGGCTCAATACATGTGGTCCCATCATCAACAAAATGTTTCCGAAGTAGTAGAAATGTACAGCTTTTTTATATTCTTACTTCATCTCCACAGAAATTTACTTCAGGTCAAAGCATTCCTGCTCTGAAGTCCTCGACCCCTGGTGTGTAATTTGCAATGGTGTCTGTATGTCAGTGCTCCAGTGCTACAGGGCACAAAAGTATGGTTTGGCCAGGAAAACTCAGCAAAACAAATTATTCCCCAAAAATGCTTACAAAGGTAAACACAGAGCAGCAGACACTGGAGTTGCCAGCAGCAGGTCAGGCTAGAGGGTCCTCTGCACACATGAGGCTTGATGAGCTTTAATTAACAGTAAAGGCAGTAATTCTGCCCCTGATGCTTGTGGTTTCTAAAGTTTTTTCTTTCAAACTAGAAGAAGGACTTCTTTTCGATTCCTAGGAAAGGCATGGCTAAAATGCAGCAAAACACAGCTGCACATGAGCCCAGCAGACAGATCTGTGGAAAAGAATATAATTTTCTACTTAGAACAAAAGTTTGAGAAAAAAAGATTGCTTTAGATTTAGGAACTTCTTTCACCTTCTGAAATGGCACGTGTTGACTTTGGACTTTTCTCTAGTGTGAATGTTGTTAAAGGCAGTGCAGAATTGTTGTCAGACCCTGTATCCATCATGAGATGTGTCAAAGAAGGATTACACCAGACACCCTCTAACTCTGCCCGAGCTTATAAGATCCGCTTGGAAAATGCTGAGAGAAGAGTAAAAGGGAAAGAGCTGTAGACAGGCCCTCTTTTCAAAGAAACCAGACACTGCAGATTCAGTGGGAGCACAAGGATCGCTGTTTGGAGAGCAGAGAAAGGGTAACCACTGCTGAAGAGGGAAAGAGAAATTTGCACTGCAGTATTTCATTTAGGACAGGAGCCTGAGACCATAAGCAGCCAGGCTAAGAAGTGCTGAGCACTGTGCCCAGCAGGCTGCTTCTTACTGCAGCGTGCCCAGTGCTCCTGGTCAGCTGGATAAACCAGACACAAAAGGTGTCCCAACAATGCCCTTCAATTCACTCATCTACTGCCATGCATGGTTCACACCAGAGAAACATCCAAACCTTTACTACGGTGGTAGAACATTTTTAGCTGAGATGATTAACCTAAAACAGGCATGTAGAGCATGATGCTTCTGTGGAGACAAAGAAAAACAGTGAGGTGATACCACTGGAGCCTCCTCTTTTTGCTAAAACGACAGAGCCGTGTTCTCACTTGGGTTCCAGCACGAAGATTGCTGACACATACTGGTTATCCCACAATTATATATAGCACGCAAGATCACTATTGTAAAAATGACACTGATACTTGGAATAAGAAAGCTAAGGGTTTAATTTCCACTGCTTTCAAAGCATTGAATGATTAATAAAAATCCTTTAGAGTCAATGCAAGAGAAGAATGCTCATGAGACCTGTTGTTTTTTCCCTGCAGTTCTGAGACAAGATTCCTTTTAGGCTCTGAGAAAGAGAAGTCTTTTATTCCCTTTGTGCCTCCAATTTTTGTAACACATAAATCAACCCTTGGCGCAACCCTCAACACAATTAACATTAGATACAAAAATAAAAAATGCTGATGCTTTAAGGCAGTTCTTCAGCATGTTAATCAAGGATGTTACCCCCACTGCCTCCTAGAGACAAGCACGGAGTTCAGAGTTTATCAGTGCCCTGAGAGTTACATTTATGCCCATGCTCAGAGCAGCACGATCACTGCCCTGCATTTTAGCTGCCTGCCAAACCATAGGCACTTTTTACTCTTCCATCTCGCTCTATTGTCACGGCTGTTTTTTTGGTTCGGGCTTTGTTGTCGCGCCGTGTTTGCTGATCACACACCAGCTTGCTGTCTGGGAGGGCATTGTTTGATTTAAGCATCTGCTGCTATTCAGAAGGGGCCGAGGAGCGACACATGGCTGACAGGGCTCCTCCTCCAGGTAGGGCTCCCCAGGAGCCCGGCGTGCATGTGCCAGATAAGGGCCAGCACGGGGGGCAGCCCCTGCGCCCAGCCCCGATGGGCGCGGGCAGGGAGGAGCCCGGGCTGCGGGGGTCTCGTCCCGGCCTCGCCAGCGGGATGCTGCAGACAAAGGGGTTCCTTCCACCGGATTAAACTTGCAAATTTCCTACCTTGCCCGCCTGGCATTGTAATTCAAACTCTGCGCCACGGAAAGTTAATGATTTACCGCTCCTCACAACCCACACAAACTGACACCAGAGATTTGTGAGTAATTAATTGATAGCGCATTACAATCTGAGATAAGTAATAAGCACTTTTGCTCACAGAGCTGGCAGCACACGTTGCAAAGCTTCCTGATTTGGCCCAATCAGTGAAATATGCACCGAACTGCATCTTTAATAGCGTTATTCACCATCTAATTATCATTATTTGCATTTTTGATAGGTTAAATGCAGAGAATGGGATCAGACACACAGGAAGCACTCAGCACTGGGGATACAGAAACAGTAAGAGAGAGATCTCCCTTTTGGAATGTGACATTGCCAAATAGAACAGGTCCAAAATTTGACCTAAAATGCAATGCTGAAGACAATAAAACCAGAAAACAAAGCAATAAACCAAGGAATGCAATGCAGTGGGATGTTATCATAGCTCTGAGTTGAACCAAGAGATACAGACGGGAAAACAAAAAGCAAGCAAGCAAATGGAGCATCAGTTTAGATCCTAACATGCCACCCTTGCCAGCAACATCAGCTCAAGGAATTCCCACCTACACCCACCTGGTACAAACATTGCTCTTCAGTCCCTGTGCAGCTCTCCTGTAAAACTTCAGCAACGAGTACTACAAACTCCATATTATAAAACTCAAGTTGTTCTGAACTGTCAGAGCAGTTAGAAAATTATAAAACATGCAGCTTGGGAATCCCCTCTCTAAGCCTGGAGGCTTGGCTGAGCAGTAGAAGAACAATAAAGAGCTAGGAAGAGGTGTCAAAGGTGTTCCAGTCACTGAATGTATCTTATATAAAGCAGTTTTAAAGAAAACAGAGAAAGCCCATGGAGCAGGGCCTGGTGTGCCCCCTGCCAAAGAAAAGTCCCAAATGACTAGGGCCCAGAGCGATTTCCAGCCTTTGCCTAGCCCCGTGCTTTACAGATTTCCAGCCTTTGCCTAGCCCTGTGCTTTACAAAGTGTCTCCTGCACAGTTTAGTTGAGCGCACTCTGGCCAAGGCTGCCCAGAAGGTGCTTCCTGGGCTCCTGGCTCCCCACAACCCACACCAGACCTGCTGAAATGCACTTCAGCCCCCTCACTGCACTCACCCCTGGTCCACAGCACCCTGGATTCCCTCTGAAGGAAAGCAGGGCATGTGAAGTGATGGATTTCATCCCCATGTATGACTGAGAGGATGCCTTCGAGGCAGAGCACAGAGCCATCCACAGGCACAGCCCTGTGGCCCTGGGCTGGCTCAGGAAACACACAAACCCCTGAAACACGAGGTTCTGACTTTCCCTACCAAAAAGAGAGAAACACTTATCTTCCTCCTCCTAGATTTCTAAGCACTGGGCTGTTGTGCAAAAGGTCCATGGCACCAATGTGACTCTTTGAGAGAAACAAGGAGTGAGCCCGAGCATTTTCTGAAAAAAAAAAAAAAAAAAAAAAGGCTACGGCAATTTCCTTCAGGGGCCATAAATCCCAAGTAGAGAGAGGCACCTCCTGGCAGCACTGAGAAAAGCACCTGTGTGTCCTGCCTCTCAAGAGCCCGATGCACCCTCTGCCCTCTTCTGTGTATTTATTTGGGGCTAGCAATAATCACTCTGACCACCTGAAATCCATCCTGAAATACCCACGCTCTGCCCCTTGCTTCCCAGGACCTGACTGACTCAGAGCTGTCAAGTCCATCGCTAGCCCCGACTGCTATGGCCAGTGGCTGCCATACTGATGGGTCTGAAATCCAACCCCTCTGGCTCAGTTTCCAAGCAGAAAATGGGAGCGTGCCCACCGCCGCCTCTGAGCGCCTCTGTGGCACAGATGTGTTCCCAAAGACCACTGCCCACACAGACACAGGACTCATGAGACTTCTGCAGACACCAAGGGTAGCTGACAAAACATCTTCCTAAAACACAGAGATTTCTGCCCCAAACGGGCAGAAAGCCTGGCAAATGGGCTGTTTCATCAAGGCTGGAATGGGTATGGGAAGTGCAGGTTTCCCCAAGAGAACTCAGGCAGGTAAGTGATGTGACACTGTACTGAGAGGACACACGAGCGTCTTTCACCCACCAACACTGAGACAAACAAGCGAGTCCACAAGGCTGACCCCAGTGCACGAGAAGCAAGTCCCTGGAACAAATCATCTTTCTGATCATCTCCCTTTAAAAGTTTACTAAATCAAGCAGGATTGCCAGGACAGGACCATGATACCTGGAAACAGACTGCTTTTCATTTCCAGCTAGAGTCACAGCAATTTTCATGGTGCTAATGCATCAATTATGCAGTTTCATACTAATTTGCTTTGCAGGAATTCTGCACCAACCTGTGTGTGAAAACTGAGAAAAATAAATGCCTTTAAATATCCTCTCACCGCAGATTCTGTTTTGGTGGTCAAACCCGCTGAGGACCTTTGTAGAAACCAGGGGTAAATACTACAGCAGTGCAAATTCATCCAGGATACAACCTCAAGCCTCCTTCAGCTCCAGCCAGTGATAAAACCAAAACTTCCACCAGCCCTGGCAACATCAAACCATGTATTTCAATGCATAATCAGGTTCAAGAGCTTTCCTGTGGATCTGGAGGCCAGGAAGCTGGACTACCACTGAGAGTCAGGGAAGAAAGTATCATTACAAGTTTTCAGGGAGCAAACTTTACCAGTTACCACTAAAGAATATGTATTTAACTGATTTTGTATTTTTACTTACAAAGCCAGTAAGAAGAAAGATATTCAAAACCTAAACCAAAATACTTAATTTATTCCACTCTGTTTAAAACACGTAATCAGCTGGGCAAATCTCTTTCAGTCTTCACACCAAATTCCATCCCATTCTTCTCATCAGGAAAACCCCCAGACTGTGCCCTCAGTACCATACCAGGCCCCAAAAGAAATCACCACAAAAGAACAGCTGCAGTTCACAGAATTAGCCACACATCTGCTGATGGCAGCATCTCATGGTGATGGACGTCCTTGTTGTGCCAAGGTTTGGGCACTTAGACAAAATAAACGTATCAATAAACAAAATTCGTAAGATTTTGCTGCCTTTGACGTTCAGGACCTCCTTTGATTTAGATGTTCTCTCTGACAGCTAATGATGATGTGACTTTATAAGTCTGAGGTTGTTCACACACCCAAATGTTCCCCATGTGACCGTACTGCATGGTGCTGGTGTGCATGTGAAGCACTGTCCCTGCCAGAGGGACACAGCTGCTGTCCCTTGGCCTCCTGACAACACCCTTGGTTCATGGAATTAGTGGGCCAACCTCTGAAGCAGGAAAACCCAAGCTCTATGAACTCTGTCATGGTTTTCAGCATGTTAATTATTTCACTTTCAGGGATAATTATGCACACATTGCAGTGTGCTTCTGTGCCAGAGCAGGCAATATCACACAAAAATGCTCGTGGAGGCCAAGCTAGTAGGCTCTCTGCTTATCTTTTGGAAGGAAATTTATGTTCCTCCAGTGAGGATGTTCCTCTTGCCTTCCATGAAATCCCTGACTGAAGAGAAGCCAAAGGGAAAAAGGAAGAAACATCATCATTCTATTTTTTTTTTATTATACAAGAAACCATTTCTCCAGGATTACAGACTAGCACTCAGCTCTGTAATGAATTATTTATCCTAGGAAAACAAAAATGTTTTATTTAAGATGACAGAGAGCCTGTAAATTTGCTTCTTATATATGCATTGACTAATTAGATTAATTAAGCATGCATACACTTCTGAACAATCAGGCAGGTGGCAAATCATATTTAAGAGAACTTATAATATTCCTTCTCTCATCCTCACACTTGATAAATGACATCCATTCCATCAAGAAACCAGGGCAGAAAATAGCCTATTATTTGCAATGTGCTGTGCCATTATTTTCACATTTTATTTACTTCTTTAAAGAAACTGCAAGACAAATAAACAGCTTCCAGCAGCTAATCGTCTTTCATATGAGACCCCAGAAATATAATTCACTGTGCTGCATTAGAACAACAAAACCTGGTAAAGCTATTAACACCATGACTGAAACTGAAATCTGTGAGATAAAGGAACTCTGAAGCAAGGCTGAAAAACTGTGCTGAAGCTCTTGCAGAGAGTTCTGTGAAACTTCGCTATTTCAACCTGTGAAGATTCACACAACCTTTCATTTTCTCTTCAAGCAGCAAAACAAAAGAAGGGAATAGCGGGAGATTTCTTTCCTGGATCTACAGCTTTGCCGCTTTCGACAGCTGCAAGCACGCCCGGAGCCCCCCAGGATGCTGCAGCCTGGAGTGGCAGCCAGCCTAGGGAAGGGAAATTGCAGCCAAGTGCACAAGCACTGAGCTCTGGACACGGCTCAAGCCCTCAGAGATGTGAGCCCTGTGTGGTGTCCCTGCCCATCCTGTGCCAGGAGGAGATGGAGATGGGGCAGAGGTTGTGTGGCAGCTCTCAGCCAGCAGTGCTGCCCTGGAACCTGCCCTGTCTGCTCTCAGGGGTGCTCCAGGCTGCCACATGCACAAGCCAGGTGACAAAGCCCACCTCCACCTCCAGCCAGCCCCAGCCCTCACGATGTCCCCACCGACGGAGTGAAACCAGAGTGGCACTACCGGAGCACAGAGATAACGGAAGCTCAGCAAGAACAGGAGCATAATCACCACTTCAACTGGTTATTTCCACAAAACCAAGGCAGGCGCCTAAAAAAAACCCCAATCCAGCCAAATCTGAATGGAAAGGATTTAACAGAGTCTTTCCTCATCTTTATGAAGTTAAATGCTGAGGCTTTCACTATGAGTTAATGACTGGTTTGCACTACTCCTTTCTTTGTGCGTGCTGTCACTAATCAGGAGCAGCGAGCTACCTCAAAGCCTCATTACTAGCCAACAAAAAAAGCCAATGAATCCTCAAACAGAAGTTTTGCTGCAGTGGCATATTGCCATTTAGCTGGAGGGAGGCAGGAGAAAGCAAGTCAGCAGTGACATATTCTGTGCATCCAGCTGGGAGAAAAAGAAAACCCAAGTATAATACCGCATCTTATCGGAAGTAGTTAATCTGACATAACTTACTTAACAAAAATTACAGTCTATTAAAAAGGCATGTAAGCAATGCAGCTGAAAACAAGTCTACACGGGAATCAGCTAGCATAATTATGGCTGGCTAAAAAATAGCAGAGCCAGAAGAAAACTGTGCATAATTTACCAGCTGACAAATGTTAATGACAAATAGAAGAAAACAGGTCCTTGACAAAGAAGAAATAATAGCTGCTCACTTTGGAGTTTCACTTCAGAACTCAAATATTTTTATCAGGGGAAAAAAAATTTAAAACAAAAAAAGAGACCATCTTGCATCTTTGTGAAACAAACAGATCAGCACAAGATAAGGTCTCCAGGGGAGGGGTTCAAACTGGCTTTGGTCTGGTGCTGGTTACACACAGGCTGCACACGAAGAAAATACATTTGTGTCTTCAACCTTGCAAGATTAGTATTTTTCTCTTCCTCCTAACAAGGTAATCACATACTTTGGGTAACACTGAGCATATGAGCAGCCCTTCTGGAACCACACTTTAAATTCAGGGCACACTGAGCTACTTTGCTGAGCTGGAGCCATGGGGAAAGCCACAGGGATTGTGCTGTATGTTTTCTGCAGACAGATGAGAGAGCTGTGAGGATATAAGCACCACATCCTGCTACCCACAAATATCTCTCATTACAGTGTGGAAAAAGAGCCATTTTAATTTCCAAGTGTAACATTTTTGTTGCTTAGTTTTAGGATAATTTCATATATTGGAATCACAACAGTGCAGCTCTCACACAGCAGCCTCAAGCTGGGCAGTTCTGGGATGGGCTGTATGGAGGTTGAAGGTCCAAAGCTCCTTATTAAACTCTTCCCCCCNNNNCCTTATTAAAACCTCCCCCCCCCCCCCCCATTAAATGCAGCCAACATTATTTACCTGTAATGATGTATCTGCCATGTGAAAACTAATCCTGGATGGGGGTCAGGGCCATCCCTCTGGAAAAGGACAAACTGCCCTGCAGCAGAAGGTACTCGGGCATAAGGCACGGTGCAAGAGCTGGGGTGGCATAGAGGCAGCAAACTAAGAGAGCAACTGATTTTGTGGTATTGAAAACATGCAGAGTTATCTTGGGAAAGAGGCTAAAATCCAATCTCAAGCCAGGACTAAATAGCAGCTTGATTTTCAAAGATATATTGGTGCCTAATAAGCAGCTAGTAGGATTTCTTGCATCATTAGGCCTCCAAATACCATGGCCTCTGGAAACAGGTATGCCACTTCTGCTCTTGAACTGCCCACATGCTCCACAGTCTGACTGTTACCTAGATGAGCACATGCTTGGGATAAATTTCCACTACATTTTCATGAATGTAAATGATTTGATCATATTAAAAAAAAAAAAAAAAGGCACGGGGGTAATGACATCGTTGGCAAGATGTCAGTGATCAAGATCTAATTACTAGAACCTAATTTGCTATCTGAAAAAAAGAACCCAGTATGACAAGTAATTATTTTACACACTCACACAGTCACATGGTCTTTCAGGAGACAAATTTTCCATGGCAGAAGGCCATCATTACAATATTCAAAACTTTTACACATAATTAGGATTTTTGGAAAGTGCCTCATTAGACACCTAAATGCACAGTTCTGTTTACAGGAGATGTATTTTCAGTTAAGGGAAATCTTGATTAAGAAAGGAAGGGGCCAAAGAAATAGGACTAAAAGCAATATGAAACATGAGAAAGTCCAGAAACGAGATAATAATCAGAAGAGTCTTTTGATATGTAATTTGTAAGAGGACAGAAAACTATCAATGAAATTTCACAACCAGAGGGCAGAAAAAATAAAATAAAAATAGCTGAAAAATGGTCAAGATTAGGTACAAAGGGCAGCAATCTGTAGAGAGAGAAAGGCAAGGGTTGTGTGCACGGCAAACGCCCGACCCAGGAACAGTCTCCACAAGCCCCTGGGCTGGCAAAGCAGTTCCTATGCAGCTGCGTGCACTCAGCCCCTGACCTCGTGTACAGGGCCACGATGGTGTGGGTTAAACCACTCAGCCTCATTCTTCAGAAAACCCACACCATTTCACACTGCTAAACCAGAGGTTACAGAAGGCTCTGAGGATTCCCAGGGGCACTTCAGGCATCTTTTCAGGAAAGAAATACACTGTCCAGTGTGATTTTACAGCATGATTCCCATCCACCCTGGCTGAAGAGCTGACCCTTTATATTTTCAAGAAAACATAACACTATATTATTTACTGTATATACCTTATAGAAGGTATTTGGTCGCATTAAATAACTGATGGCCACAATAAGATTTTTCTTGAGCAAATGCTCCTCCTGCACTGATTTTCTGAGCAAAGAACGGCAGCAGCAAGCATGGCAGAAGGAGGCCCTAGACAGCACCTTTAACATCTTTACCAAATACTGTAAAAGGTTTTCTGACATGTCTGACAAGCACAAGGAACGAAATATAAGCATTAGAAATATATGTTGGCACAGCACATGAGACAACATGTAAGTAATAACCTCAGCAATTTTTGCTTCATGTAGTCTAGTTTTCAAATGTTGTTTCTCTGAATTCCCTGACTCCGGCATGAGCACTGCACGTTTCATGTCTGGGGCTTTTTTTAATTCCTCCCCCACCCTCTTTTAGAGGTCAGTCTCAAGTAATAGCTTCTGCATTTTAGCTGTCAGCAATATTTCCTCTTCTTTTCTCCTGCTGCTCAGGTCAATCATCTTTTCCCACTGAGGTTGGAAAACCTGCCTGCTCCTTTGCTTTCTAATTATAATCTCCAATTCATCTTCCTTCACTTTTGTTCAATTCTTGAACCCCGTTTGTCTTTTTCTTTCTCTCTCTGCACTAGAATATGCTTTTTCCCTTCTCTCAGGATTTTTTTACAGTTAGCCAGGGTAATACACAACCAGTAAGTAGCATTTAGTTCAATTCACTACATCCCTGTCCCTTCCTAAGTGTCACTATGCAGTTTAAGCATACACAGCTGCATATTTATTATGTGGAAGGAGCTGCTAGAAATTTAAGCATGTAGCAGAGGACCACAAGTGTTGTGCCTTCCATGTCTCACTCCTTTTTCAGCCTCCTACAGCAACCGCAAGTCCTGCTTCCAAGACCCCACTCATCCCCCATGCTGAGTGGCCAGAGGAGAGCCTGCCACTCCTGCCAGGAATGCTGCCTGCTGCCACCGAGAAGTTGCCAAAAAAACAGAGCAAGAAGCCACCAGAGAAACCACATGATGGTGCACACAGCAGGGCTACCCTGGGTCCTACAAGCCCGGGAAACATCCTACTTTTTGATCCCTGACAGTGGTATAAGCAGTCTTGCAAGTGGGGTTGAAAAGGAAGAAGATCCAAGAAACTTCACATACTTGCAGCCATCCATGCCATCAGATTTAATAGTCCAATTTTTTAATAACTTTATCAGGATAGATATGTATTAAAGCTTTCCTGGGTATGTACATTTCCATCTCATGAAGCAAAACTAGCCTAGGGAATTGCCAATAGACAAATAATTCTTTTTAATCCTTGTCTTTTCAAGTTCTCATTAGTTTTTATAAGTAGCACAACCAAAACATTGGTGTTATTTAAGAGAATTTAATCTCTGAGTAGTTCTGAGAGACATGTTACATTTAATTGACTTCATCGCATTCAGAGCTTTGCAATGTTATCAGCAGGCTGGCCAGAGAACATTTACTAGAAAGACCCTGTCAGAAAGGTAACACCACCCACCCTTCTGGCTGTCTGGTCAGGATGGATGCCAGCTTTCCTCAGACTGTCACAAAGTGCTTCAAAACCCTTCAGCAGTCAGTTTTCCAGCAGCTGGGTCAATCCAGACAGTATGTGAAGGATCTCTATTTTTAACACATTGCTTGTAAGCTGGGTGGGAAGGAAGGTGGCTCTTGGGATCATGGATCCAGCTGGGGCACCCTTCAGGGCACACGGCAGAAACTTCCATCGCTTCCCTTTACGAAGCCCCAGTACCCAGCCCAGGGCACCTGCCCCAGGGCACTGGTGAGGAACAGCCTCTCTGCACCTGGTGCTGCTCCTTCTCCTGGCCAGCCCGAACAACCTGGTCCCACCAGCCTGGCAGGAAAGGGCAGCGCCAGCGCTCGCCGGAGAGGACAGTCGAGGAACACCGAGTCTCTGTTCAGAGCCCTCTTGCTGGAGCCAGCTGTACCAAGCCAGAATCCGCTTTTCAGTCTGTTAGGGCCATTTTTCCCCCTCCTGACAATTAAAGCTAATATAAAGACTTTTATTAGACCTTTGGAGCCAACAAGTCCAGCAATCTCAGTGTTCTGACAAATACAAGATGCATTAGTGTGTCTATATGGATTGAAAGCAAAGAGGTCTCGTGACTATCAAGAATCAGGAAACATGGCCATGAGGGTTTCTTTAACCCTTTTTATTAAAGCCTACATTCTTTCCATGCTCGTTTTTCCAGTAAAGCAAGCAGAATACTGCCACAAAATGTGACCATAAAACAGAAAAATAGTGAAAACAAATGACATCTCTTGTGGGCTCCCTTTCTGGGCTACAGTTTTGCACAAAGTCAAGTTCTCATTAGCACTCCAAAGGATTAGCAGTAATGCCAGCTCACACAGAGAGAGGAGAAAGCACAATTCATTCCATCAGTAGTACTCACAAAATATTGAGTAACTAGACCCACAGCTAACAGGGCATAGAAACTTGCAACAAGAACAGCATTCCTTGGGTAAGGCCTGAGACAAAAATAAAAGTTCAGGGTACCAAAGATCAGAAACTCCAGAGAAAGTCACGGAACACACATTTAAGTGAAAACTGGTGTGCTGTATGGGGACACTGAAATAAAACATCACAGAAAGATAATGATCCTTGTCTCAGTCAAGCCAGCAGAATCACAGAATGGTTTGGGTTGGAAGCGACCTTAAAGATCACCCAGTTCCAAGCCCCCTGCCATGGGCAGGGACACCTCTCACTAGACCAGGTTGCTCAGAGCTCCATCCAGCCTGGCCTCTATTAACATTCCTGATTATTTCAGTGAGAATATATTTCCAGTCAAACTCTAAGTGTGTCACACACTACAAAGGAATATACATAGAAATCTAGAGTCTATTTTTGTCTGCCATCCTTAAATAGTATCTTAATTAATCAAAAACTCACGGCAGCTCCCTCGTCACAGAAGAGAAAAATAAGTATCAAAATACATGATAAACTGGTCATCACAAGTCACAGAAAAGAAGCAAGGAACAAGTTTCAAGGCAGTGCTCAGAAGATCTGCTCACATAGCAAAAGAAACAGAGAAAACCACATCAAATCTCTGTCCAGTTTCTCTAGTAGGCTAATTCTGAAGGATAATAGAGTTTCCAAATTAGGCTGTGCAGGCAGGTGTAATCATTACGAAGACTGATAGACTGTAAAGCACCAGTGTTCAAACCTTAATTTAAATTCTCTAGTAGAATTCATATTAAGAGACGTATTAGCTGGTTTCTGTTAGACTGCTGTGAACTTTCCATTATATAAAGTAGTCTATAAAATATTTTCCAGGAGACTGTTTGCTGTCCTAATTATACAGCAGGATATATAATCTATATCATTTGTAGTTCATTCTCTCCTAGGAAAATTTCCAGCAGTAAAATAGTAAACCTGTTGTATGTTTTTAAGTCAATAAATAGCTCAAAAATAAAATAAACTTCTTTTTAAAGATCTGTTTCTCCTCTTTTGTTTGTTTTTCTTAAAAAGGAAGCTTTTTAGTCTGATAGAAATCAAATAAGGATCAAAATCGACAGTTTTAAAACTACCAAATCTAGAAGAGAAAGTTGACAGAGATTATAAAATATGAGTTTGGGGATTGTGCTTAAAACTGGAATTGTTTTGGTTAAAAGGACAGTGAATTCATTAAAGAAGCTACTAATAAAAATCACTGTGGCCTTTTATTTAGTTTTCAATATAAAAATTATTTGACATTTGCATTACAAGCTCTGCCCTCCCTAAGGGAACAGTCATTTCTCTGTACACAGTGTATGCTCTCTGGGACACAGAAAGGTTACTGCAAGGTAATCAATCATCCCAACCACCCAGCAGTCTTGTAAACAGCCAGCCAAACTGTTCACTCCAGGTTGCCTTGCAGCTGCTTTTCAATTTGTGCAGGGTATAAATACGTATGCATAATCAATATTGTAATTTAATTCCCACCCTCTAATGCTACTGTAATTCCTGGCAGATTAATTCTTAAAGGACTGCACCTGGAAAGAGTACGAGATGATAACAACAGCTCAGGACGTTCCAGGGCCATCAGGAAAACGCTCTCAATCACAACAGGCTGCTCGTGCCACAGTGATGACTGGTTAGTGGCTCCATTACAGCTGCCAGGTGCTTACAGTTAGTTTAATTCCACATAAGTCCTAAGGCTGATCAGGATAAAATTTCAACAGCGATAGTATTAATAACAGTAGGGAAACAGGAAACATCCCCCTGTCCCAAGCCATGTAACTCCCATCACCCTTGCTGCTGCTGCAGCCCTGAGCCCTGGTAATGTCGATGGCTGTGAAGGAGGGAGAGAGGGGCAGAGAGGGAGAGAGAGGGAGGAGAAGAAGGAGAGAGAAGAAGGAGAGAAGAGGAAGGAGAGGAGAGGAAGATAGATTGATTCCAGGTGCTCCAGGCCAGATGAAAAGCCTGCAGAAGCGTCAGTTCACCCTGACTTTCAGGCAGTTTCTCAGTCAGTTCACGGTCCCAACTCCGCTTGACTTCAGCAGGGCTGTGTCAGGACATGCCTCTCTGAAATGTCAGGCTGCCTGCCAGGGTCAGGGTGTGCAGAAGGGAGCACAATTTGCTATCACACTATCCGTGCAAAGACAGAACAGCCTGCTCTTGCCAGCAATGGGTTTGTGAACACAAATGTATACACAGAACACACAAACAGAATTACTTGGGAACAAAAATATTTGTGATACTATTCTGGGGTGTCAGAGTAAGGAACAGTAAAATCAAGAAACATTTATTCTTCATTTGTTTTTGTTTAAGGAAAAGCTTATTTTAAAATCCCAGGAGGAAAACTCCTCAAAGACTTTTCAATCCTAGATTCCAAAGTACCTGATAAAAAGCAAAACCACCATTCCTTCTTTTACAGTCAAGTCGAGAGGTATAATGGACTTATCAAGGGTCAGCATAGAAATGGAGAAGAGCTGGGAATAGAATCCATTTCCCAAGCCTAGCAAAATGTTTTTCCAAACCATAGAACTCTCAGAATTAGAATGAATATACCTGTATATCTATATACCCACACATAGAATAGTGTTAGGCCTGCGTAAGGCTATCATAATTCCATGCTTTGTCTTTTAGAGCCTATTCATAAGTGATAACATTTAAGGGCCAACCTCAGCAGGTGAAACACATGTGCTGAACCTAGTAATTTCTGACAGTTTTAGCAACTGCATTCTGGTTTCACAGGGTGTGAACAATTTAAAAGAACTGGGGATTCTCCTCATGTTACTTGAATTATTTACCACAGTAGTGCCACAGACACAGTGCTTGAAGAGAAACTCCGACCTCGGCAGGTCACTGTCCTTAAATTACTTTCCCGAAAAGGAAAAAAAAAAAAAAAACAACAGAAAACCCCCCAAAATGCTAGACTATTTATATAAGTTTATTTCTCTAAAAGTCCCATTAAAGCCAAAGGGGCCATTGTGAAAATGCTGCAAGTTTTCCAAAAGGGTGCACAGATCGCTGGACTCAATGCAGCTCTGGGATGTAACTGCAGCTCTAGGCATTAACAGGGAGATAAAGGCCCCAGCTACTAAAGATACATGATATATGGAGCAGGGGAAAGCATGCACTGGTTTAAGCTTCATAAACAGAATATCCTCTCTCTCTCTCTTTCCTACACTGAGCTCACCTTTCTCATTCAACTCACAAGCAGCTTCCTCAGCTGAAGAAATCAAAGAACAGCACCACCACAGGTAATCTCCACTGGGATATTCAGAAAAGCAACTTGTGAATCAGAAAATCCTGTGTCTGTACTCCCTGCTCCTTTTTGTGCAACTACCCCCTCCCACACACAGAGATATTCTCAATCCAGCATTACCACAAGCATTCTTTTAGGAATTGCCTTTGAGCTGAGCCATGCAATAAATTTAGACAATGGAGGTGGGGAAGATGACTGTCCAAAGAGGCAGGACTGAGGCAGGTCAGGTCTGCATCCCTGTGCTTAACAGCTCCTGCATTGCACTGGAAGTGCCACAGTAAAGGTTGCAGGTGGGTGGCTCCCAGCCTTGGTCCATGTTGAGTGGGTTAGAACTGTCTCGGCTGGAAAACCCAGCTTCTCTCTCCTGTGTTCCAGGAGGTTCATTCTCATGAAGTGTCTCAGATTATTAACGATGCTCGTGGGGTCATTACTAACAGACCTTCTCACTGGTCAAAAGCAAGACTGTACAAAACCCACAGAAGAGCTCATGTGGGTAAACATGTTAAAAATCTTATTATCTCCATGGTTTTTGTCAGTTGGCTGGAACGAAACCATCCCTAGAGTACCACCAGGAAAGAAACAACAGGGTTCATCAAATGAAGGGCTATCACCATTTTTTTTCACATTCACATTCCATCTGTACTAATTCATCATGGATCAGCATTCTCCAAAAGAAAACTGCTCTGGAGCAAAGGATCTGTCTTCCGCCAACTGCATTTATTAGCAAGGAAGATCATGTTTCTCCCAATAAAATCAAGACTCTCATTCACAGGCACTAACAAAAGAGTAGATTCTTCTAAAGGCATCCAAAAGAGCAGAGGAGCAGAGTGAGCCCACCTTCCATTACAAATGATGCAAATAAAATACATTCCTGTCTGTACCAACATCCTAACCCTCATCTCACCTGTGGCAATTGCACCTCAGAATAGCTCAATTCCCTTCAGAGATGTTGCTATAACACATGTCAATATAAATGAGATCAGGAACAGTGTGACATTAAACAGCAAAACAGGCTGGTGCCAACAACAACTTGGAATAGATATATATATACACACATATATATATTTTTTTTTTTTTTACTCCTGTTAGTATTACTTTGCATCTTGTATAATCGTTAGCGGATTACATATTCTCCATATTTTTAAAGACTGCTATATAGCTTTAAATTGAATAAAAAACAGATAAAGAGGAAGGCTATCTAGACTGAAAATGCCTCTGGAATTACTTTGAAAAGTCATTTTTTATCTTTTTCCTATCACCAAAAGATACTTTATTTTAAAGGGAGTGCATTCAGGTGATGAATCATGGCTTCAGCAGAGATTTTACAGTCTGTGATTGAGTCATAAAGGAGCACAAAGCTGAGAACTGAGTCGGGGTAGCTGGCAGTTGAGAGGACAGGGACACAGGCAGCAGGCTGTGGGTGAAAACATACCAACACTGCACAAAGGATAAAAGAACAATTATCAAGGCCAAATAGAGGCATTCAATTCTCACAGTCCAACCCCATGAGACTGAATGTAACCTTTTCTTTTTTTAAATGTTTCATTCTAATCTGATATTGCCAAAGACTTTTATATCTTCTGATATTTCCCCTGAAAAAACCTAATGCTCTTTCAAAATTAATGTTTCATGTTACATACCTCTCTATTTTTCAGGAAACAAAGAAATTATGCTTTTTCAAAAGCTTCACAGAGATTTTGTATTGTCCCAGATTTCAACTTTCCCATCACTGGAGCAAAGATCATGTATTACAGACTTTTTTCCTGTTTAAGTGATGTTTTAAGAATTGAAGGTCTGATGCCTTCTTTGGGGGTAGGGTTAGGGGGGTGTAAATTTTATATTTACGTCTTCTCAGCCCTGGGCCTTCGCATTGACCGATTTATTTTTCCACTTACTTCAAGCCATCAACCTATCTCTGCCATTAGCTCTGATTTATAATGCTTAAGAACATAATCCAATCATGAATCTTCCTTGGGAATGCTGTAGTGGCATGAAGAAAGAACCCTGTTTAGTACTCTTCCTAGGGCAGGAAACATGAAGTTTCCAGGGCTATCAAAAACATGAGAGGCTCTTTTGTCTGACATTCCCATTCCAACCCTCACAAAGTATCTGCTCAGCAGAGAGCAAGCACATCAGGCACTTACAGGTAGGGAGGAAAGGGATTTCCTGTCTCACAAAACTAAGATTTCAAAACACTCCCTTCTCACAACTAGATTTAACACAGTCCTTCCAAACCTTTTCCCCAACAGAAAAGAGAAAGACCAGTTGACCAAATTAACCAAAAGCCAGAATGAGGGAGACCCAGAGCTCAGACTCACAGCCTGAACTGGGCAGAGCAATCTTGGCTTCTACAAGAGCGTCTCACTTGGGTCATTCAGAGGTCTCTGTGCAGCTAGCCCCTTCTCAGATTTCCAGTTTTAAATTAAGAAATCTTATTGTTTCCTGTCTCTTACTCAAAGTAAATAATTTCAACAAATCCCAATTTTTTTCCACCTAAACACTTCTTCTTAAAATTCCACATCTTGTTTTTTGTCAGCCCTTGCTTTTGTCACATATTTCATAGGATTGGTATGGGGTGGGATGTTCTAGTTTAAAACAATGCAGAGGAAGGCTGGAAAGTGTTGCCTCACTAAACCTCAAAGCTTGCAAAATGAGGATTGCAAACAAAGAGAGCAGGATTTATTTATTCAGTCAATTTCACGATCTTGCTGATGTTATTCCTTACTTTTTCCTGTCTTCATCGCTTGGCCACCTCTGCTGTAAATCGTCTACACAGAGTGGAGGAGGGCTGTAAAGTGATCTTGGGATTTATTGCACTGCTTTTGCAGGATAAGGCTCTGTGAAGCAGAATACAGAAGATTCCTATGGAAACCTGAGCCCTCTTTGGTCATTTTGATCTTTTCAGCTAAAACTTTCTGAAGTCACATAAGTGACATAGGAGCCTAACCCCTGAGCTTTCGGTGCAACTTGTGCCTCACTGGTAATGCTGATTTTCAAAGGGAATTTAGAATAAAGATACAGTCAAGACTACAGGAAAATATCAAATACAGCTCACTTAAATGTTGTTTGAAGAGTTTTGCAATGTAGTTTTATAGCCAGGAGTCACCAGTAGTCTGAACTATTTGGCAATCGTATATAGGAAGTGCCCTATATTCCTGTGCAGTATCACATCATGTTCTCTTGAATACCAATGGAGATTCATCTTGGACACTGCAGTGCAATGAAGAGCAAATTAATATCCACTGATCTGCCACTTGTCATAAAAAGTCTTGCCAACAGTTCTCACACATCTCTTCTCTATTGTTTTGTCCAATCAATAAAAAGACTTATCACTGACTTTCACAGGAAAATGGAGAAGAGCGAGTGCTTACCCATCTTGTAAAGCACTGTGCTCTTCTGAGAAATGTTTGGCAGGTTCTGCTTCTTACAGTAACACTTTGCTTTAATGGCACTTTAATGCTGACTTGACAGTGGAAGTCCCATAGAAATGTTCAAGGCATGCACATTAATGCTAAATAAAAGTCATTATGATTTTAGAGATATGCCAGGACAGAAATATCTAATCTGGCAGACTCCCTGGGAGCACGAGTGGGAGATGCTTGCTAACCTTTGGAAACGGCTGCCAGCCTGCAGAGGCAACAGTCTCCTTCCTACACAACACAGCACTTTCCTCACCGAGGTACCCAACCCTCCTTACGGCTCCTTCACATTCACTTCTCAAATCAAAGCTGCTCTCAGGTCGTTCCTGGGGCGAACGGGCAGCAGACAGGCAGGCAACAGGAACCTGAGACACAAACAGCGCTGGTAGTAACAGAGATGTTCTGCCAAGGATGAGCTCTGGGAAGGCTCCTGCAGAAGCTTGGAGCAGACAGAAGAGATCTTGCTGCTGCAGACTGATAGTTTATCTTAAACGTGCAAGAGAGAAATGCAGCATAAAATTTGCTGAGATTTGGATTGAAATTCAAAACTTAATGAGTGTAAATCATTCATGGTTTGGATCCCTTACTAGAACACAGAAACCCTGAGTCAGTTCCTGGATTTATTCCTTGCTCCTGCCTGCCTCTGCTTCCTCCTCACAATGAGAGGGGACTTAGTCCTTGAGGTTCCCTTACTCTGGCTACTCCTCCAAAAAGGGAACATGTATCTTCCCCAGCTGTGTACAGAAAGAGATGCATTAGCATACTTGTATGCTCACTACAGCTGGAAAAATTACAAAGACCATTTTTCAGATGTGAATGAAGCTACAAAGGCCAAGGCCAGAGCCACTAACTGTGTGTATTTTAAATGTACATGCATTTTTCTTTCCCTTCCCTCCACACACACCTGAACAAGCACAGAAAGAACCAGACAAGCAGTTGATTCCCCAGTTTTCTATTTTTTTCTCACGAAGTTAAAGGCAGATTTTCAGGAAGAGAAAGTGTAAGCCAGGCAAAAATAAGTTCATGCAGCTACTGAGGGGAGTCCCATTTTTGGAACAAAGAATAGGTTGGATACTGAAGCAGAAAAGTTAATTTTCCTTCCAAAACTTGTCCTTTAAATGCTAAATATTGCTAACCCTGACACCCAAATCTATATCAAATAGCACTTTTAATCTTACTCATCTCCAGCTCTTTATTTAAACTGCTTTTTCTTAAGCCAACCCTAAACAAGCCATCAGTTTTTAAGTAAGTCGTGTAAAAATCACCGGTTGAAAGCCGAAACACTCCAGCTGCTTGGAGCATATCAGCATCATGTTTCAGCATGACTTGATGGGCAGAGAGTAGCCTGGTGTGAAATTTCCCAACATTTGTCTGCCCCACAAAGTTTCTCCGCTGAGGCTGCTGGACATTTAGAGCTCAAATAAATCTGAAAAATTAATCCTTACCTTTCTTCAAAGCAAATTTCTGTGTTGAGACAGAAAAGAGTGGGCACACATAGCCCTCACTGCAGCACTATTCCTGAGCATTGGCTACCATGACACTTGGCAGGAAAATACTGCCAATTTTAAAAATTCGAGCAGCTTAATTAAACGACCTTCATTTCAAATAATACAGATCAAAAGTAATTAATAAAAAGGATGCAGCAATCTCTGCAATAATATTTCATATTTACTGTTGGAGAAATAATCCTTTAAAAAGGTCAAATGGGCTCCAAAGGTGCAATTGAAAAGAATAAATTCTCATGCAAGTTTAAATTCAGTTATGGGCTACAGAGCAGGTTCCAGGCAACGTCTGTATGGCGAGACAGCTCCCCTGCTTGCAGTAACTACAGAGACAGTTTCTCCATCTACAAAAGAGATAATGGTGTTGACCTTCTTTGTGCATTCCTCTGACATCCACTGATGAAAAGATGCCATAATAAATACACTTTCTCCTTAGACTGTAATCCTGTGAAGTTTCTGTGCAACAAAGCAAGAGCTCTACCATCTTTTTCTGCCCCAGCATAGAGAGCCTGTCCTTGAGAACAGGGCAAGAAAAACAGAGAAGAAAACATCCTGCTAGGAAATAGAGATATTCTTTGTTAAACCACACCTGGCAACTAGGAACCAAGCAATGGGGTAGCTGCCACCACTACCAGTGCTAAGCCACCTCCTTGTCCATGAGCAAGCCTGAAGTGCCCAGCACCTCATGATTCATAGCTCTCTCTATATAGTTAGAAAAACTTAAATTTTAAAATTTCCAGAAGCTGGGTGCTGTCTGCAACCGTGGCAGACCCCAGCAGGTAACATGAGAGCTGTGCCTTTTATTGTACAGATAAAAAAGTAGAGGCCAGAATATCATTAGCCTTCATTTCATAGTCAAAAATCAGGGCAAATATTATTAGAAACATCTCCTCAGAGCAGAGCATGCAGCCCTGGGACATACCCACTGCAGGGCAGGGCCTCAGATTTGCCTTCAGCAGCACTTGCCCAGAACTAGAAAATTCCTCATGAACACAGAAGGACACACTGTCAGGCCTTTTATAACCTCCTTTTTTATATACCTTTAAAATATATGTAGCTCTTTGCTGAAAGGCACAAAGTGTTTTGCATCAGGGATTGCCCATTAAAGTCCTGACTGCTTTACGGATGTCACGACTGATTCAGTTTTTCCAAGCAGCCCACAGATATGTTTTTAAAGACTATCAAACCTTTACTGTGATTCAAAAGTTGAAGCCACAAAGCAAGTTCAGAGCCTAGGAAATAAATCACAGGGTTCATTTAAAATATACATGAAACAGTTTTAACTTATTTGCAAACACACAGAGATAAGATATGTCAGGTCAGCTTACTGACAGCACGATCTTCCTTTGCCTCACTACTTGGGTGAAAAATTGAAGCACCCAGTGGGGGGACTAAACCACTGTTCTTTTACCCCAAGAACAGGAACAGCACTGCCAGCAGAGGGGCACAGCTCCCACACGGCCCTGCTGGCATTCGCTTCAGCTGGGAACCGTAGGGATCAGCACTTCTAAAGCAGGGAAACAAACCCATTCTTCATGCCTCTCCCAAGCCACAGTATCCTCTTTCTGAGGCTGCCAGGAGCCCAGACTCACAGGCCACTTTTCATTATGCCCACCTAAGGCAGCTGCAGTATGTGATGCATTCCTGTTAGAAATGTAGGGCATTTGGGTACTGCCAGCCCAGTTAAATTTACCCACAGAAAGGTGCGGTATTTATTTAATAGGAGACAATAAAACAATCCACTTTATTTTTGCTGTGTCTTATTTCAGTCTATAAGATTTCTTCCTTCAGTTTCTATAGAGGGAGTGAAAGCTCCTAAAGAGAAAGTTTATTTGCTAAGAACACAGTTTCTATAGCTTTTCAGGACTTGCGAGAAAAAAGACAATAGCATAGAAAAAGGAAAGGCAGGAGAGCTAGCATGTTTGGAACAGTATTATCCCAAACTGCTGTTCTTATATTGCACGAATCCTGTCCAGCCTCAGTGGATTATTAGGCCTGAATTTGATAGCTTTAATAGCAGAGATTACAAAATCTCACACATAAAACCAGCAGTTGGGAAGTGCAGAAATTCATTTCTAGCACTAGCTACATTCTTGAGAGGGGTAATGTTAGATCTGCCAGGAGAAGGTCAAGACCACACAAAGAAAATAAATCAAGGGATTGCTATGTGGACCTGTCTAAAGGTTAAGGATCTAAAGGATATGCAGATACTCTAACATATAAACAGCCCCTGGGGGATAATTTCTTAAGCAAGTCCATTTGAGCAGTTCTGAACAGATGGTTTAGTAGGTATATCGACTATTGCTGTACTTTGTGACACTATTTATTACCTGCTGAGACTGGGAACAAGTGATACTGTAGACACATAGCTGGTTCTCTCTCTAATCATGTGTATCCTTGCAATATCCAATGACCCAGAAATACATTCCCAGAGGTACCATCTCCCACAGGCAGCAAGTACATAAAGTAACATCAGAGAACTTCCTGGAGGAATAAAGCATGAATAGATTAAGCACAAAACAGGTTGTTTGGCTGAATTTTCTCCTCACTGTAAATTACAGCTGCACTGTTAAACGCACCTGAGATAATACTGAAGCTGCTGGAAGTATATAAAAGACTCATCAACTTTATTCTTGGCTCTGAATGCAGGGCCTATGGCTGCTCAGCTTGTTGGCCCAAGTTTCTTCAACCACAAATACTTTTCCACTCCTTCCAGGCCATCACACATATCAGTGCTGTATGTTTTACCGGAACTTCTTCCGGTTCAGGCTGGGAATAGGCTCACACCAGTTTACTCAGGGCTAGCATGACCACAGTGGAAGTGCAACGGGAAGAAGCCTAAGCTCTTCCTGCTGATCCCATCAGGGGACCAGGGAGACAAAAAACCACTCCTGCCAAAGCCAGGTTTATGCATCACTAACTTCCCTGCTACAACAAACGTGAGTAGTAAATTGGGTTACACTCCTGTTGCCTACAGTATCTTGTTGCCATCATTCAAGCAATGATGTTTGAAATAAACCAGCAATTTCAATAGGACATGTAGTAGATGTGCTGGGCACAAGCTCAGAAGCTGTCAACTCAAAGGTGACAGGACGGTGACTTCTCAGTACGGACCCTAAAACCCCCACCTTTGTAATAATGTCCTGCAATTCAGCCCTAAACTATTTTTTCTAGGATCCACTCTTTAGAATCATTAATTCCTATCAAACTCCTATAGTTTGCAGTTTTGTTCTTCCTTATCTGTGCTTTGGCTTTGCAAAACAAGTGCACCAAAGACCACCCCTTCCCAGCACAGCCGTGAGCAATATATCTCCTCCTTTCTGTCACAGAGCCAGCTTTCCCAAGGGAAAATTTTGATCCAGTAAAACCCGAGTTTCACATTTGGTTGGGACTTTTGGACATCCGCCATACACAAGGGTCTGCTGGAAAGCTCAGCCATGTCTGCAGTGTACAGACAGGTCCACTGGGCACAGCCCATGCAGTGCACCTGAGCCTGTCCAGGAGCAGTGGATTTACTGTGCCTGTGCTGGACAGATTATTCATGGGAATGGGCTGAGCTGACATGTCCCAAAAGCACTGCACTCATGGGACACATGTTGACTATATGTGTAGTGTGTGGCAGTGAGACCTGGCCCTTTCCCTTCATATTTGACCAGTAACTTTGTTTAACCAAGAGGAATTTTACACCTTGGCACACCCCAGCATTACAGCGCTGCAGGGGATGGGGGGAAAAATCAGAACAGTGAGGGGGGAACACGGAACTGACACTAATTTGGAAAACCGAGAGAGAGAGAGAAGTTTACAGCAGGAGTACAAAATTGGGTGTCTCTAATGGAAGACAAAAGATACTCAGTATATTTTATCAAAGCTAGAGCAGGCAGCCCTGTGAAAGAAGATACACTGAATATTTAGGTTCCTTGATTTCAGGTTCTGGGCAAGCACAAAAAGCTCAGAGTTCATGCTTTAGGTACCAATGAGCTGGGCCAGATACTTAGATCCGGAACTGAGAAACTGGGCTGCACATGGCCTGTGATCAGTGCCTTAAAGAGAGGGAATGTCACCATTCCTGCTTGTTCACTACCTTCCCCCCATAAAACAGACTTTTTCTTTTCTAAACCAATGCAGGAAAATGGTTGCTAAAAAAGAATTCAGAACCTTGACAATTTAGACAATCCTCCACTAATCTTCCCTTCAGGGTGCCCAAAATCCTTTAAAGCATGACAAACTGACAGAGGGAGCTCCTTTATAGTCACTGGGCTCTATATCTTTATAAACTGGCTCCTTGGTATGCAGCAGAAAACCTGGGAAGGCAGACACTGTACAAAGGAAGGTGGAAACAGGCATATTTAAGAGCTCTTGAGGGGCCACCAGATGAAAGGAAAAGATCTCTGCACAATAATATGACTCTTCAGGTACAGAGGGGGGAAAAGCTGCCACAGCCTTGTTGGCGAAGAATCCCACATGCCTGCTAATCTACCTACCAAAGGTTAATTGACACTTAAAAAAAAAATATTTGGAAGGCTCTCAAAACAAAAAAAAACAGCTTTCCAGAGAGCAAAATCCGCCTTCTGCCACCATTCTGCTGGTTTAGATGTTATTTGTACCAGAGCCAAACTGATACACCCTTGACACATGCAGAACGTTGCAGCTCCAGGCAGCTTTTGGTTCAGTGGGGTTGGGAAAGTTGTGTGTGCAGTGACAACTGAGCTCATTCTCCCCCTCCATATTTTATTTTCTTTTTAGGATTATCTCTGTTTTGATAATGCCACCTCGATGCTTCCAAACTGGTGGGGAGAGCACACTGAAACACACCAGCTGCTAACAAGCTCATTCTGAGCTGTACCCAGGCTAGAGAAATTCTTCTATAGATTGCAAAGGCACAGGTCAAACACATCTTTTAAGAAGCCAACTCTGACATATTTCCAACTGCAAATTTCACACCATGTTTTTTTTCACTGGCTATTTGATATTGAGTTCAAAAACAATGCAGTGGTAAACTAGTCACCTGCCATATGGCATTCCAGTTGCTGAAGATGACCAAGCCTGGGCTCACAAATTATTTTTCATTCAGACACCAGAAATAGCATTATAGCAATGTGGACAGAATGGATACCATGCTGTTGGATAACGTACTGTGATGCAGACATAACCCGTTCCCTTATACATAAACACACACATATATATGTTATATATATATACATATATATATACAAGCTTTCCTCTCAGTCTTGATTTACAGATTAGGACTGTCATGAATAAACTTGGAAGATGAGAAACTAGATCTCTTAGATGTCCATGTGGAACTCAAAAGTTGAATTGTATTACCAAAGACAGCTTTTTCATGTATTATTGCATATAGTAGAGTAAAATGTAGTACAAGAATTGGACAACTTAATACTAA
This sequence comes from Machaerirhynchus nigripectus, assembly GCA_013397975.1. Taxonomy (NCBI): domain Eukaryota; kingdom Metazoa; phylum Chordata; class Aves; order Passeriformes; family Dicruridae; genus Machaerirhynchus; species Machaerirhynchus nigripectus. The sequence goes on from VZRQ01006262.1 coordinate 1,756,516, forward strand.
GATTGTTTCCAAATGAACTATTACATGAACTCCAATACCATTCCCAATTTTCAAGATTATATGTTATTACAATAGACTTAAACAAAAAGCAAAAAAGGATATGGATGTCTGAAAATAGGACCCCTCAGTTAATAAAACAATTTCCAAACCTATTCATTTACTTTGACTTTTTATTATTATAGCAATAAATTTATAAGTATGTCAGCAAACACACGTGCTGTACCTGTGGGAAAGCAGAATTAAGGTTAACACCTATGCTTAAAAAAAAAAAAAGATTGCTTCTAAAGATTATAATTCACAAGCTGTGCATACTAATGCTACTTCATCCTTCTCAGCAATTAACAAAGATGAAAAGAGAGACTGACTAAACAAATAGACTTTGAAGCATCCTTTCATCTCTTTAAGAAACTGGTGGGATCTTATTGCCATCACTTTGCTGTGTTTTATAGCTTCCTGAGAATCTTAACTAAAAAAAAAAAATCAATCTGCTTGGAGCAAGTCCTACAGGTATTTTTCAAATTAGAAATACCTGAAAGTTTATCACCCCTCTCTCATTCATAGAGTTCTTGACAAATATGATTGGAAAAGATTGATATTTTGTCTCCTCATTTCCTGTACTTGAAAGATATTTTCTCCATGAGTCACTATTTCAGCTTGTCATTCTTCCATTCTGGGGCAGGCAGGAACAGCTCCTGCCAAGAACCACCCTCTCATCCTGAAAGGCCAGGAGAAGGAGAGACATCCACAGCAGGGATCACCTGGGTGGAACACAGAGGGGAAAGTCACTTGGGAAGTGATACTGTGAGCTGAATAAATCCCATGAGAAAATGAGAAAATTTGCTACTATAGCAAATTAGAAAATCAAAAAAAAAAAAAAANAAAAAAAAAAAAAAAAAAAAAAAAAGGGCAAGCCTCCTGTTTTGTGTTCCAGGACAGTTAAATTATCACCAAGTACACCAGCAGTAACAATGGTACCTGCATACGTGCAAAGGTACAAGCAGATTAATCATACAGCAAGATAAAAATATCCATCCCAAAAGAGCTGCTGCACCTCATCTGAGAAAGTAATTTAAAAAACCTAAAATTCATTTCTCCTTTTTGCCTTTGTCCAGGAACACTTTTGGTCAGGATTTGGGGAAGATGAGCATTGCAATATGTGTAAGCAGTTAACAGTAGAAAAATGGGAAATAAAATTGACTTAAAAAAAGAAAGTATCTTGCTTAACCTCTTCCCTGTCCTCACAAAATGGAGGAAGACTTGAAATTAAAGTTCACACTCTGTGTGACTGTAAGAGAAGAAGGGGGAAAAAAATAAAGAGAGAAAGGAAAGAAAACCCTCAATGGACTCTGACACTCTTCAGAAATTCAAAATCTCAGCAGTCTGCTCATGGATGCCAAATGCATGTTATCATTGTGGCAGGTGACCCCCAAGCACAGGGCAAAGCCCAGGTGAGGCCAGGACAAGGCTGGCACAGGGATTCAAAGCAGGCACTGAAGAGCTCTTCCAACAGAGCTCATAAGTCTGTGCACAGTTTAAGCAGCCCAGTATTTAAATGCTCTGCTGAAAGAAGGCTTTTGTTTTGAAAGTTCCTGTCAGTGCTCTCTTTTAATAGGAAATCAATATATCATTTGTTTTCTAGAAAGTAGACACCCGTCCTTCAGGTCTTGTGCAGCCGAGTTTAGCTCTGGTGGAAAATTGAGTAGTTTTGACCTAACTTTTCTTTTTTCATGAATGTCACTTTCCTTACCCTGGGGATAGGAGGTAAGTGAAAAGCAAAGGGAATGAACATTATGGTATAAGTTATACCTAGCACTAACCATGGCTGAATCACCAGCTCTTAATTATTTTCAATGCTGGCAAAGCAGAAATCCAATGCGAGCTAAAAAGCGATCAAAAGATAAGAAAAATGTGATCTGTTTCATTGTGTTTGGCTTCTACACCAGCAGCAGTAGGAAGAAGAAAGCTGATAGAGCTGGTTGCCAAGAACTCTGCCCTGCAAGTAGACACAGATGAGGCTTGGCAAAGACTTAGCACCAGGAGGGCCTCAGAATAATCTTCTCCTTTAATATCAGTCCAGGTCACATAAAAGAGAACCTTGATTCAAAAAATAAAGGAGTGAAGTGCCTTACTCATCCCCAGAATAAAGTGAGGGGTTCCTGGGCTTTCTGAAAGGAACTGGAGGGGCAAAAAACAAGGAGCACTCTCTGGTCTATTGGCAGGCACATGCAGCAGTTCACCACCTTAGGCAGACGGGAACATAAAAGCAGCCTGAAGAAAACAGCTTGAATCCCTCCTTCTCTTCCTTCCTGAATTACAGACCAAACCATGGCCTTGTTGCAAGGTGTTCCTTTACAGCTGCTCAAAGTAGAATGCAAACAAACATCTTGTAACTAGCTGCTTGATGGCTTCCCATTACACATACAGAGCTCAGCACTGCTTCAGCAGGTACTCAGCAGTGCTGCTCAAAGACTAAGCCACTGTGAGAATATGCAGAATTAAATCTGATGTCATTTGCCCACCTTCATCATTCTGCCCATGGAAGGCTAACATTCAAACACAGAACATCTGATCTGCAATCCTAGTAAGAAATAAATCACTGAACAGTCAATGATGAAAAGGGAACAATTTCAAAAGCAGCAGCTCATATTCACAAGGTACTAGAGTTGAAGGAGTAAAAATATGATAAATGGCAGTTCCACAGTCACACATAGGAAATCCACACTTAAAAGGAAGACATTGACAATTAGATTCAAACACTGGATAAGTAATACTGAATTGTGTATACAGAGTACTGGATCGCTCTTCAGTCACAAGTGAGCTGACTTACCTGATTTTTGGGGGCTTTTTTTAGTACTGACACTATAAAATTTGTAAGCTGAGATAACCTGCTTTGGTATGTCTTCTCCTTTTACATAAAAGCAAGCTTGCCTATCTATGACAAAAAAAAAGTCTTTGAAGGGAGAAAATTCAGCCCTTTGATCCAGAATGACAGTCCTTGCAGATGGGCACAGACTGTACAGACAGAATTTTTCCCTTTAGCTCCCTGACCATGCCATGCCCCTTCCATGGCAGATATAAATATATACTTATATATATATTTATATATATATACAGCAAAAAGTTCAGGGTGCTGGACACTGAGGACACAACACCTGGTGTGAACTGCTAACAGTCCACATTCCCCACAACTTACACTCCAAACCTCCCAAGCCTTGACAATCCAAGGTTTCGATACAAAGCCACTAGTTAAATTGTTTCTGGTGAAGAAACCTACTTTTCTTACTACTAGAAGATGCCTAAGAGGAAGAAAATCAGAGTATGGTACTGACAATGCCAAGGTCATGGATTCAATCCTGTATGGGCCATTCACCCAGGAGCTGGACTTGATTACCTTTGTGGGTCCCTTCCAAATCAGGACATTCTGTAAACTCTGTGAACAACATTTCATCCTTACCATTCTGAATACACGATTCACCCCAGACAAGAAAAATAGGACCTTGATGAAGTTCTGTTGCTGGAGAAGGCTGCAGCACGTGCTGGCTCTGCTGGTGCCTCATCAGGCTGGTGGTAGATCCATATGGATCTGAAACAAGAGCCAGGGAAGCAGTTGTTCTCAACACACTCAGGGCAGGAGCAGACAAATTGAACACCTTGCAACGTCACATTCCTGAGGAAGTCCAGCTTATGAACATGGGCACATTTGAGCATCAGGTAGAGGAGAAGTTTAAGTTATCAAGGTTACTTTCCAGAGCTGAAGCTGGNTCCTGTCAGTGCTCTCTTTTAATAGGAAATCAATATATCATTTGTTTTCTAGAAAGTAGACACCCGTCCTTCAGGTCTTGTGCAGCCGAGTTTAGCTCTGGTGGAAAATTGAGTAGTTTTGACCTAACTTTTCTTTTTTCATGAATGTCACTTTCCTTACCCTGGGGATAGGAGGTAAGTGAAAAGCAAAGGGAATGAACATTATGGTATAAGTTATACCTAGCACTAACCATGGCTGAATCACCAGCTCTTAATTATTTTCAATGCTGGCAAAGCAGAAATCCAATGCGAGCTAAAAAGCGATCAAAAGATAAGAAAAATGTGATCTGTTTCATTGTGTTTGGCTTCTACACCAGCAGCAGTAGGAAGAAGAAAGCTGATAGAGCTGGTTGCCAAGAACTCTGCCCTGCAAGTAGACACAGATGAGGCTTGGCAAAGACTTAGCACCAGGAGGGCCTCAGAATAATCTTCTCCTTTAATATCAGTCCAGGTCACATAAAAGAGAACCTTGATTCAAAAAATAAAGGAGTGAAGTGCCTTACTCATCCCCAGAATAAAGTGAGGGGTTCCTGGGCTTTCTGAAAGGAACTGGAGGGGCAAAAAACAAGGAGCACTCTCTGGTCTATTGGCAGGCACATGCAGCAGTTCACCACCTTAGGCAGACGGGAACATAAAAGCAGCCTGAAGAAAACAGCTTGAATCCCTCCTTCTCTTCCTTCCTGAATTACAGACCAAACCATGGCCTTGTTGCAAGGTGTTCCTTTACAGCTGCTCAAAGTAGAATGCAAACAAACATCTTGTAACTAGCTGCTTGATGGCTTCCCATTACACATACAGAGCTCAGCACTGCTTCAGCAGGTACTCAGCAGTGCTGCTCAAAGACTAAGCCACTGTGAGAATATGCAGAATTAAATCTGATGTCATTTGCCCACCTTCATCATTCTGCCCATGGAAGGCTAACATTCAAACACAGAACATCTGATCTGCAATCCTAGTAAGAAATAAATCACTGAACAGTCAATGATGAAAAGGGAACAATTTCAAAAGCAGCAGCTCATATTCACAAGGTACTAGAGTTGAAGGAGTAAAAATATGATAAATGGCAGTTCCATAGTCACACATAGGAAATCCACACTTAAAAGGAAGACATTGACAATTAGATTCAAACACTGGATAAGTAATACTGAATTGTGTATACAGAGTACTGGATCGCTCTTCAGTCACAAGTGAGCTGACTTACCTGATTTTTGGGGGCTTTTTTTAGTACTGACACTATAAAATTTGTAAGCTGAGATAACCTGCTTTGGTATGTCTTCTCCTTTTACATAAAAGCAAGCTTGCCTATCTATGACAAAAAAAAAGTCTTTGAAGGGAGAAAATTCAGCCCTTTGATCCAGAATGACAGTCCTTGCAGATGGGCACAGACTGTACAGACAGAATTTTTCCCTTTAGCTCCCTGACCATGCCATGCCCCTTCCATGGCAGATATAAATATATACTTATATATATATTTATATATATATACAGCAAAAAGTTCAGGGTGCTGGACACTGAGGACACAACACCTGGTGTGAACTGCTAACAGTCCACATTCCCCACAACTTACACTCCAAACCTCCCAAGCCTTGACAATCCAAGGTTTCGATACAAAGCCACTAGTTAAATTGTTTCTGGTGAAGAAACCTACTTTTCTTACTACTAGAAGATGCCTAAGAGGAAGAAAATCAGAGTATGGTACTGACAATGCCAAGGTCATGGATTCAATCCTGTATGGGCCATTCACCCAGGAGCTGGACTTGATTACCTTTGTGGGTCCCTTCCAAATCAGGACATTCTGTAAACTCTGTGAACAACATTTCATCCTTACCATTCTGAATACACGATTCACCCCAGACAAGAAAAATAGGACCTTGATGAAGTTCTGTTGCTGGAGAAGGCTGCAGCACGTGCTGGCTCTGCTGGTGCCTCGTCAGGCTGGTGGTAGATCCATATGGATCTGAAACAAGAGCCAGGGAAGCAGTTGTTCTCAACACACTCAGGGCAGGAGCAGACAAATTGAACACCTTGCAACGTCACATTCCTGAGGAAGTCCAGCTTATGAACATGGGCACATTTGAGCATCAGGTAGAGGAGAAGTTTAAGTTATCAAGGTTACTTTCCAGAGCTGAAGCTGGCATATTTGCAGTTTTTACACAGCACAGCTTTACTAGCAGGATTGCACCCATTCAGCCCAGCAATTTAAGAATCTTAAGACTCAAACTTATTAACTTGTGTAAACATTGAGGTCCCTAAGCAGGACTGAAACAGGCTTGGATTTGTTTGCCAGAACAAGCTAAGGTATTTAAACACGCTGACATTAAGGATCCAGACAAATTTAACAGGACCAGTTTTTAAGCCAGTTGTGAAACTGTGAAACTAGTTTGGTTTTTGGGGATTTTCTTTGTGTGTATAGTATAAAATATAAATTTTCATACCATTCCTATACAAGCACTTCCTTCACTCCTGGCAAAAACCTGATTAGCATGCCAGGACTGCCATGTTTCTACAAGTCCTTTTTGTATGGTCTCACTGCAGCTCTTAAGTATTTAGCCTGCTTTCACCTCACTACTGCTTTGCTGCTCTCGGCTATTAATCCCCAAAGTAATAATCCCTGACCTGAACTTGTCCCGATTTCTTTCTTGTGTTGCCTCAGGTTATTCACTTTCTACTGCTACACAACTTCTCATGGAATAATTTCCCCTCCCAAACATCTTCAGTAACATTGTCATGCAATAATTTCAAAGAAGAAGTAAAAAAAGTAGAAGTATCCTAAATTCACATTTACATTCCAAATAATAAAGAATGTGATATTTTCAGTACTCTAGAAAGCTGCCATTCAAGACACTGACCCAATTTCCTTTTCAAATGGACAAATCAAATTCCCTTTAATCCTCAGAAGACAGCATGGATCCAAAATTTCTTTGAGAATTTAGATCATAGCAGGCTTTTCCACAGAATGAGTTTGGTTTTTATATTGTGCAGAGTTTATTTTTAATGTCTACAAAGACTGTTGCAATTAAGACTCAGGGGATTCAGAACAGATGCCCAAAAACCTGCAAAGAGCATCTGTGGAAAAAAGCCTTTATTTAAAAGAAATTCCTTATAGATATAGAAGAGTTTAAAAAAAAAAAGAAAAATCTTTTTCTGGCTGTTCTGTTTGAAAATCATTTAAAAAATTAAAATTCTCTCAAAAGCAAATAGCTTAGATTTATAAGTATCTTTTTACATCAGTTGATTCAATTAGAATCACACTGCTTCAGTGACTGCTATGAAAGTCAGTAATTCCATTTCCCCAGTTATTGAAAGAGTCAATTTTATTTTTTCTTATTTAAATAACTACTTCAAACAGAAATTAAAAGCAAGAACCTAAGAACTCTCCCCCCAGTCTATTATGTACTCAAAAGTAATCAAGAATTGTAAGTGGACAAGCATATCACTGAATCATGAAAACAGAAGTCCCCACTGTATGTGAAGAACCATGGAGAGAAAATAAAAGCTTCGAACTGTTGGGTATAAACACAGACAAAAAAGCCTTCCAGAATCTACTAAAAGAATAACAAGAGGAAATAGGCTATTGTCTCCTACTGTGTGGAGGGGCCTGGGGGAGTGGGGGAACAACAGTGAAACAATTCTCAGGTCTTACTTTTTGTGTACAAAGCCAAGAAAATCTCAGAGGAAATGACTTCCAGAGTCAGTGATAAGTGCTGAAATGTTTCCAGTGGAGAGCAGGATACAAATCCTTATTTTTCCTTTGTGGGTGAAGAGGTCGCTAATGTGAGCCCAAAGAGACCCTTCTCAAGCAGCAGAATGCTACAGAGAGACACCAAGATCTCAGGAGTGGTGCTTCCCTTTCATGGTTAAATGAAAGTCACTCGTGGGAGCAAGCCTCTCGTTAGGTGCAGGCTCAGATCTCTCTGTGCATAGCAATTACATTCAGCCTGCTGTATCCAGCTACCAGGGAAGGACAAAAAAAAAAAAAAACAAAAAAAAAAAACTCTTTTCCCAGAAAAACATGAAATAGAAAGAAAAACTATTTTTAAGGACCAATTTGTTTTTGGTGCTACAACTTGTGAAGCCACAGCCTCTGATCAACCTTGCCTGCAACCTCCTGGTGGGAGACTGAGTATCAGTAATGGAGAGGTGAGAGTGGGAGAGCACCAAGATTAAAGAACTTCCTTTGTTGTCCAAAATGCTAGAAAACAAAACAACAACACAAACTGCTCCAAACACTTTCTTATTTGTTGCAAACATTTAGCTGTGTACTTAGCACACTTCTGCCTTACAAGAAATTCAGGAAAGCTGTGGGATTTGTGATGTTTCACCCAGTCTGAGCAACACTGAAGGGAAGACTCTTTTCCTGTGCCAGAACAAGGAGGCAAAAAAGCATTCAGAACCCCACAGCTCCCTACAGAGCTCCTCTTCACTGCACAGCACAACAAACTCTTACTCCACAACTACTCATCTCACTGGGGTACCTGAAAATGGGTCGAGCCTTTGATGGTGTTTCCTTCCAGTCTTCATCCATCAAAGCATGGGAAGACAACCATACCCCCACCTGCTATGCTCAGGCTGATACGGTTAAAGAAAAAGAGATGCTGAAAGATAGTTGAGGAGATAAAACCCAGGAATATATTTCCTAATTCTTTGAAGAGCTTTTCAACTTGGATCAGAGCTGATGCAGTGGGGATGAATCAAGAACATAGTCTCTTTGGGGGTGCAGTTCTCCGTGGAGACAGCGGCATAAATACTGAGAAAAGAAATTATGAAGAGCTGATTAACTGAATAATCTGCAGCTTTTAACAGGACCTTTAAAAGATGCAACAGTGATGTCTGGTCATCTTTAAAGAGTTGCATCATCAGTGTAGCTCAAACCACTGCACCCCTGGCTGCTGACTCAGATTTCCTTGCTGTGGCAGGAAGCAGATGGCAGGGAACACCCTTGGGAGCATCACATTTCTGGCTTTGCCCCATCCTTCCCTGGGCACATCAGGTCTTTAGGATGCCCACTGGCATCTCCTGCCTCTGCACTGAACCAGAAATTTCCAACCCCTCAGCTCTTGAGGACAAATTGCATTTCTTTTTAACCTTCCCCATGGAGTCAGGAGCCTAAGTCATGAACAGACAGGAACCACCACTATCCTTCACAGGAACAGTTTGACCCATTTCTCTTCTAAATATTGCTGCATTCCTAACAGGTCTTTCCAGGCAAATCCTGTTCCATTCCAGACCTCCTTGAGTCTACTGTTTGTGGCACTTAATATAAACTTTGATTTATAAAACTGAAGCTAAAATAAAAAAAAAACCTTGAAATCATCCAAGAGACCAGTTCAAAACTAACATGTGAGCAGAGGAACAGATCCCTTGCAGCTCACAAAGCTTCTGTATTTACCCAAGAATCTTGGAAATAAAAAAAATGCCGTTTACAAATATGCTGTGCTATGGTCCCAAATAGTGGTCTCATCTCTAGAATTTCAAGAGAGGTGCCTTTTCTTTTTCCTGCCCTCACCACCCCAGCCCCTCTTTCTTGTTCCTTGTAAAATCATCATCTCATCCACACAAGACCTTTCATCAGTTTTTCAGGAACAAAATATTACTAAAAAACATAAAGCATGGGAAAAAACTGAACAAATTTCAAGACCTTGTACATGCAATATAGAACAAAATTAAGCAACTATGCCATAAGGCAAACTAAATCCTACCAGTTAATCACAACCAGGTAAGGTTTTCGTGATGCAATCAAAATAAAAGACTCCAAGAAAAAAAAAAAAAAAAAAAAAAAAAAAAAAAAAAAAAAAAAAAAAAAAAAAAAAAAAGCAAAAAATAACAAATGCTAAATTAGAAATGTCCAGAACACTTAGATTTCAGTTCTGTAGTTCATTCATGCAGCCTGAATTTTTATTTACTTCATTTTCTGGGAAACTTCAATGTTTATTTGATGGATATAGATATAGGTAGAATCAGACCTAAGCCTTCCAGTTTGCTCTGACATTGCCCCTTAACAAACATGACCCAGCTGTGGATCCCTAAAACCTGAGCTCATAGAAGAGAGTTCTGGCCAGAAGCTCAAGAGGGCTGCCAGTCAATAGCTGTGGTTTATTAGCACAGGATCAATTATTCCACCATCATTCTTTGGTGAACGCACAAGAACAGGTTTGGTGGGAACTCCACAATTTTTCAAAGTACTCAATTCCAGCACTGCAGATGCTGTGCTGAAACCAATGTCATCACCACCAAATGGCACAAGTGCCAGAATAAAGAGCCGTTTGACAGATGGAAGTGCAGTTTTTGTTAAAAAGGCTCTTCATCTTACTATTTTAAAAGCAGACTTCTTTCTTCGTTACTCATTTACTGCAAGCCAGTTACATTTTATCTGAACAATTCATCTGGTTCTCAAGCCAGATTTATAGTGTAAACTTGCAGTAGCAATAAAAAATGTGAGGAAGATGTCACTCTCACAGTTTTCCTACAAAGCCAACACCCTAAACACCATACCAAACCAATTCTGGAGCCTCCTCCTGCGTAAGCAGTCCCAGTGAAACAACTGAGTCCAGAATGTTCATGTTGTGAACACAGCAGAGAACATATTAACTGTGGTCTATACCATTGAGCAGGTCATACCAAACAACTTTAAGCAGCTTTATAACATACATGAGAATAAAAGGAAAAAATAAATCATTGTCAGAAGGCTTCAATTCACTGTAAGACTTCTTTTTTCCTTTTTTTTTTTTAATAAAACAGATAGAGCTGCCTTGTTCTTTTTATAACTCCTGTACTTATTTCCAACTGCTATAAAATAAGCCTAGTCTTTCATTAATTTGCTTATTATGGTTCTTTCACCCTTTCTTTTTGGTGCAGATTATTCAGAATATTTTAGCTTCAGGGAAGCTGTTCTCATCATCTTTCTTGCCACGTGGAACTAGCTGAAAAATATTAATGAAAGATTCACTAGGGCAAATTTTCTATAAGTATAAGCAACATCAATATTTCAATGTCTGAAAAACGTGGCTATTCTCTTGCCTTGAGTATATTGTTAGAAACCATTGGGCTTTAATGGATTCAAAATTTCTTGCCAGATACAGTACATACCTCATTTATGAAAATTCACAGCGGGAAGAGGCATTTTTCTTTCTAAACAGTATTTGGGGACTAAGAACCTGCTCCTGTTTTACAATATACTGGTGGTGGTGTAGGTGGAAATGTGACTGCTGATCTTTTCATCGTGGTCCTTGTAGACTGCTGGTTTCCCAGGCAGTTTCAGCTGTCACAGTTGCTTAGAGTCCACTGAGCTGTTTTTAGTTACTCATTCAAATATTCATAAGAACCGAGGGCTGCAGTTTGCTGTCTGGTAACAACTTCATTTTCTGCTCACACTGAGCTCGTCCTTGTGGGCTGCCTCTTCCCACTCAGATTGGCTTTTCCGCAGCCACATGACCTCGAAGGATGATGGAGCTTCCCTGGGAGCAGGCGAGAGAGGCATGTTCTACCTTTTATCTTTGCTTGGCTGCATGATGAAAATAATTGCAGAAGACAGTTATGGATTACCAAAGAGACATGTGAAATGATCAAACCTGTATCAAGCACTGGTTTCTGCTACTGGAGAGAGCACATGCTTTAATTATTTACCTCGCAGGACAGCTCACACCTTAGGGTAGCCACATTTTTGTGCAAATATTTACTTAACAATATTGTACTTGAGCAGAGGAATGAAAATAGGTGTAATCTCATGTAATGTCCCTGGGAAAGATCAATGGACTGTGACATTTCCCTGCATGGGGGAAATCGCTAGAGTGCAACATTTCTATTATTTCATTAAAACTCTTGCTAAATAACCCTTCAGGGCAGCACAGTTTTGCATTTTTAGCTAAAGGAAATAGCTGAAGAAAAGGAATCCACAACTGCTGCCAGTTAATAATAGTGTGTGGTAGGATTTCCAAGAGAAAATACCACTTAGCACACATGAAAACGCAGACACGCTTCAATTAACGCAGTATTTACAGGAAGCTACACAACATCCTGCAGTTACAGGGGCGGCTTCCACCCCGTCGGGTATTTCCACAGCCAGGAGAAGGCACAAAGGAGGAAGCCCAAGCACCACCCTCGGCTGTCTGCACATCACTGCTGCTGCCTCACCTCTGTCCTCTCACTGCTTTGTATCAGCAATTTTCCTGGAGGAGCCTGTGGGCAGCCCCAACATTTTCACCCACATGGGAGAGGACAAGCTCCTTCCACCTTCATCTCTCCATGAAACTGCAGCCCAAAATATGGGCTTTCCAGAGAGGATTTTAAATTAATGTAACAGGTAAGCCTTTCCCTGGGTATCAGTTAAATAAGTTACAGAGGTGTTTTTTGGGCTTTACAGAAAAAAGATTTAATTTCTGTCAATACAACATACTAGAAATACAACATCTTAAAATTATCATCCTTTTAATTATGCTGTCATTACACTTTCTTTAAAGATTGTCTCCTTCAAGGCTGAGATTGAAAGTGTTTATTTACACACTTACTGAACATAAGTACATAATAGCATCAGACAGCAGGGAAGTCTTCTGGATCAGCTACAACCTAAATTTTCCCTGTCTGTCCTGTTCCACTCCAGATTCAAAGGGGAAAACAAACAAACCCTGTTGCAGGTTAAGCAAAACAGATGATGGTTTTGAAGCTAATGAATGATAAAACCCCCTTTGAAAGAAAGCAGGGAGAGTGGGGGAAAAGGAGTCCAATAACACCATTTGTTTATATTAGAGAAACACCCACTACTGCAGACACTGTTAAGATACTGTCAGCATTTCTATTATGATCCCATATTTCAAAGGCTTATAACTTGGCCATGAGAAGTCACTTTTAAAATTGAATCCAGAATATAGAGTGAGTTTAGCTACATTCAGTATATTATTGTCACCATGTGGACACCAAAAATAGGTAATAGAAATAAATAAAAGAAAAAACAGCTAAAGCTAAATTAAAACCAGGTGTATTGAAGAGCTATCAATGCCAGAGGCATCTCAGGCCCAAGTCACTCAGGCAACCCCTTGTTCTGTTGTCTTTAAAACAAAAGAGTGGACAAAAAATTATATATTATCTGGATTTTTGGTCTATGTTGCTTCTTTTTTGGCTGTTAGCATAGCTTCCATTCAAGAACAAGAAAAAACTGAGTAAGTAGATCATACAAGAGTGTTATAAAATACATTAAAACCACAAACAAGGAAGAAACACAGAAATCATGTCTGCTTCTGCAGCACCTGCAAGACCTGGTACTTTGTGGAGACAGAAGGAGCAGAAGCTGTTTAGTCGAGGGAGGGGGCAGGGAGAGCCAACTTGCTGGATTTTGACCTTTGATGAAATCCCTTCAGCCTGCTCTCCCAATCTATTTTTCCTTCAAGTTTTTTTCTTTCCAAGGCTTCTGAAGAGCAAAGGTTAATGAAGTAATCTGTGAGTGAATGCTAACATATGCAACGTATGTACAGAAAAATGCACATCCCATTTTTAACATTTCTCTGGAAACAACTATGGCCTCTTATAGCTGCAATTTTGAAAGAATGCAATTATGGTATAGAATTTCAGCTACCTTTGGGCTGAGGCCTCTGGAGACACACAAAGAATTAGTGCATTGTTGTGCGATACATTTGTGAAATCATGTTCCCCTAATATTCTCCTCTAAAACTACAGTGCAATTCTTCTCAGCTAAAAATCATGTCTGTCTTTCCTTCTGTTTGTAAAAATGCTCTGAACAGCCTAAAGGCTTATTTCAGTTTCCAAAAATCAAAAACGTGTGTCAGCTAAATTAGCATTAACTAACATGGCAAAAGAACTGCTCTGCTGATGACAAGAAGAGCTCACTGGGAATCAAGCACTGAATGTAACAGTGGCAGTGCTGGTCTCCTGGAGAAGAGGGAACCTCACAGATGAAGGTTCTCCACCAAACTGGCTTGGGCACACTGGTCAGCTCTGCCAGCCTTTTCTAAGTTTAGGTGTGAGCAGAGATAAAACGTGAGGGCAGAGGTTGGACCAAAGTCAGCTGAAAAAGTCTAAATGACAGGCAAATCTAACATGCAAAACTGCACCTCCCATCAGCATCAGACCTGACTCCTGGGGTGTTAAAACCAATGACCTTTTGCTGTTTTCCTTAATGCAAATAGCAGTGCATCCAGGGATTATGTTCACTGGCAGAAAGAGAATCCAGGTATTCCTCTCTTTGTACAACTGGCTTGATGATTCTGCATCAGGAATGTATTTGTCCCAGAGAGGTCCAAGTCTAATATGGCTTAGGCTTATCTTATTGACAGGGCAAAATGAAGGTGGGCAAGAACTTAGAGACCAGATATATTGTTCAGAATAGGCTAAACTTCAACCATGAAAGATGAAAAACCACTTTACAACCAAACTGTTCTTAGTATCTGTTTCACTTCAGCTAAGCTTCTGCTCAAGGTGTTTTTTCAAAATTTGTTGACAGCACTGATATTAATGATATCTAGTGGAAGAAAAAGTCAACTACTATCATCAAGTCAGTTCCTTAATACCATTTTGAGGCCATTGGATCACAAAGCAACTTCAGAAATTTTGCTTTACCCTACAGGAATGCCTGACTATTACAGGCAGCTGGTCAGCTGCTGAGGACACCTGATTTTTAAAGACACCATACACATTCATAAAGCCCCAGAAGAACAAAAATAGCACCTAATAACTAAGAAAAGCAAAACTACATTTTCATCAAGCAGCATCACTGGTCACTAACACTGCCATGCCTAAGCCTGGAAGAACTCGGGATAAAGACTGGGATTTGAGTGTGGCACAGCTGCTGTACTTAGATGCACACCAGGGCTTTGCAAGGCACATGAGTAATGAGGTGAGCCTTCATTTTGCACCATTCCCTGCAGATCAAACCCTCCAATTTTCATCGAACCTGTTCCCAGTTCTTCCAGACTATCAAGCAGTTGAAGGTTAGGTGCTGAAGTGAAGCACATAATTATTGACCCAGATTCTGCCTACCGGTTTTAGCCAGATCCTGGTTTGGTCAGAGCTTCTCTTTATATTGAAAGAGCAAGGAAACTTTTACTTAGACCTGTTTAAGCCTGAAGATTTGTGGCTAAAGTCTCTTGTGGGTCTCCTATACTCTGTGAGTCCACAGGACCACTTGAAAGTTCATTTCAGCTTTCTGAGCTGCAAGAGCATAACATATTCTGGGACTGTCCATCCAAAACACAACACCAGCAAGACTATATTGGTTCTTCTCCACTTTTACCTTCTAGGCACTCTTATAGTCTGAATACAATCTGATTGATGCAGAACACAAAGTTCTTCCCTCCTTTAAGCCTGTATTTTGCCATATAGATGAAAGAATTCCCCTTACACCAACTTTTCAGGATGTATCCTCCTCAATACTTGCATGAGGTCTCACATAAACTCTGAGCAGCCTAGTCAAACAACAAAATACTTCATGTTTTACACAATAAACCGGCTTTATCACGTTTGCAAAACAGGCACCTGTGAGACACTTGCTGTACTAACAGCAAAGCCCTCTCCTTTCAATCCCCCAAGTATGGTACAACATACACATTACATCAAAGTTTCTTCCTGCAGCATCTTCCTTCATTTCTAACAGAATTTGCTAGCAGCAGCCTGGAAAATATCCCCTTATTCTTTAATAATGGTTAAAAAAAAAAAAAAAAAAAAGAAGAAAAAGGAAACTCAAAATTGTGCACTGGCGGAATCCCTAAAAAATAACTAACTGTATGTAAATGCAGGGGTCTTGGAAATTTTCATTAATAAAAATCTCTATGCTGTTACATATGAAGGCCAGAACCACCATAACATCTTCTCTTCACTTATCTTGGCAAAAATAAGAAGGCGGGTAACAGTGTCAGAAAATGTAACTGCAGTAAACAAAAGAGCTTGAGTTGACTTTTTTTATTTAATGATAGGTATGTCGGTAGAATAGTTATCAAAATTTCCTGGTTGCTAAGGATTACACTGGAGCAAGTTAATCACAATAGCTACGTTTGCTTTTTCTTTGCCCTTGGCCCTGAACTGCAACACTGAATCATGATGGTGTTGCCCAGCTTACTAAAAAAATAGAATAGCATAAGGCACAGTAGCAATATAGAGAATATTCCCAGGAATACTGCACGGGTCAGAGTGCAATCCTCTTGCTGCCATTCAGCAGTTGCAGCCTAACTGAGATAAGAGCAGCACTGGCAGAGCACAGCCCCAGCCAACACGGCCCTGCCGGCCCTGCCGAGCCCTAGCAGAGCCCACACACATCCCATGGCTGTGGCAAGGATGCACAGGGACCAAGCCCGGGCCTGCACCTGGCAGTCCCTCAGGAGATGGGAATCACACCTGGAAGGTGTGTTAGGTCCCAATCCCTGCACAGAGCACAGGGACACAACCGGGGACCGCCTCCAGCCGTCCCCGAAAATGAACAAACAAACAAAACCTAGCCAAAAACACAACCCACACCCCACCCGCCAGCAAACCCACATTCACAATAAACACAGAGGAACCCATGCTTGGGGAGAAAGCTGCTTGGGTAGAAACAAGGCGTTTTCAACAGTAAATCCTGCAGGAAATCCTAAACCCGGAGCGCCTGCCAGACATTTAATTTTTACTCTTTTACAGGATTTTCGAAAAAGGGACCACGGGGTTTCGGCCGCTCAGCGCTGTCCCGCGGTGTTTCCCGGCTCCGTCTCGGGCACCCCTCATCCCGGGCGCTCGCTTTCCCGGGAGCGGCGGCGCGGCTGCCCGAGCCCGGCCCGACGCTGCCCCCTGCCCGCGCTCCGGGGAAGCGAACACCCCAGCAGCGCCCGGGGGCTCCTCCCCGCCGAGCCGGGCATCCTGACCTTCACTGCCACCCGCAGGGGTTCAGGCTTTTCCCCTAAACAAGAGAGGAATAAGGAAGCGCAGCTCAAAACCCCTCTCCTCTGCCTCTTCACGTCCTTATCCCACATCTCTCTCCCCAGTACCTGTTCATTTAGAGGCCGGCTTTCAAAATTATGTGGGAAAACAAAACTTTCGAGAAGCTCACCTCCCCACCACGCAACAATTCCAAATATTCCCAGCTGCAGCCAGAAAACACCTTTGCTGCTGTGCACCCTGCCGTGCCAAAAACATCCCCAAAATTCACATCAAGTGGCCTCTTCTCCCATTTGTCCATCAACAATTGCTGATATCTTAAAAGATTTGATTAGCATATATTGAATTTTATAGTACTTTGATTAAGACTTTTTTTTTTTTTTTAAACTGAGAAAATTAGCAGTCAGAGCACTGACTGAAACACAAAGCAGCCTTACAGGAACGACACCTCCTCCAGCAGGAAGGACAAGGGACCCTTTGGGACTTTTACCTGTGCATTCTCCAGAGCAGCATCTCTGCAAGTATCACAATAGGCAGCACATGCTGCTCTCCTCATCTGCTGCTCTCCTCATCTGCTGCACTCTTCAAGTACACAGTTTATGAAATCCGCTGCCATCACCACCTCATAATCTTGCACAAAATAAACTCTTGAATAAATGATTATACAAAGCTCTGCTTAGTTTCCAAACCAAGCACAAGCAGCTCCCAGTCCTGATAAAGTTTGCTAAACCCACCTCCTGAAGCTGCTAATCAGCCTGTCCCTGCCATTCACCAGCTGCAATTAATTTCTGCAACACGCAGCTGACACTCAAATTAATTTACTGACGGCCCTGCATGTCCCTCCCTGCTGTCAGACCCACCAGGGCCTCCTGTGTTGCCTGTGGGTGCTTTGCCGTGGGCTGTGCAGGCAGAGCTGGGCAGGGGCTGAGCTTCTGGGACACCAACTTAGCTCAGGGGACAGGAGGAGATAACTGGAAATGAAGCAGGACCATCCCTATGCTCCAGGCATTGTTCAGGGCAAACCAAACCCTCACTAATATTCTGCAAAGAATTCCTCCTCTCTTAGAAAGAGGGTTTCAAGGAGCTCAGTCATACTGGTGATTTTCTTCCCCGGTAACAGCAAAGTCCACTCTTTCCCCCATTTTTTGAAGACTAAGCTATTTACATAATTTTAAATAACTAATAACAGGAGTGTCCCCCTCCTTTTTTCTTTTCTTTTTAAATAAAGCCAATCAACATCTAATAGAAGGCACATCTTTACCTCAGAAAAATAATCTCTTCCCCCATATTTAGTAGGAAAATTGAGTTTTTACCCCATTTCAAAGGATCAACAAAGTTATCAGAAGAAAATCTCAAATGACCTTGAGATCAGTTTTATTATTTCAAGAGACATTTTCAGTCACAAACCACTACAGGTTGCTCAGCTCTGATTTTTTGAGAGGAAGATCAGCTATACAGATAAAGAGATGTTTGCTCCAAAACAGCAGTGATCTGAGTTTCCAGAGCTGGAAACTCTCAGAGTCCCATTATCAGCATAAGGAGCAAAGAGGATTTCTTAAAATTACCTGACAATTTGTTCTGAGGTTTGATCTTTTGTACTTCACTTAAATCCTACTTATTTTAGGCCCATTTTAAGCTGATTCCACACAATCTTAGAAGAGACTTTCATTCCCTTCATTTTACACATTTTTGATTACACTGTTCTTTTGTTTCTGTGTTGGATGAACTGGGTTTCATCAGAACAGCTTAGAAACCTGACAGTAAGAGAAAATCTGCCTTTAAATTGCTCTAAATGTACTTTTTAATGAGTTAGTCCTCATAGAAATTCCCTTTAAGAAGGATACTAGGAGACATCCATGTCTCCAGACTCAAAAAGTGCATCAATGTTTTCATTCTGCAGCATTAAAAGGCAATAGACCCTTCAGGTAAAATAGCTAAACACCTTCAAAGCTCTTATTTCCAACTCACAGCTACATTTGAGCAAACCCACAGCACTGCAGCACTAACCCAAGGAGCCTTCTTGTTTTGTGCCCTTCCCTAGGGACAAAGGGAATGGCAGGGACATGGCTCAGGCCAGTGAGGCTCTACCCTGGGCTGATCACAGTGCAGCACAGCGCCCTGTGCCAGCAGGACAGGGGCTCCTGCAGGGCTGCACCCCTCTGTGTGACACAGCAGGGCTCTCACAGGGGCAGAGCACCCTCGTCCCCTTCCCTGGGCAGTCTCACCTGGAACACACCAGGGTGGTGGCAGGGGGAACATCATCACTCCCATCCCTTACTCCTGGAGCGTTTGTCAAGCAAACCAGGTTACACTGAACTACAGGGGCTTGCCCTGGGAATCAGAATCACATCTGACAGTGCCTTCCCCTGCACATGTTCCCTCCTCTACTGCGCATTCAAATATAAAAGAGAGAGGTCCAGTCCTCTTGGCCTTGTGCAGAAGTGGAAGCCCAGTGCATTTATTTAGGTCTCATTTCCTTTTCCCCTCATCCCCCCTTTTCCTGTGCTTAAAACTGAGGGAGCAGCACTCTTTTCAAAGAGGGCCTGAAGTTTGTAAAGCAGTTCACAAGGCTGAGACAGTAAGGGCTGCAAAGAGCAAAATTTCATTTTCTTATGCTTCTATTGATTTGATGTCTGTGTACATTTGTTATGCTTGAGGAGACAGAATACCTTCCATACAAAAGGTTTTTTGGGGAGGCCAAGATGATGTATGATTTTAATCAAAACATCTGGGAAGATGTTCCACTCCAGGAAAAGTTTTGGTACATCAGCAACAGCAGAAAGAATGCATGGCTGGTTGAAGGACAGAGCTGTTACAGGACATCTAATTAAAAACAAAAAAAATCTCGAAAAACAATTTCTTATTATTGGTCTTCCTACCACAGGAGCCTTCTAAAGCCATTGTCACAAATTCAGTCCTGCAAAAGACCGGCTCAGTCTTTATAATAAAACATTTCATCAGCTGAATATTTCAACATGTTCATTGCCATCATAAGGAAGCATTAATGGTGATAAAATAATCAGTCAGCAAAAATTCTATTACTTCTCCCTTAGTAAATGTGATCATTACATCCTTACTCAAAAGTTTCTCATTTCCTGAGGGATCAGCACAACTATTAGCTAAAAAGCACAGAGAAGGTACAACTGACACCCATTAAATGCATATAATCCCATTGCCATAGAGAAACCCCACAGAAATTGCACCCTGAATATCTGTTTCAGGTAGGTGGCTTAAAGTATTCTTGCTTTTATTAGGATTAAGAACAAAAAAATGTAGCAGGGAAAGACATAACTGTATAACACAGCCCTTCTCTTCTGCTCCCTCTTGTATTTTGCCTTTCTGTGCATTGAAAATTTATTCTTTTAACTGGATTAGTTAGTTAAAATGCACAGTATTCTTTTTAAATGGCTCTCCATATTTCTCTCTATGGATTACTTTGAAGCACAACATGTCTATTCTTTTGAACAGGTTCACTCTCTTCACAGGTGTTCATTAAAGTGTGCTCAACTCTAATCCCCTTAACACTGAAGTATGCCACTTTTAAAAAGGACCCAAGTTAACCAGCATTGCTGAACTCTTCAGTGCTGAAAAATGGAGATTTTCAAAAGGAAAATCAGTGTCTTAAAGACCACACATGCTCCTCCTGAAACAAATACTGACCTACTTAGTTAACCAGTTTTTAAAAAGCCATTTTATCTTTGATATTCACAAAGGAGAAGAGCCACAGCAGAATACAGTCAATCTGTAAATCTCCCGTTGTTGGTGAGAGCACACAGTGGAAAACCCACCACCCTATAAATAATAGAGGTGATTTTCTCAGCATCTTGTTTACTAGAAAGCTGACGTCATGGAAGAGAAAGGTTGAATAAATTGCCAGTTCCTCAGATGCTTTCCTCAGTACCCTTTGCAAAACATTCACACAGCACTTACAAGGAAGTCGTTTCTCACACATCACCCTTCCCAAACTGCCCTAGATTTTGTCCAGATTAAGTACCACTAGGCCAGGTCCACATCAGCAAGTATTTTGGCACAGGAATGAACCAGTAGGTGAAAGCGGCTGGTACGCCACCCCCGACACCTCCACTATCTGTATTTCCAGTTTGCCTCCCAGTAGGTTTAGTCTGGCCCTGGACTAAATGCCCTCAGTGCACATGTGGTTTGATGCTTTCATCTCTCGGGTCTCCTCTCAAGAGGCAACAAACAACACACAACTTGCATTATGGCAGTTTTCCTCGTGGCTGTGCTGACAAGAGTCACCCAGAGATGCTGGCCTTGAGGCATGAACTCAAACTGATGGGACTGTATTGCCCTGCAGATGCAGCTTTACCTATAAGGGCTTGAAAACTTTCCGGTGGGGGGGAAACCCTGAGGCCTCTGCCGGGAGCCCAGTCAGTGAATGTACCCTCCTAACACAGTCATTACCAACAGCACCCAAAATAAAAAAGCAGGAATCACCTCTTTCCAATTCTCCTCAGATATTGCAAGGTTTTTTCTATACAGCATCTTCATTGACAGAAACGGATGGAAAGACAGACAAGCCTTCTGAAATTGTCCCTTCTTTTGTAACCATTCAAATATCTCCTGCATGTGCCAGTTAGTTCAGGCTGGCAATCTGAAACATGGCAGGAGGCATCTGCTATATGTGCCAATGGAGTTTCACACTGCAAATTAATTTTATAATTCAATAAACATTCATGAACCTTAGTGGAGTGCATTCCCTGTAGGCAGCAGCAGGAGTCATCCCCCACCAGCTTTCAAAATAACCCTTTGTAGTATACAGAAAATGCTGGATCCCTTCAAAACTGAATTTGTCTCGTTTCAAGTTCTTGTTGTGTCCTTCTCTGAATATTTCAAAGCCCTTAACAAATATTAAATATGCTTCTCTAATTTGAGGAGAATATTAAAATACCCTTTATCAGTAGAGAGACAAAGGCAGAGACACTGCTAAATGCTGCATGTCATTGGTAGGAGAGGAAAAAAAGAGAAAGAAATAGTAAGAATCCTCACTGATGTCCCCTAGCTTTATCAGACAGTGCTGTCCTGTCACACAGATTCAGGCATGGGAAAACAGCAATAAGCCAAAAAAGGAACTCAAGTGCCCACAGCCATCACCTAAGCACTCCACACTGAAACAGGGTAACTGTCTGCTCAAAGGATATTTATGTGGCTTACATAAAACCACACTAATAAGCCTGAACAATCCTTGCAGCACAATTCTCACCTGCCCTGCCTAGGCAGGGACCTGCTCCAACCCTGTGCAAAAGGCATCGTACTTTTAACTCGCTCTTTCTGACTCAGCAGCTACTGTGAAGGAAAGAACCCAAAAGAACATCTGGAATTAATGGTGCTGCAACTGCTGGGCTGCCCTGCAGTAGAGATACTGAGATCTTGGTCCCTCAACATGGTTTTGACCTGGTGTGGTCACTGCTACAGGTGAGATAAACTCATGAAACTGATGCTTGTGCAAATGTACTCTGACCAGGAAATTCAGACACATGGACAATTCCTGTTGGAGTAACTTCACTGATGACACCTGGTTCTTCCTTGTGATTTCGTGCAACTCCAGCCAACTTTTCTGTGCAGCTATTGAACTGGAATTGTGGCTTGTTCTGTACTGCACTGCAGCCTTTTACGTATGTGCAAAATATATATGGACAACTGTTGTGTAATGCTACAAAATTCACACGTGAATTGGAATTTCCAGTTCTATGGACGTGCCAGGGGTTTTTGCTATCTTGTTGCATTCCCGAAATAGGAGACCAAAAGCTCAATTTTCTCTACATGTTGCATAATGCTGCTTGTCAAGAAAACTTGAATACCTTGATTTTGAAGCAGTGTCGTGCTCTCACTATTCCATGAAAAACAAGAAATTGACATTCCTTAAATCCATGTATTTAATTGACATTTTGATGAACTGACTTAACCTTATACTGAGTCATGACTCCTGAACTTCAAGTTCCATAAATAAACAGACCATTTTCTTCCCAACCATTAGCTTCCTCTTTTCCAGTGCACCCTGCTATGCTCCTCTCAAAAAAGCTTTGGAGAAATCAGTGCATTTCTTGTCATCAGTCTCCATTTTCTTCCATGCACTGAAAAAGTGCAATTTCCAGAAGGCAATCTGTCGCTGTAGCGCCCGGGACGGAGAGATGCAGCACCCACAGATCCAGTGAGAAAATAGAGTAACCTTTATTATTTACAATTTCTACTTATATACACTAAATTGCATAGGTGATTGGTCAGTGGTCACCCACCTCCTGGGGTGATTGGCTGAAGTCCTGCAACGCCCAATTCCAAACACTCTCTGCCTCAAACCCAAACAGATCGGGAAAACAGCAGGTGTTCGGATACTATTTACAAAAACCATCTTATTGTTTTCATAGCTTGCATGAGAAATGAGAGGTTCTCACAGAATGCTGCAAGAAGCAGGGAAAACCTTCTGCTAGCAGCTTTTCAGTATCCACAGCAATCCCTACAAGGTAAAAACCTAATTGTAGATACAGTCAACAAAACCTTTTCAATTGTATCAGACTCAATTAAAAATAGAAGAAATAACAAACTACCACAACCTTTATGAAAACAACCCAAGGCAAATATTTCTTTTTCCTGTTGTCAGAAATGCTTCCAAGGAACATATAGAGAAAACATTGATTTGGGCAAAGACAGCTTTCCAGCACAAAGTGCTCACCTGGACCTGCCAGCCAACAGCTTACCAAACAACAATGCAGCAGAGGCTTTTGTTGTGTTCAGAGCTGTCCTAACAAGGTCATTCTCTTGTACTGCACCCCTCAAGAGTGTTTCTGCTTTTCTCTGTTTAATCCGATTACTGAAAAAACAGTGTGAAACCACCATTCCAGCCAGGGCAGAAGTACAAAATTGTCTCTTTCACTCTTAACAGTGTTAATTCACAGAACTCACTCCTATGAATTTCCTTCCCAATTTTTCAGGCTGAAGAAGTGCAGAAATGTATCAGGATTCCTGATGTAAAGCCAACATCCCTGATCCAGCAGAAAAATATTTGAGCAGCTCTTTGCTGCATCAGTGCTTGCATCTTTTCTAACTTAAAAACGTGCATGTTTTTTTTGCTTCTCAAAAAAATTCATTAACTCTAAATCCACTTAAAGCAATCCAAATTTTAATTGGAAAAGTAGGAAGGAAGATTTCTCCATAATGATACAGGTTAAAAAGAAATTTAAAATCACCAGTATAGAAGAAAAACACCCCAGATCGTAAACACTGATAGGCCTTTAATTTCTAAAAGAAACTGAGCCAAAAACTTGCCTGTCTATAATAATAACCATAGATTTATTATAAATGTGCCAATAACACATATTTCAGATAAATATGTTTCAAATTACAAGAAGTATTTGAGTCACTGGAGAATTTAGTTCTGTTTTTTGCTCCAATTACTTAGAAAACTGAAAGGCATCTACATTTTGCTTCTCATTAACACAGCATTATTAATCATTGCAATGTTTCTGTGTGTCTAAATATGTAAGTGCTGGCATTTAACTATGCCAGGTGATCAAAATGAGCAAGCTTAAGTAAGAAAAAATATCAAGACTATGTCTTTTCACCTGGAATTTGGTGCTGTAGGTACTCCTTGAAATGCTATCACATTTTAATATCTTACTGAACAGCAAATTAAACCATATCTCCACTGTCAGTAGAAATTAAATCAACTGACCTTTTTGCTTGATTAAAACAGAAAATATCAAATATAATAATAAAAATACCAGAGCAGAGCTCTGATGGCCTGTGTAATCACAAGCATTATGTTTAGAACTACAAGCAACAGAAAGAAACATGTATACATATTTGTTCAGTAGTTAAACACTAAATTCTAATTATGACCATTTGTTTCTTGTTTAGCTATGGAGGTAAAAAAATAGTCTTTTGTAGGATCAGACAAAAATATTATATATGCTTTATTCAGAGGCTGAATGCAAGTCTTGTACAGTGCTCAAATTCTGGATGTACCTTCAAATTAAGAGCTAAATTGGACTTCAGTGGGGTTTTGACTTCACAACACAAATTACTCTGATGATACTAAGGTGTTGTGTCAAGTCCATTCATCACAGACCACATCTGCAGAGGGATTTGACTGGATCTCAACATAAACCAAGATTTTACCCTAGAGATTAATTTATGAACATTTTTCACTTGAACAGAGAGAAAACAGGTGTTTTATGTATTTAGAAAACAGTAAAGTAAGAGCAAGCTCCCCCTCTCAACCTATATAGGGTAAAAAAAGGGTTACATACACATCACAATGGTTGTTGACTTATTTAGATAAAATGTTCTCTTGCTAAGGAATTGTTGGATTCCTTTTACAGTTCACCACAATCAGGTGTCACCAAGGCCTGCACAATGCAGAGAGCAGAGTTTAGAGAGTACATCCTTCTCAAATTCCATGCTGGTGTGGTGCTACCCTCTGACCTCTGCTCCCCAACAGAGCCATACCCTGACTCTTGACTAGAGTTTGCCTAGAACATCCTTCCAAGTTGTTTCATAAATCCTTACAGAGGAAGTTTACCTTTTCACACTAGTGTAACAAAAGACCAGTCAGCCCTTGGCAGACGTGGTTAATAGTTTGCCTGACAGAACAGAATTCCCTGTAGTCCGTATTCACTCTGTGGTGTGCTCTTTTCATCCCCTTTGGCCCACACTTTTCCCCACGGGCTACAGAAGGTTCCTAGGTTACACTGACTGCAAGCCAGGACATTCCTGATACACACCTTCCATGCTTTCTGCACTGTTTTTTTCTTTTCCACACTTCTGACACATGGTGAATCAAATACAGTGCTTGGACTCTGTTCCATGGACAGATAATGGTTTCAAGAGGCAGCAAAAGAGTCTGGAACTAATTTGAAGCCAGATATCTTCACATTTTCTGCAGATTACTTTTCTAATTACAGCAGAAGTAAACATTTTCCTCCTGGCATGTTCCCACCAAACACGCCCTGAGACATAGAACTGCTAATTCTAATGGCACCATCCACTAATTCCACATACTCTCTCATCCTTGAAATGGAAAAGAAAATTATCACATATCCTACTTAGGATAAGCCAGGCTTTTGCTCCTTCTGATATGATATCTTTGCTCAGTGGCTTCCCTGACTCTAAAGAATTTTTGAAATTGTGTATGAAAACCCAATTACCTCCAAAGCCAGCAACGACAGCAGCTTTGCCCCCTGCCACACATAGCACAGCGTGGTCAGTGTCCTCTTTTTTCTCTGTCTGAGCTGGACTGGGCTGCTTGAGGAGCATCAGGTTCACTCTCCACCTTGTGAGTGCAAGTGAACGGAAAACTTATTTTATCCAAGAGCAGAAAGAGGAAGGGTCAGCCTTGCTGATGGATGGCATCACATCAGCCAGGCCATGAAAACTCAGAGAGAAAGCTGACTCTGTGTGTGGGAAACCAGGACAGGGGGAAATTATTAGTCAGCTCATTTCAGCAGAACATTTGCTCTGTTTTGGTAAAGATACTCTACACTCCCTGCAGCTGCTCTGACATGCTCTCCCAGAGCTCTGCTTCTGCATTACTTACCCGACAAGTCCAAACTCCTCAAGCTCCCTCCAGTAGGAGGGCCAGCCTTAGCAACCTTTACTGCTTTCTGCTTTTCCAGCTGTCAGGCAGCAGCAGGAATTCCCTCCCTCCATAGCTCTGCAGACTGGGATTTTGCACCTGGCTGACTCCCAGGGACATCCATCGCCACTGAGCAGGGAGGAAAGCAGCGGGAAACAGCTTTTCCCTGCAAATTCTTCTCTCAGAGATACTGATGTTTTTCAATTACATACATCTTGATGCCATCAGAGCCTGCAGGGCAACAACCGAAATGATCAGAAAGTGATTCCTCAATTCTCTGTGTGGCTGCGAGCCAGGAATACACTAGTTCCACATGAATCCTTTGCTTCACTTGAACCAAGCTGCAGTTTGACCAGCTCTGTTTTCTCAGAAGGAGAGATTTGCTGGTTTTAATCTGTTCCAGGCAACAAATGAGCTGAAAGCAAACATATCTGTCTCTAGACCAATTTTCGGGTTTCCTTGGCTGGTCCTAACATTAGCCCTCTCTTGTATTCCCCTCTGCAAACATAATCACACACAGGTTTACAGTTTCACCTCAGACCTCCTATCTCTGTAATTTACCTGACCTTACACACTAACATCCCAGACAGAAGAGCGTTACTCCTTCAGCTGACATCCTTTCAATAAGCACAGCTTTTGAAGTGCTGGATTTGGCACTAGGTACAGAGTTCCAGTGATCATTTTCAAAGCTGCTTCTTTTACCATTTTGGTACATATTACTAAAAAAATGAAATTAAGACCAAAAAAAGGAAGAAGAACAGTTTTAAAAGGGGGGGGAAAGACACAGTGAGTTACAAAGGCTGTGTCTTTTCCATTAAAACCATGCAAAATTTTCTCTATAAGGAAAGTTTTAAACACTGCCCTAATCACGTAAGTAGGACTCTAGTAGGGTACACAGACCTGGCTGTCTGACTTGATCAGCATAACTGTTCATCCTGGCTGTTTGACTTGATAAAACCCACTCACACGTGGGACAAGGTCTCAAATATTCTTTGATATGTTGCTGCAAACACTGCTGGTAAAAGGGAGAGAACAAACCCATCTTTACATCTGCAGGCAGTAGTAGGCTTAATGTGTAGCAAAGATGACTTCAGGTAGCCATTAGGGGAAGCTTTACAGTGGTGGGGATAATTAATAGATCACCAAGAGACAAGAGATTTTGATGTTTCAGTCCTTAGAGTTTTTTAATTACAGTTTAGGCAATATCAGGCAGGGATGGGTTGCCACTAGTACTCACACTTCCTACAGTTCTGTGTATCTGTATTTGGATGCAGAAGCCCCAGCAATTACCTCAGTTTATCCAGCAGGTATTATGGAGCATCACTGAGTATGATATGGAACATCACCAGATTAGTTAATGCATGGTAACTCATTAGTAATGAGAAGTCATGGAGAAGCAGACTTATGCATTGGAATAGAGGACAAGGCAAATGCACCCTTGTGCACAATTTATCTCTCCACTAAACTCAGCTTAATTTCTGTTAGAGCCTCTAAATTCCCTCTGGCCCCATAGCAGGGAAGGGAACGAGTGATCCAGGACCTGTGTGCCAGTTATAGGCTATTATTTAATAAATATTTCTCATTTTTATCCTTAACTTTTTTATTCATATCAATTTATAGCCATCAACATAGCAGCAAACAGTAAAATGCTCGGACCAAGCTGAATCATGTCCTGCAGAGGGCAATGCAGAAAGTAAGTGAAAATTTACTTAGGTCTTTGAATATGACAGGTTTCCTTCTGCTAGAACTGCTTGACTTCTGATTGCCCTGGAGCTCTGCCTCTCTGCCTTGACGCAAACAGTTGCTCACACACAGAATTTATAATCCCTGTCAACATTTCTAGAAACGATGTGATATTTTTTTATTTTCTTTTTTCTTGCTCCTATTTAAAGTATAAAATAAAATCTTGGCATAGCCTGCACCTACCAGTCACATTCCAGCAACCAGTTGAGACTGGCAGGAGGATTTGACTTTTGCTAATCATTCAGAGATGGATTACCATCAAGTATATGGCAAAAAAAAATTAAGAAGAAAGAGCAAAATGTATCAGATTCTCAGCAAATATATCCTCTGGATGTTCTTCATCAAATTGTTACTGCCTCTGCCAGTCAAACAAGCCTAACTCAAACCTGAGCGCTGCCTGCCTGCTGCAATGTGCAGAATGCGTGACGCCAACACTTCCCTGGATCACCCCATCACTGAACACTAGAGAGCAGCCTTTCTCCAGCGTATTCAGAATTGCACAGTGCTTTTCACTCTGCTTTCTGGAAGAAAATTGACCCTTATTCTAAGAATTCAGTGCTCTCCACAGAGAAAAAATTCAGATGTCTTATCATACCAGACTGAACCATAAATCTTCTAGATAGCATAATCATGGCATTTTTTATGGGTACCAGCTGTTGATAGTTTGCACCCAGCCTCCAGAGAGTCACACGTTTTTATTGCAGACTTTATTTTCTCATCTGGGTTATTTGTATTACTGCTGCACTAAAAAAAATCCAAAACAACCAGATATGGCTCCAAAGGGAAATTGAAATCGGTAAGGAAATGTTTCTGTCTCTTTACAGCCTGCAACCTCAATTTAAAAGGGTTAAAGAATATGATGAATATATAGCAACACTGAGAATTAGACCAAGGTGTCTTTAGTGCCTGCTCTTCTCAGTACTGCCTGCATTAAGCCCACCGAGCTTAGGCTTTGCACTGAAATAGCAGCAGTGGAATCCAAAAGTCCTTTCCTACCTGCAGGTTATCTATTCATCAGCACTGGCAGATCCCAAAGGTTTCCTCTACAGCCACCCCCTCTGCTTGGGCACGTCTCTGACAAGGCCTTTTGTAGGACTGGAGGGAGAGTGTTGTATTGTACTTCTGCAGGGCTGGCAGAAAAGGATACCCATTAGAGCTGCTCGTAACAGCAGTCTGTGACACAAAACCTGTCCCCTGAGCAAGGCAGCGTGGCTTTCAGCTCATCTGCTGGAGCCCTGAGTCACCAAAGTGAAACAACACCAGTTCTGCTGCTAAAAATCTGCTGGCAGCTTCATTGCATTTAGAATAACTTTAGTAAATATAATTCAGTTCAAGACATGCTTTAAAAGGCACAGAAGAGAAAGACATATCCCTCACTTATTGTAACAGAGAGATATTTTATCCCCAGGTAATGATATTTTTGCATATCTGATATGAGATCCCACTGAACTAAGGTGCATAAATGTACACTACAGCTATACATACGTATTGAAAGTTGTTCTTTCTACAGTGCCTTACACTTTGGCACTTAAAGAAAGTCCCAGTGTTCATAAGAATTCTTACTGGCTTTTAAGTCATGATCGTGGTTCACAATTCATCACCATGACAGTGAGATAACCTACATTCAAGCAGCAGCAAAGACAGAAGCAAATATTTTCAGTAGCCAAACCACTGGTGCCTATCCCTTCTGTTCGGAGGGTGGTTATCAGATATGGACTTAGTAGGGCAATTACTCTCTTTGGGGTTAGAGAGCAACAGTAATTCCTTGGACATCTGCCCTCACATCACAGGGTTATTTCTATTTGTTCCCTTGTTCTGAATTGCGATTTTCAGTCCAGGGCAGTGTATCTTTGCTGAGTGCCTCTATGTTGCCCGGCACAGGAGGCTCGAGGGACCCCACATTCAGCTGCCCTACAAATCCTTAATTGTTTGATAGAAATAAACCATTGCATTGGCCTGCTCCACAAGCTTCCTATGACACATTTCAGGTTAACATACAACCATCTGTATTTCAGCAAGACTTTTTACCCACGTGAGCATCCCTGCATCATGAGCCCCTAAGTCACACAGCAAGGCCAGATTTTGCAAAGATATGTAATAAATCACTGAGTATTCACTACAGACTGTGTCTGATGACCTTGTTGGCCAGTAACAGCTCAGTTCAAATGAGAAATGTATTTAGGAGCTTACTTCTTGGAAATAAATACAACAAATTGCTGTATTTTTTCATCCAGTTCCTTTCTTCCCCAGAAGACAATTCCTGCTAAACCAATCTCATTCCAGGGGAACGCCAGATGGAAGGAAAGGGAGGAACCAGAACCAGGCCCAGCAAGGTCTCTACCCATGGCCAACCAACAAAGGAACCCCTCACTACGTGTTAAGCACAGCAGAGATGAAGATGCCAAAAAAAAAAAATTTTGAGGCAAAAGAAGTATAGAAGAATGAAATACAAGCAATGAAATATGTAGTGATGGATGAGGCCTGGGGGAAGCCAAGACTAGAACCAAAGCATTCTGAACATCTTGTAACCCTGCTTGTATCACACGACCTTTGATCCCTTTGGTATTAATAAGCCAGAAATATTGATAATATTTAAGACTCATCCTTTTCTTGTCTCAAATACCCAAAAGTAAGAAAATACACTGCATGTCCCAGTGAGCAGCATTCTTTAACTCAGAGTTCCCAGTACCTTCCTGGTAACAAAACTAATGAAACTCCACTCATCCACATTCTTAATGCTCCACCACACAAAGAAACAGTAGACATTTCCTTCCGTCTAATTTGCATAATTTTAGTTCTACAGTAATTATTCTATGTGAGGAAACATTTACTACAATGTAAATAGGAAGAACTGTGGCTATTTGGTTTGAAATATGGAAACAGAAGATAAAAATGGGGTACAAGGAAGAAAGAAATAAAATGAAGCTTAATAAAATAAGTTTTGTCTCAAGTATTCACTCAGTGAAACAGGAAAGTTAAACACTCTCAGATCAGTCAAGTTGCAAATTCAAATAAAAACTTTAAGTCAATTTTTTAATTGTAAAGCACAAAGCACCCAACAAAGCTGAGAGGAAATTACCCTGCAAGGACTGTAAGTCCTCTTGTGGCAAATGAAGATAGCAAAAAATAGTTGCTTGTTGTTAAAGCGTTCTGGAGTGGAGTTATTTGGTTTGGGTTTTTTTAATGCAAACAAAAGAACCCACAGAGTTACTTTTGTCATTTTCTTTCTTTTCCTGCTCAGCGCATTTGGTGCTGGATAGCAGAAACTCTGAACCAGAACATCACTAATCCAAAGTCTTATTTTCTTAAATTACAACAGCATTTTGAAATATCTCAGCTTACAATGATCAAAAAAGACCATACACAATAGTTTCTCCAATGAAAAATGCAGATTTGATTAAATTAAAATATCCTACGAGAAATGTCTTTTCACACTTACAAGATTCAACCATGTCACTTTTTAAATTTGTGTTAGAAGAAATAACCATAGCAACCTTATCAAATATTCTGATAAGGATGAAACAAAAAGTCTGATTACTTCTTTTGGTTAAAATTCCTTTTGCTTTCATTCAGGATGAAACAAGTAAGAAATGTTGCTTCGTAGCCAGCTGCTAGAAAGAACTTTGCTAAATTCTACTCTATTCATGAGGAGTCCTTCATTAGTTCAAGCAGCCCTAGAGCAGGCCAAAGAAACACAGAAGAACCACGTCAGGTGTGTCTCGGGCTTAAAGCTCTTCTCCAGAGCTGATATCTGTTCCCTCTGACACCTGTTCATATCCAGGACTATAAGGTACAGGTCTCCCTTCTCCAGTTCTGCTCTCAGTTCAGTTCTACAATCTGCACAGGG
Organism: Machaerirhynchus nigripectus; assembly: GCA_013397975.1. Taxonomy (NCBI): domain Eukaryota; kingdom Metazoa; phylum Chordata; class Aves; order Passeriformes; family Dicruridae; genus Machaerirhynchus; species Machaerirhynchus nigripectus. Next base: position 1,788,345 of record VZRQ01006262.1, read on the forward strand.
ATTTATCTTTTTTCAACAGGTGGGGCTTGCACCAAAAATATTACAGGCCAAATAGCAACTGATGGGTAAAATCATGATCTTTTGTTGACAGTACACTGAAATGCAAAACCATTCAAGATTCATCAGGCAATGTTTAAATTCCTGTTCTGACTTTTCTGGACCTTCTTTCACCCCTTTATATGTCATGCATTGCCCATGCTCCCCTCTTTCTAATTTGGTGTTGCTTTGCTGCTTTGTAACACAGTCTGTTAACTGACTATTTTCAGTAGTAGTTGCACATCAAGAAATGCTTTACTGAAGGCTGGTGATAATGACAAGATCTATCAAGCTGTGAAATATGGCAAGACCATATGTGCTTAATAAAGACAACTTTGCAGAGACAGTGTGAAAAGTATTCCTCAGGTCTCTTCTATTTACAAACAGAAAAAGCCAAGACAACGCAGCTTTCAACCCAAGCTACCTGAAGGCAAGGAAGAACCCTGTCAGCTACAAGCATGCCCTGTATCCTGTGGTGCTTTTTTCTTCATGACTTAATATAAGATTACCAAAATCGTCACAGAACAATGCATTCTAGTACAAACTATGTTTACTTTGCTGTGCACAATGCTAAGGACACATAAAACTGTTACAGGATCAAGGCAAAAATGTTAAATATTTCTACATAACATCCAGACTTGTTTCAGTTAGCCTTTAGGACTTTTGTAACTGTAGGTTCTTTCAGGAGACAGAAAAATGCTTATGTGCAGAAAGTTTATCAGTCCTCCTTATGCCTGAATGGAGATCTTGTCTTGCTTCATCAGACGGGAAAAGCCTGGAGAGACTTCCCCCATACTTAAGTGCTTCATAGTGTCTAATATGGGATCTCAGCCTAATGCCTTAATCTCAGTACAGTGAAAAGCATCAGTCACTCTTCTGCTGACAGCCTATGTTAATCCATCAATATCTGAGATCTGTACAGCAGGGCAACAACACAGGAGTAAAAAAGATGTCATCTTATCAGATGAAAAGGAACACAGGCCAACCAGACACCATTTATAGAGAATAAGCACCAGAAGTGACAACTGAAGCCAAGACTCCTGGGGGAGGGAATGTTGGTTTGTCCTATAATTAAATTCACCCTCCCTTTGCCAAGCTCCCTAATCCTGTTTTGAGTGGGAGTCATTTTCCAACAGGGAAAATAATATATATGGAATCAAACAACTTGCTTCAGGCAGAGCAGAGCAGGAGGGAAGGGTGGGAAGCACACCCTTCAAATAGTTTCCACTCCTGCTTTCAGCTCACTGACCTCAAGCTGTTGCAACGTGAACCTCACAAGAGGCTGCAAGGACCTGCTCGACCAAACAGCCGTCCTGCCATGGGCTCCTTGCTGCCAGCTGGCTTCCAGGGAGGAATCCTTCAGGGGAGCAGGAAAAGGGACAGCCTGATAGTACAGATGCTTAATTGTTTCATCCAAAATAGCCTCATCTTTACAAGAGAGCCTTTGAAGTAAGTGTACAACCAAGAACCCCAAAGGTTTTCAGAAGTCTCAAGATTAGAGTTTAAGACTGGACACCTATTCCCAGTGTTTACCTTGCCAGTTACTTCCCTTGTGATTTTGAAGAGTCTTGTCTTTGTTGCCCAGATGTATCACAGCATTGATAGAACTTCCCTATCCCAAGGGGCAGATGCATAACACAGATACTCCAAATCCTGGGTGATTTATTCATCAGGGAAACACACTGACACCTATGACATGCCCGATTTCCTGCTAAGCCAAATTGAAACCTCAGTAGCTTGAAATAAATTTGGGTTGAGAACTTTTTCCCCTAAGTGTGAGCATATGTTCAGTCTTGCTAGTGGTTTTGGCCACTATCCCCAGAAAAGTTGTCTTTGCTGGATAAATACAAAAATATGAGGTAAGGCAGCTGTTTGTTAAGATGGGGTCAGACAGTTCCTTTGCTTTGCTCTAAGGTAAGCTTGAACAGGGTTTCTGGTCTGACTCACATTCAGACACTGACCATTAGCTGTTTCCAACCAATTTTATGAAAGTATAACAACTTACACTGAAATTCTACTGCAGGAGCACCTTGTCTAACAGGACCTTGCTGATCTGAGGGCTGTTTGGAGTTTTGCCTTGCATCAAAATAGTTTGAGGGTCTTTTTGAGACAGCCTAGGTATGTCTGTCTGTTGTTTCAGAGTTAAATATTTCCAAGCCCATCAGAAGACTTACTTGGACAATGAGGCAAAGGCAGAAAGACCCAAGTCAGAACTTCTCTCCAATATTAACCATCCAACAAGAAAACAAGCTGGATCCTTGTTTCACGCATGAGTTGTTCTCACTGATGTTTATTGGCTAATATTTGGTTGTTTAAGAGTTATTTGGCACTTTTCCAACACAACTGACAGCTAAATAATATATAATCTGTTTTTCAGCAAAGCAATTACTAAGTAAACTTGAACACACTGAAGAAGTAAACGACAGGTTACAACACCTAGAACAAGATGCCACACCTGAAAAAGCTAATATTACCTGAATAACTATTATCTGTAATCACCAGAATATGCTGAAATTATTGCTTTATTTCAGGGAAGATTAAGCCACCTGCTCTTAAAAGTACATGCTAGGTACTTGTTTACTGCTCTTCCCCCCTTGCACACACTTAAGAGATTCCATAATTATTCTAGCAGCACATTACTGGAAATTATGTGTGAACTTCAAGTTTCAGGGCCAGATTGTTCATAGAGACAAAGTCTTCTTAATCAAGCTACTCATCCCTCCTGAAAAGCAATGTACAGAATCTAGTCTGATATTAGAGCTCATAATTAAAGCTGTGAAAATATTAGATTTTAAGAAAAATAAAAGAAGATAATGTAAAGATGGAACATTGACAGTTTAGATTGAAATGAACCCTCTCACTTCTCACTCTCAGCAAAATATTTTTGAGAGTCAAACAACATTTGAGACAAAAATCAAAACTTCATTTTCCATCCAGCTAGATTAATGGGAGCTTAATGACTGAATTAAATAATTTTTGTTTTCTCCCACGTTTGATTGAAAAAAATGAATAGTTAAAATATTTCAATGAATCCATTCCATATATTCTGGACAAAACGTATTTTTAAGTACTTTCTCGCCACTAAATCAGAAATTTGTTATTTGTTGTTACTATCACATGTTAATTTTTTATCAGACTTATGGATAGTGTGATAAAGCCACCAAGGCTTTCCTTTAAGCTCTGTTTTGAATTGCACAGTAGCAGTATTGAAAACAAGTAATAGTAATCACCATCAAGGGTCTCCCTAATCAAAGGTGTTCATTTAGAACCAAACTGAGGTGATAATAACCACAGCAACAAGCCGCAGATGGAGAGGGCACAAATTACCACTTCCCTTTGTCCTCTCTGTCAGTTCAATGCTTCTGGTAATGTTACATCATCATTAAGCCATAGGAGAACCCAGAACATCACAAGACAGTGATGATGATAACAGAGCTGTTTGAACAGCTGTATGGCCTTATTAAAAGGCAGTCTAGTTTCATTAAAGTATTATTATATACTGGAGGATTTTCCTGAAGTTATGCGTCTGCTCTGAAAATCACAACGCCGTAGCGGTAAATACATCTTAAAGCAATTAAATACATTGGTGGGGTCTTCAAAAACAAGATACTCTATCATCTCATCCATAAAATAAGTATCTGGAATAAATGTGCTGTTTGAAGAGGAACTCAATCAAAACCAGATCCCATCATCTAACCAGTCTGGAAGAGTTTTGACCCAGTTTTGCACTTCCCAGCAAGCCTCTCTCTCTCTAGCAAGCCAGACTGAGGGTATGTGTACAGAGCTTTTGCAGACAGATACGAACAAGCTTTGCCTTTGCTGCAGGCAGCTTACACGCTGTTCTTCTGACATAAGCAGGATGCAGTGCCAGTGGCAACACCTTGCCCTTGAGCAGCTCTCATCTGCGCAGTGGGAGCACTGTAACAGCCGTGGCAGCCCAGTTTCTGCTCCAGGAATTGTGCACACATGGCTGAACCGCTTAAGTGCCTGTTTACACATTGCCTGCAGCCCTGCCTCAGCGCTCCTCTGCCAAACGCCCATGTGTGTGCAAAACCTCCCGTCTTAAATCCACACTTGGCTTCCAGCTCCAGCCCATTTCTGAGCCAGCTGCAGCACCCATGCAGGCTGCACCAGCATCCTCTGGCCCCAACCCTGCCTCACTCCTACACACTGCTCCCGGGGAAGTTAGCTGTAATCCCTCATCCCAGAAAGGAGGTCAAGGCACGAGTCTTTTCTTTCAGTGCTGGGAACCTGACTTCTAGATTGCCATTGTTTCATTCCATGTCTTTATCCTCTACTCACTGCAAGCATGAGTAACAGTGGAGTTTATGCAACTTCTTTCTTTTAGTTATCTGCTCTTGTGGCCAATTTTTTCTATTCTCATGTGCCACTTAATATCCCATTTTTATTTATACTCCCTCTGGGGTGCACGAGCTGCTGTTACTGGGGGCTGAAGGAATCCATGCTCCCACAGACTTCTTATTAACCTCTTCCTGTTTACTTGGATATTTACAATGGTTTAAAATGCTGGATATTACCAAAACTATAGGCAATAAGCCTCAGTGCAGACCATTTGTTTCAGACTGTGTAAACTGCCGCAAGAAGACTGTGACCAAGTTTTATTGTACGAATTAATTATTGTATGCACTGATGTATATTTTATTGTATATGTTGTTTTATTTTATACATGTTAATGCTTTATTTTATGGGCTAAAGAAAGTATTAATTTAGGCAGGCTTTAAAAATATGTAAATAAGTCTATATTAACCCAAATATATTTATCTGAAGGGAAACATTGATCTTCCCCATGACCAAATTTCTGTCATATATGAGCAGATATAATCAAAACTTTGCAGGCTTTATTGAAGAACAGTTTTATCAAAACTACAAAAATCAAAATCTTGACATGCCCATATATCTGCACAAGTCAGTAGGACTGCAAAGAGAGTTTTCATAGGCTTCCAGCAGCATATGAAAAACCACTTTGTGAGAATGTTCCTTTTGGAACAAACGTTCCCCACCTTACTGCGGTCCTCACAGTCCAAGCGGGAACAGCAGATGGTGCTGTTTGATGTTGTCTTCTCCCCTCACATTTTATCGTTGCTGGAATTTATCACACTATTCTTAATTCGTTTTTATAATATATGCTAGGGAAATTTCATTTTGGGACCTGTTGCATCATCACTTTTGATAATTATTAAGTATTTATTCTATAATGATATTTCTTTATTGCTTTCCAAACTTCATTTGAAGGTCTATTTCTTAGCATTTCTTACCTCCTCAGGAAGTGAGTGTGGTCCATTTGCCTGTCAGGATGTCATTATCAAGTGCATGATAGAACCAATCTTTGTCATAACTTGTCATGAGAGGGACAAATCCTCCCCAAAATAACTAATTGGTGGGACTGAAGCCTTAGAAAAGGCCAGCAGACATTATTAATATAATATTTTAATATTTTTTGAAAAATATAATATTTTAATATATTTTGAATTTCCATCGATCTGCAGAACTTTGAGTATGTGAGCCCTATAGAAAATTAAATCAGTTATAAACCTGGCAAATTAATCGCTTGTTCAACCAAAAAAACCCTAAACCTAAGCAGATTTTAATGATGTCAGTTTCAACAAGCTAACAATTCATAATCAAGTGCCACAGTTTCTCTTCCTGTTAAAAATACAGCTCCGATCTTTGGCTGCAGGACGCTGTGCTCCGTCCCTGTCACTCTCCCTTGACTGACTTGCTCAACATCACATTCAAACTTCTTACCCTCACTTTGAAGTCCTTCACAGAAATAACCTTCTGATGCCACTTCTATTTATAACTAATTCCCTGACCTTAATGATTCACCATTTACGTTAGCTTAATGGACTTGTCCGCCCCCTCTACTCTTCACTTGTCTCTGCACGATCCAACACAGCTTAGAACACTCCAGTCTCTTACACATTTTCTAATTTTCCTCCCTTACTGATAAGAATTTGCAAACAAATAAAGGGCAGCTGAAATAAACCGAGAGCATTGGTATTTCTAGAATATGTACAAAAAATACTGTGAGTTCAAGACACAAATATGCAAAATTATATGCAAAGACATTCTAACACGTCAGTAGGACCATCCACTTGCATGCACAAAAGCCTTCACAGGACCAACTGCATGGTTTGAACATCCCCTGCACATTGCATGCCACCTGTGCTTTTAAAGCACAACAGCAGATCAAGTCATCAACAGCAGCTGAAGGTTTAGATACAAGGTACTTTTGCATGTCAGCACAGAAAACAAAAATCCCCAACAGAAAGATTGTATGGTCAAATAAACAAATCAACCATTTTGCACAAGGCAGCAAGCAAACAGGAACCAAGACTCCCATGCAACTTGTTCCAAAACACAGCAAGGTTTTTCTTTTAAAATATGTATTTTTCCACAAACAAAGATCTTGTGTTTAACCTTCCTGTCCAATAAAATGGACATTTGTCAGCCTCCCCACCACTGTTTTCCCTCTCTCTGTCACTGCTCAGAACTTTTCAGCTGTGAAGGCATTGGGAAGCAGTAGTGTCAGACCGAGGAAAACAACCCCATTTCTTTCCTTCAGTGCGGGGAAAGGAGACACTCGGAGAACAAGACCGCCCCGCTCCCCCACCTTCCAGCTGCACTTAGAGACCGGCACATTTGCAAAAGCTGCTCCTGGGTTTTGCAAAAGTCCTCCAAGCCTGGGAGAAGAAGGAGCAGCATTGCTGCTGGGGGCAGTGACCTTCCCACTACTTCCAGTGCTGTCTCAAACAGGTACCAAACAGAGCAGCTGAGGTGGGGATCCCCTGAAGGGCTCCACACAGCCTGGGCAGCCTCAGCCTACAAGGGGCACGAAGGCCCTGGCACTGCCTCAGCACTGTGAGAGGCACGCAGAAAAACAGTGTCAAGTTTTAGACTGCTGATAGAAGAGCTCCTTTAGGAAGGAAGAGCAGTGGCCTGCCAGCCAAGGGGAAGGACTGTCTTATTTGTCTCAGTTTGTGATGTGAAACAAGGCACGTTCATTCCTGCTTTCACATGGGACGCCTGGTTTTGGAGAAATTTTCTTATAGCACAGTCTTAAAAGAGACTTAATTGCATAAAGAGAAACGGCAAGAAGAGCAGGAGGAGCTGCAGTGTTAGGAAAGGAGTGATAGAAGAAAACAGGACAACTGTGACTTGCCTGAAGGACTGGGGTGGCTGCCATATAGGTACAGCACAACCACCAAGCCATGTCCCTGCAAGCCCCTCAGAACCTCAGCTGAGAGTGGCTCCTGATCCTCCTGCACCATCAGCCAGGACACCACACATGCTGCACTGTGGTCTTACACATTTTACACATTTAGGCTTTTTAAAACAACATTTCCGCCCTCTGTTTTTCATGCCTTATTTATAAGAGGGATTATATTCTCTCTCTGAGGGAGGGACACACATTTCAACTCACATCAGCAGCTGCGAAGGAGTTTAGGAAAACAGCTCTTTCCACACAAGCAGGACAGCTTTAAAGTTAAGCCAGGGCTCTGAAATAGGAAGCAAGGCCTGAGACCACTCCAGTCTACCCTCAGCAGCCCAACATATTTGGCACTGCAGGCATCCAGAATCAAGGTGCTTTTTTTCTATAGTTACCTGGGTTGCAGCCACTGCAACCAACTAAATGGCAGCTGACATCTCTTTGGACAACTAAAGAAACATGGGCTGCTTTTTTCATTCAAACATCCCATTTTTATCATCATTTTACACATATTCATGTTTTGCAATCACTTTCCTTGGCTGTCCGTGCAAATTCCTTATGTACCTGCTGCCTCGCAAAATTTCAGTCCCTGAGAACATGCACACGGGTTAATTTTTAAAAATTTTTGTCTAAAAATATATATACAATCCTGTATTGACACTCTCTCACAGTGGAGAGGTTACTAGGATTTGCCTAGGATTCTGTCAGGCATTTAGGGCCTCCCTTTCTGGCACAGACCTGGCCAGATTCCCCTGCTTTCTTCAAAGCCTGCTCCAGCAAGAACAATCCCTTCTTCCCTAAGTATGTGCCACTCCTTTTTTCTTCTCCTAAACTTCCTTGTTTTCCAAACCGCTTCTTCAGACTCCTCTGCCAATTGCTTATCCTATTTGCCACTCTACTTCCCACTCTTCAGAGCAGGCTTTATCATATTTCCTTTGTTCTTTGCCACCTTCACACACCCTTTAATGAGCCAGGCAGATTTCTTGAAGTTTTTGTGTGTCACACTGGGTCTGCCCACTCACCATCAGGCACAAACACGACTCCCACAGCTCCTGGGAAACGCAGGCTTGGGAAGCTGGACATGCAACCCTGCCACGTTTTTAACCAGATCACTTCCCCGTTCCCACTCTCCGTGCAGGTGCCTGCAGGGCTGTGCCAGGGGAGGGAGAGCAGGGAGGTGGCACCAAGAGGCACAGGCTGGAGGGAAGAGCAGTTCTGTCCCGCTGGCAGCTGGAACTGTTGGTGCTGGCTGAAACTCCCTGGTTCAAACTCTTTTAAGCCCAAATGGACAAATGCAAGCAACCCAAAGGTATATTCATACACTACAAATTCATACTTAGTAAAATTCTTCTTTTGCTTCCCAGCCCTGCTGTACTTCCTGAGTGTTCTCCTACCTGTCTGTGATTCATGCCCACCTCAGACTTTTTGCTGTCTGATGGAAGAAGGTAGTTTCTGGCTTGTTTAAACTGGCTAGTGTGAACAAAATAAAGCTCCACAATTTCTTTAACCCAGTTAGTGAGAAATAACTTCTTGTACACCCAATTCTTACGGTGTGTCCTTGAGTTCTCCCCAAAAAGCTATTGAAAGAAGTTGCTATGGCATTAGATTTTCATAGGGAAGATAGAAGATGTAGTGTAAAATTTGCATTTCTGCCAGCCTTTCACTTTCTGATGATTACACCCCTTCCTTAGATAGGATAATGAAGGCCTTGAGTTCTCATCAGCCCCCTGTATTCCATCACTTTCAGGAACAGCACAGCTGCACAGACCATTTGGTGGTGTCCCCCTCAAACAAACCAAGCATCAGTCCAGGGATTTCCTGTGAGTTCACTGCCAGCTGTAGTGCTGGGGAACCCACAGGGGAATTCTGCATCCCCTAGCTGTGCTCAGCACAGTTTAGGGACTGCCTGTGATACGGAGCACTTCGGACTGCATGTAGCACTCCAGCACCTGCAATGTGAGATGTTGGAGTGAAAACATGCTGATGGGATCTGGCAGCTGGCAGGATGGCAGCCAGAAAAAGAGAAGGGCAAACTTCTTATTAAGCAAAACTTTAATCTGATTCTAGAAAGACATTTGAAGTGTCTGGGACATATTGAGGATATTAGGTTATTCTATACTACACTTTCTTTACAAAGTCCTTCAGCAAGGCTAACTGAACTCTCTAGTAAGTAATCAATTTATTTCCAAAACTTTCTCACCCAGAGGACTACAGAGATGACAATAAAGGAAGAATTTGTGCTTCCATAAAGTATATAGGTATTTATAATGGATCCCCCACCTCTACTGTTCCCAGCAATACCTTAGAGGATTTATCACAAAAAGAAATCGCTTTGGGAGTAACAGCCAGCAATCCTTTTGCCTTATTACAGAAAGAAACACAAGACATTCATGTGGTTCTAGTGACAGCTGAATCTTGAGCTGCAAATTTAAAGCATTAATTGCCAGCGGGATAGTTTCTACTGCACCACGTTCATTATAATTATTCATATTTTTATACCTGTGAAGTAGGACCACACCAGAATCCAGTAGAAGTAGGCTAGTAAGTATTCACCTGTGGCAAATAAAGTGTCACATTCAGAAAGCATGAATAAAAATAACAATTCAGAGGTTGTTATTTAGTTTACAAATCACACATGTAAAAGCCAGGAAGAGCGGAAAATGTCAAATGTTAGCTGAATTCTATATTGCTGCATTGTGAATTTCTATATTCAGCTTCTGAGGAAGGAGGAGAAGGTCATGGGTGAATACATATTTACAGACTGTCATTTTATGTAAATGCACCCAGGGAAGCGAGGATAACAGTGAATTCTGTACACAAGCCGTTTATGACCATCAGCATCTTTTGAGCATTACATTTTATCCAGAACTAGTTGCAATAGTCAGCACCAGGAAAAAAAGTATCCACATTGCTGTAGAAACAAAACTGTGCTGAGCTTCCTACAGTGCTAAATATAGGATTTAATTTAATGAACCTGGCCGAGGTCTCCTCTGTTTTGTTTTGCTCCCAGCTCCTCCTAGAAGACATCCTAAGCACATCCCGAGAAGCACAGGCAATTTTCAGATGCTGGAAGTACTCAGATACTCTCTCTCTGTAGCTGCATTAACAATTTTCAAATACTGTTAGGCAGTGCCTGCTGCTGATGGTACATTTGGGTAACTGCATCAGTCAGGACATTTGTAGTCTATTCTTGCACAGGCAAGAAGCCAAAAGAAAAGCAAACAACCCACCTACCTCTACAAAGTAATCCCATAAAGGAAGGAAAACTGTTGTCAGCATTACATAGATTAAGGAGTATTTCCTTTCTGTCAAATTTCAGTCCTGCAAAACAATCCAACAAATTAAAACTAACACAAAATAAAGACTCAAGAATGGAAAACTTATGTGGTTTTCACTAGATCCTTGTATCACAGAGCTTTCCAGACAAAAATATCTCAAGATTCTCTCCATCTTCATTCTTCTATGCCTGCTGCCACTGTAGCTGTGGGAGGTGTAATCACCACACAGGACAGACAAGACTAACAGTAAAGAACACTTACACCATTTTCTACCTTGCCCTGAATGCTTTCATAGCGAGCAAAAGTTCAGCATTAATAAAGATCCATGAGTCACCTCCTAACTCACAGAGCTCTCTAGGCAGGTAGATAGAGACTTATACAAAATTGAAGAATGGGCAGTGACGTATTTCAATTAAATACAACAAGCATTGACCCATAAAACATTAAGAACAGAAAAGAAGCCATGGTCTGAAAAATTAGTTTATGCATGACAAGTGTCTTCAATGACCACAAGGAGTCAGGACAGCCATTGGAAAAGCTGACGAAACTGCTCACAGCTACTGCAGGAAAGCACCCCGTGCATTACTGCTTCTCAGCACAGGGAATTTACTTGCTGTACCCCAGCCTGAGAGTAAATGTTCCTCATAATTCTTCCAAAAAAAAGAAAAACTGAGACTTTATGCTCTTGTCACTCCAACAAGGGTTTACTGGGAAGCTGCACAGAAGGTTTTTCAGGGAAACATCTGTGATTACACAGTTGTGCAGTATCAGTAGGCTTGTTTCAAGCTCCCCTTGGTGTGATTAAAAGGCTACAGCTTTCACAAATATTGTTCATGGCCTTACTCAGCCACAGTACCGCTATCCTTGAGAAAAAAAAAATCACTGAACTTGCATGTCCGAATTAGATGACAGGGAAGAGGACAAAGAGATATTAAATATTTCTTTATAGCCAAGAGATTATATATGCCAGCCCATTCATTCCATGGGCGTACAATTCTCCGGCAGCCTGAATAGATCTCACCATTTACCTAAGGAGATATTCATTACTTCTCTAAGTCTGTACCAATCACTCATCTGGGTGATGGGGCTGGGAAAGGCTGAAGTGAGAAGCTCTGCAGTAAAAGACACAGAACAACTGTAAACTACAGCGAGATAAATAAAACCCGCATTTATCTCTTGTTTTGGTATAATGTGACTGTTAGGATTTATGACCCTGGGCATATCTCATGTCATGTGAGAGTCTCTCTGCCTGGGAAGAGCGTGGTTGTATGGCACACCACAGAACTGCCACGGCTGATGAACTGATTAGTCAGAACACAGCTTTTTTTTCTTTTCCCTTGCTGTCTTTTTTCCACTTTTCCCAGACACTTAGCACTGTAATCCATGGCCACACTAGCTTATCTAAATTCATGATCACATGTTGCAATCCCCTCAAATACACGGCTTAAAAAGTTAAGATGTCTTAGAATACCTTTTACAGAGCTACTCAAATTTAAAACGTTCAGCATCTCCCTGCCTCTGAAAGTTTCCTTTTCCATCTTCAGAGGAGTGAATTTCCCATCAGCCATGGAAGCACACATAGAAGGTTGATGTATAACAGGAGAGACAGGAGAGTGAACTAATCAAAATACTCTGGATGGTTTGGGGTTTTTATGTTTGGTTGGCGTTTTTTTGTGCTACATATTTTTGATCACTTGAAAAAAATCTACCAAATATCTGGGTTTGGGAAAAATTAGATCATACTGTCCAAATGGATATTTTCTGTGCAACAGATTTTTCCATCATCTGAATTGTGAAGCCTGATTGGTTCATATATTTCGCCTGTCCTTCCACAGGATCTTGCAGTACCCACCTCACTTTTTGAGGTGCAGCTGTGAATCATTTCCAGCACGTAGCAAAGTGACCACGGGGACACTTCCTTTGGAAATTTTAACAGAACTTCCAAACCACATTTCCAGTGGGAACTGACATATATATATATATATATATANTTGTAGCAGCTTCAAAGAGTCTTAATTCCTTAGATGACAGCACACACTATAGTCTAAAAACAGCTCAGTTCTGGTGCCTTCACAAGTTCTCTTGCCAGGGAAGCAAATGTCTAAGCTCCAGCTGTGAAACAAAAGTGAACGTGTTCTACCTCAAGGAAACAGAGAACATAGTGGACATTTACAAGAGCAGGTTTGCTGGTGGTGTTTTATTAGTGACTATTACTACACCAGGTTTGGTTCTGTGTATAAGACACCAAGAAAATCCCAAACCACCCAGGCTTGCAAGAGAACAGTCTTTACCACAACTTCATGGCCCCAGTTAAAACCATGGACTACTTCATAGCCTGTCATACCCTGCTACTCGCTGCTGCAGATGGGCCACTGCCTTTCAGATCCTCTCTTCAGAAGACACAGCTGTACCATTCAGCACAGTTAATTTAGGGAAAACAATTCTCTGCTGATAGGCAAATGAGGTACCTAAAATCCTCCTGCTGGTTGGAAAGGAGCTCAATCTCCAAGAACAGGAAACTCTGAGTTGCCTATTACAAATAGAGGGGTTTATGAATTCTTTTCCCCCTTTCAGTTAATACTCAACACATCTATAAGTCATTGAGACTAAATTCACAGTTTCCTGGTTTATCATCAAAATTGACAGAAGAAAAAACTCCCAAAGAGATGCACCAGTACAGCCAGGGCTTGGAACAAACCCTTTCAAGCTGTGGTAAGGTTACCAGAATGCCAGAGGGAAAACTCACTCTTCTGCCTCCCAAGGCAGAGCCTCAGTGCACACAGAACCACAGGATGATATTTGGAAGCTCATTTTTCAGCCTTGAAGAGCAATCCTGCCCATCTCTATAATTTGTCATCATACAAAATATCTGCCTGAAAAAGCTACTCAATGCCTTTAGAGAAAAGAGTATAAAACAGATATATCAAATCCTTTTTCAGCCACATACCAGAACTTGTGTTTTGGGTTGTTTGTGTTTGTTTTCAAGAGTACAACCAGCCAGTTCAGCTATTTGAGCACAATGTAACCATCCAGCCCAACAAGCAGAATTAATAGCATCCACTCACATCATCAGAGTATTGTTAAGTAACATCATCTTGATCCTGCTAGCCACCCTTCAGGTTTCAATCTTCACATTGAACAGTTGTGCAATTCTTCCAGGCTTTAGTAGGAATGAGGATGGAGTGAAAAATTAATTAATTGCTGGACTTGACCCCTTTCCATAATTCAAAAATCACTGTAATTTTCTGATTTTACTACACCACAGAAAAGTGTGATACGAGGCAAATCTAAACATTATTTTGGAGGAATTTTTGTACAGGAAGGTTTTCACTTTGTGCGAGAACCATCCCAATATAAATTTTAGTGAAAAAAACAGAAATGCTCTCATTGATTTCCCTCCATTTTGGATCTGATCCTAAGTCTGCAGTTTTCTTCTGCATTGTAAAACTACAGGCTCAGGATAAAGCTCTCTGCAGCTTTATTTATTCAGCTTGTGCCATGACAGCTTGAGAAAAAACTCCCAGTTACTCCTCCAGGGAGGAAAAAGTTGAAAATAAACAGCTCACCAGAGCACCAAAGCAAAAGGAAACACGAGATTAAACACCAGCATTTTACACCTCTGTTTTGTACACTAAAACCACAAAGACACTAAGACCTTTCTGGCTCTGGAGCAGCACTTTCAATAAAAATCAACAGAAGTATCACCACCAGTCTTCACAGGAACAGAGTTGGGCCTATACAGGGTTTTTTTTGAAATCCCATCCTAAACTCCCAGAGAAGTGTTGACATCTTGGGTCACTAGAAGCTTGAAGGCCATTCGTGGAAAAGCCAACCTCGCTATCCAAACATACTGCAACAGCAGTTGGTCTTGTTGAAAGAGGAAATGCAATTTCCAACTACTCCCCTCTTTCCTCTGCTCTGTTCTGAAGGCATCAGTGGAGTGTGCACCCCGCATCCAAGGGAAGTTAACCAAGGTTCAGGAAACCTCAGGATCCAAGGTGGCCTCAGATTTCTCTGGCCAGAAGGCTTGTAACTCTACTGCCTAACATGGGGTTTCAAAGCCAGACTAAAATCTGTGATATTGTTACTCTTACTCCTCTTTCATTTTATGATTTATTGAGTGCTAATACTTTCCTCTCGTCCTCAGACAAAAAGGAGTTTATGACCAGTCAAGCAGCAGAGACAAGTTTGACCTGTGTGCTGTAATAAATCAGGTGCCAGGAGCAGATGGAGAAGGGTTAGGAAGCACACTAAAGTCATTCTTGAGTTACACCTGTGGTATATGGGCTACTCAAAAGATTTTTGACCGCATAGCTCAGGAATTTGTTTTCAAAGCCGGCAACAACAAAAGGGGGGGTACAGGGGAGAGAATGAGCGCTGTTGTGGGTCCCATTTAACAAGAACTCACAGACTCCACAGATTTCCATGGACAAAGATCAGCAAATCTGCACTGGGTTTTTTTGTCAATGTCAAACGTAACTATAAATCTCATTTTTATTTTCTATGTATTTTTTTCATTTCATGGAAAAATGCTGCTAGGGCTAAAATCAACCTTTTTATACAAATACCACTGGTATTATATCAGAAGTTTTAACCAAGCTTTGTGGATGATGGGATTGGTGTGATTGCTTGAACTTAAAATTTCCATTGTGGGCTAAATTTATACAACATACTTTGTCTCCAGACCACATTCCTTTTCCTGCTTTCATTTCCATCTGTCATATCATCTCTGTACTTGTCCTTGAATATTGTTGCAACTTTGTAATACAACATTTCTGTGGCTTTTTCTTAGGCCACTACTTAAAAAATTAAGTTTTTGTGGTCTCCAGACCAAGATGAGGCAGAACAGGCAAGATTCCATACTCCCAGGAACAAGACAAACCAAACACTGAACGCAGGAGCTCATGCAGAGGCTCCACTTAAGTCAACAGAAGCCACATGTGGCCATTCACCTATGACTTTGAAAGTGTTTACCTTAATCATTACTGAGGTCAAAGCAACACAACGGGCTTGCATTTTTCATAGATGAGCTTCCAGCAGCACAAATCGAAATGCAAATGTGTGACAATGACATCTACTCAAAAGTGTCCGTTCGGATATCAATAATCAGCTCCTCCACTGCCACTGCACTCAATGACTGCTCCTCCATCCTTAATGTGGTCTCTTACAATTCAGGTTTCCTTTTGCAGTGTCTCAATTTCCACCAAACTCAGGACATTTAAACAAACGGGTTTGCTTGACTTCTGGCCTCAGTACTACTTTTGTTTCATTTAAGTTTTTGAAGAGAGTTAGAAAATGGGGGTTTTATAGGGGAAAGAACAAAGGGGAAAAAATATTCTCTTTAACATCTGTTCTTTTGACTTCCAGATAATTAGAAAAGCTGTATTGCTGAGTGTTATTTGTATTGTATTATTGCTGTTGTTTTTCCTTGAATATTTTTTTATATTTTCCATCATTTCACATAAAATCCTCGGCCAAAATACCACTCAAAGCGTCACAGAATTTGTATGATGCTAAAAAAGATGGTATTTTCTCCTTGCAGGAAAAAAAGATTGTTCTGCTTCTCATGAGTGTGTATAGGCATAACAATTACAAATGACTTAAATTGAATGAGGTGATATTTCAAAGGAAATAACATTTATAGTAGAAAAATATTTTATACCTTCACTCTCTTGATCTGGGTCTGTTTTCTGAAACCAGAAAAAGGGTAAGGCCATGTCTCCAATGGTAGAGTGGTTCTTACATAAATTGTTCAATAGTCAGGAAGATCTTGCTGTCTTAGGATAGATCCTTACTGATACTAAGAGCACTATGTTATAGCATGCCAGCAGTGGGAGGGGATTGAAAATAAATTAAAGTGAGCTTCCTAAACTGATTTATCAAAAATAGGCAACTTAACAAAAGCTTTAATTAGAAAAAAAAAATTAACTTTCCTTTCAGTACAGCTTTTGAGTTTCTTGAAGGCTTTGCTTTGGACAGGACTTTCTGTACTCCCTCAGCTTTTCTGCCAGGGCTCACCAAAAGGTTTGCAAGTGTCAGCTGTAAAGGCAATGGCAACAATACAGAATAAGCACCCAGGATCTGATCTGCCAGCACCAAAACTTGATTGCCACTGGACACTAACATGTGGCACATCAAATTCAAACCAGTCATTCAACAGTGAGGAAGCTTCCTCATCCTACTGTATCCTGGATACCAGCCACGGTTTTCAGCACCAGGAGGAGTATTCCTGCTAACATGGTGAATATTTGCAGTGAATTTAAAGTAATAATCCCTTTCCACATTAAAGATATGTACATCTCTGCTGACTGACAGGCATTGAGTCCAATGGTTGTTTGTCTTATTTCTGTTTCTTACTGACTTATATCCTAGCTCAGTCACATTATTTTCTTACAAATGTAAAACATAGGAAGTGCCTAAAATCACGAACTTTTATTGTCTATCCTTTGTTGTTGAATTTATGAGAGATAAAATAAAAGAAGCAAACTCAATCAAGCCATGAAGCAAAGAGAGACATCAGTTACAAAGATTACATCACTGGCTGATTTCATCTTCCCAAAACCAGAGTGTATTCTATTGAGTTTGATGTGCCAGGACCAGAAATTGGGAAACATATCAAAACAAATATTTAAAAAGCAAATACACATTGTTGCTCTGAGATAGGATTGTTTAAAATATAAACAGCTATGCAAATAGGAAACACATTGCCTGGAATACACGAAATGCAATGCACAGTAACCAGCAAAAGGAAAACTGGGGAGTTGGATCCTCACTTGCAGCTTTGGCATCATGCAGCTGTACCCCTTCCACATGAAGGAAAGGTTTGGCCCAGATGTGAGAACAGATAAAGTGTGACTGCTCTTAGGCAGTATTGGAAACTTACAGTGCCCAGGAAAACTGCTGGTCTACATTTGCCGTCTCTTTCTTGCCTTTTTTTTTTTTCATTAATTATGTTTTATTCTCTCTTCCTAACAGAATTCCCTTGACTCCAGCTGAAATGTAAGCTGTGATCCACAGTGCATCCACACAGCCAGTCAGAGCAACAGGACCTGCTGTCTAGCATTAAGTTTTCCCCAACTTGAGGCAAGCGACATTCCTGTTCTCCTGAAGAAAGCGTCCCATGAAAGTTCCGCAGAGCTGTAAAATTTAAAGCTGGGCAACTCTTCTCTCTACTGTCTACAATTCCTTGGGATTTGACACTCTCTAGTTTATTGTGTCAGTGAAAAACTCCCCCAGCAAACACAGTTCCTTTAGGCTCTCTAAATTAAGGAAGGTGATGGGCATTGTGGAATGAGCAGGAGGAAACCAGGAAAAATTACAGGGTCTTTTCAACTGCAGCTTCCCTGGAACAATGGCTGATGGGCTGAGCACAACACAGGTGTCTGTCTCAGACAGAAATGTGAATGTTCAAGCCTGATTTGACTGGATTAGCACTGAGAGCCTGAGACAAGAGCTGCTATAAAGTCACTGTGCTCCTTTTCTGTGCTGCTTACCGCTGTAGCTGCTCTCACTTGCCAGGCTGAAAGTGGACTCACGAGTGTGGTCAGCTCCAGGTAACTCTGTGGTGAGGTTTTATATCTGCATGCACCAAAGTCATCTCCAGAAATGAACACTGCTCCTCTGACTGTGTGAATACCATGGCACACATGTGTTAAAGAAAGTTGACAAGTTGATGCCACTAAGCTCTTTCAATTAGGTTGATGCCAAAAAGAAGGCAGCACGAAGTTAAACATGAGGCTGTAGCACAGATCAGGCAAAATTTATCCACCCATCACACAGCTGACTTGAGCAACAAATGAACACACTCGGCAAGGAAAGTAAACAACAGTGGTCAGTTCAAAGGAGACTTGGATCCATGTTTGTGGAAGAAACCAGAAGCTGCAGCCACCGACTGAACTTGTTAGTTCACAGTGGTGATGGATTGGTTGATTAGATTTTTTCCGGGTTAATAAGGGCAGGCCTCAATGGGTCAATAAGCTTCTCATCTTGTATATTCTACTGGTAAGTAAACTAACAACATTAGATAGTCAAAGCAGGGGGGAAAAAAAGTGATTAGGCTCTTTTGTTCCTCAATATCTGCTTTCCCTTGCCATGAGGCTGATCTGCTGAACTATGGATTCTACAGCAAAGCCTGAATGTAAAACAGTGAAAGAGCGAAGCATTTAGTTTTGACCTAAGCACATTTGGGTGGTACAATGATGAAAGACAAGAAGTAAAAGTTAAAATGAAAAGCAAGGAGACAACTGAGAAACGTAAAAGCCTAAGGTCTTCACCTTTCTCCCTTCTTTTCTGAGTAATGAAAAAACAAGTCACAAAGAACATGACACCATTCAAAAAAAACCTGTCCCACAGTGCGTCAGGGGAATCCATTTATTTTACTGGAATCTTGCCTGACTGTAAATGGACAGAGTGTGAAATCAAAGCAGAACTGCAGCAGAATATTCTCAAGAGAGACCAAAAAGGGAGAATGTGCAGAAATCATTTACCCAAGAGTGATCAAACACCCCAAAATTCAGACCTCAAGATGTACATCCTTGCATCCTCCTGGGAGACAGGTCAGCAGTAACTGAGGAGAGGAGGAGACTGAGGCAAGCAGCCTTCAGGCAGGTAAAAGCCAGCAGAAGGGGCATCCTCTGGCACCAAGAGCAAAGAGAGAACAGGCAGAAAAGGAGAAGGGCTGAAATTTCTTTCTGGTACAGAGGGAATAGCAGGTGGTAGACACTAGACAGATGTTCTGATGACAAAAAAGTTGGTCTAGGCTGATTTTCAGAAAGAAGGGTGCTGTGTATGGCTCTTCAGTGGCAGAATCTACTCCTAAATTGAAGATCGAAGCCCAGTCAGGGTAAACAAAACTTTTGTAACTGAAACCAGCTGCAGTGCTGTGTAACACAAATGGACTAAACAGATTGCATGGCTCACAGCAAGTGTGAAACTGGAGGGATTTTCAGAGCTCCACCCAGAGCCAACACTTATCTAACCTGTTCTTAAAAGATTCCAGAGAAGAGTTTTCTTAGATTTTCCTCTGTTAGCAGAGCTACGCCTCATATTGGGAAGGGTTTTCAGAATATGTAAATCTTTCTATTAAAATCGGAGTACAACAAAACTTTACATTCAAAGAAGTCTAAAATTTTACACCTACAATCCAACCACCCAATCAGCTGTATTTAAAAGAATTTGTATTACAAGAGGAAGCTCTGTCTTTAAAAAAATACTCTGTACAAAGTAACTAGATTCAGTAACCACACTTCCACAGTTGATTCCAATTTTCTGTAACAAGGAAAGTGTTCCTGGAAATATGATTCTTATTGTTACTTAATGTTGATGAGTTACTCAACCAAAACTAATTAGTTCTAGAATGGAAAAGTTGTATATGTGAGTTAGGCACGGTCTCTGGAAAAAGCACTGTTGTAGATTATCCCTCCTTTATGGAATAAACTCAGGAAAGGCAAATAGTCTATTTCTGGAGTCTGCAAAATCCAGCCAGGTACTACTGTGCCTCTACCTTTGCACTCTTTATTGATACAGGAGAGCAGTGTAATTGCAATGATTTTTCAAAGGTGAGGCAGCAAGAACAAAATAATTACTTCCCAATTTCAGAACAGCCTTTGAAATGTGTATGAAGTATAGGTCATTCCAACTTGTCTTTATTTAGCCTAAGCACCACAGAGCTGATTTATTCAAATTATTTATGCCAGCAGGTAGCAACAGCCAGTTCAGACTGGTACCTGCTTTCGTCTTGATCACACCATTGACTCAGTTCTATTGCAACAAAACAGGTAATAAGATACTCTGCATTTGTCAAATTATGGTGGAATGAAGAGGCATGAAACCAGGCAACAGCTACTAGATATTAAGTAAACTATCCTCCTGTAGTAAAGATGCATTTTCATCCCTCAAGAACTAAGTAGCTGCAAACCAATGATCCACATCTCAGAAGAGAAAAACAGACTAATTCCCCAAGTAATTGCTGTATCTGTTCAGTTTAGTGTATAAAGAAATTATGACTACGAAGGAGTCTTAGACAAAAATAATCCACACTTCTAAATGTTACATACAACTGCTTGCTCTTTCATATGTAAAACTTTTATCAAGTTGATAAAGTGAAGTAAATAGATGTTAGACCACCTGGTTAGTGGGCAGACATACACCAGAAGCTGATACACCAATCTTAAAATAAATTTTTACAGAAGTGAGTATAAATGCTCTCAGAAAGGCTCCTATTTCATTTCATTAACCACAGAGGGTGCCTAATCTGAGCAGTTTTGACTGAACTGCTAAGTGCAGAGTAGAAGACCCATCTAAATTTACTGAAGTAGAAAAAAATAATCAGGGAGAAAAATCCCCCAAGCACCACCAACAAAACCACACTGACTTAGCGGCAAAATTTTGTGGAAAACCCAAAAGCTGGAGTTCAGCCATCAAGACGATGATCAGGTTAATTCCTGTATAGTGCCAGCAGTGAAGAGATGCTTTAACTCAGAACAGTTTCTTGCATGTAAAAACATCATGAGAACTACAAGGAAACCTTTTATAAATTGCAAAACTTGCTACAGGCGAAGTCGTCAATTGGCAGCCTGACCCCATCCAGGGACATCTAAACCCTAGAGGGAGATGTGATTCAATAAGTTCTGAGTCACCAAACTATTGTTACAGCTATTCTTTCGGGCCCAAAAAGTTTCCATTTGTGGGTTTTCCATGTTTCAGCAGGTTTGAAAGGTATTTTTTCATGACAACATTCTACAAGGGCAAAGGGGACGAACACTCCTGTCTGCTCTCACTACAAGGAAGGAGAGAAGAGAATCAAAAAAAAAAAAAAAGAAAAAATCCTGAAAGATCTGGACTGGTTTGGCTAAATTTAAGTATGGCTGAATTATATTACATCACCGAATCTCTGAGAATTGCTAATCAAAGCACAGTTTCACCCAAACAACCATGAGAGAAAGCTGAAGACACAGTTGTGTCTCTGCAAACACCAATTCCAACATGAGGCACCAGCACTGCTTGAGGTAGGAGTGAATTTAAATTCCCTGGGACAATTTTAAAATCCCTGGGATTAGAATTTCATCCAGCAATACCATGTAATATAGGAATGTTAGGTCTGAAACATGCAAACAAGGGTAATGTCCAAGTGGGGAAAACTGGTGATGAACAGAGGTTATGGAAACGAATGCTTTTGCATCAGAAACTATTGGGATACAGGCAGAGGAAGAGGCCTGCACATCCAACTGGCATTGAACTTGGAATCTGGAGACTTTTGAAAATGCTGAGTGTCCAAACGCAAGCTCAAAACTAATTGAAGAAATTTAATTCAAGAAGTTCAAACAAACAAAGTGTAGATTCTCATATTTTTAATTTGTGCAAATGCAGAAAAACACCGTGAAATTAATCTGTTCTGCACTGGGTGGTACCCAAGTCCCCAGAGCTTTAAGCACTTTATGACCAGTCTTTCTGTAAATTATAGAAATTCGGCTCACAGTTGGTTGACAGGTGTCCTATTTTCTGACTGAAAAATGAATTAGGGATGAAAGAAAAAAGGAGTAGTCGAGATTCAGACAAAAATGAAATAAGTAAATAAGCAAATAAGTTGCTTTTGCAGGAATTTATGGAAAATTAGGAGTAAATAACAAAAACAATATCCAATATTTTCCTTTTCTTTCCACAAAGGCCACATACAGTTTAGAGTACTCAACCATGTACAAAATAATGAACTCAATGGAAATGAAGAAAATTTCTTACAAAAATAAGTAACACTGGACACATCCTCAGCTGGTGTGAATTTAGGATTAAATCCTCGCTTCAGGAAAAAGAGATTGATTTGCAATAGATATGAGAGAGAGAGACCCCAAGAGAGAGAGACACCCTCTTGCAAGAGAGAGACCCCAAATAAACTGATAATGGACATGCACCTCTAAAAATTTAGCTTTGACCAAATTCTCTAGTAGGTATTTATAAAGGATGGCATTTTTGGTCTATGCTGGTGCAAAACTAATGGTCAGCAACAGAACTGATAGATACAAAGCTAAAACTCACAGATCAAATTCCTCCCCCTCAGTCACACTCCATTAGCTGAAATGACAAATGTTCTGGATTTGAAAGCCTCATGCTGTCTGGCACACATTATCCTGCTTATTGTTCCTCTGAAAAGTACCAAGCATTTCGGAAAAATGTACCAAAAACAAAATCCTAATTTCTGCTGAATGCAGCATAAGAGAGTAA
Source organism: Machaerirhynchus nigripectus (assembly GCA_013397975.1). Lineage (NCBI taxonomy): Eukaryota > Metazoa > Chordata > Aves > Passeriformes > Dicruridae > Machaerirhynchus > Machaerirhynchus nigripectus. The sequence goes on from VZRQ01006262.1 coordinate 1,811,106, forward strand.
GACAGAGATAATCCTCTCCTGAGGTCACACTGTTCATTCCAACAGAACTTTTGAAAGTTTAACTCAAAAGTGGGGGAAACAGATACAGAGTGTTTTATCAGAGAAAAAAAAAACAAAAAAAACCATATGGTCCCACAAACTCACTGGGCCGAACTGCCTCTTGATTCTCACGTGGCTCCATTGTGTGCAGTAACATCTGGCAAGCAATCAGGTGACAATAAGAAATCAGGAGAGCCAAGCCCAGTTAATCGACTGAATAATCAGGATAACCAGTCCGAGCTTCATGACACTTGACCTGGTGAAGAGGTGGCAGTGAGGGCCCAGAGCACTGCAGTGCAGCTGCCATGCTTCTTTCCTGCCCACAAGCTGCTCATTGCACGAGCAGGGCAGAGGACAGAGGTCTAAACACACACAGGGAAACCTTAACAGCAACACAACCAGCTCTGGCACAAACAACCACTCTTTCCCAAGATCTCTTGTTCCAGGAGCAGACCTGAAGCAACTCAAATCTGAGGAAAGAGAACTAACCAGCAGAACTGTGGGAATCCCATGTGAAATCCCATGGTCACACACAAAAGGGGCAAAGGTCCCATCCAGTCAAAGCACCTCTTCATTACAGTGTGTATAAATTTTAATCACAAGTCATGCCAGGACATAAACAAAGAAGTGAAAGAGAAATCTGTTGTTTAAACAGCTCTTGAAAGTGGCTGAGAATATGATTAGAAGTGTTGGGATGTTTAGACTTTCTTCCAGTGCAGTTGTGCAGTCGACACAAATCATGGTTAATACCTGTGTGATGCCTCCCATTCATCCCACCCAGCTCACTCTCTTCAGCTAAAGGAAATTTGTTTTCTGCATTGCACAATGCAATTCAATGTCATTCAGAGCTGGCACAACATTCTGACTACGATTCTTGCTGATAAGCTTGAAACGCCTAACACCCTCCAATTATTAATTAACACATCAGTGCTTCAATTCAGTATGATCTTCTGAGATGGGGAACATTTCATTTTGACTGCAGCCAGTTTCAAGAATGAACAGCTGGAAAACTTGTATTCCCTGAGATTCTTTTAATGCAGAGCTGCTTGTTTGCCTTTTTTATTAAACTCATTGATTTACATCTCTCTATATAGCTGTATAATAACTGTGTGTAACAAAGCAGCTAAAGGCATGTCATACGATGCAGGATACAGATAATTTTTAAAGTATTATTTTAAATACAAATAATTATTAAAATTTTGATATAAATAAAGATTCATGAAAAAAACCAGCTTTAGCTGTCTACCAGGAGGGATATATTTAAGTTTAGACCCCACCTACAAATGCGAATTTGTATTTAGTGTGTTTGTCCTACAGGGTCACTAAGAAAGAAGAGCAGGTGAGAGCTGCAGCCTTTGCCCCTCACCAGCCCACACTGCTCAGGGCCTAAAGTTGGTTGCTATGAGTAACCTCCCTGTGCCAAATATAAATGATTTTCATCCTCCTCAGATGAGCTGTGCATCTGAGCTGACACCAGTACAAAGCTAGAGAAAAAAGCTGGTTAATATCCTCCACACCCTGATTTTGCAGCAATGAAACAAATGTACACACAGAAGGTTACAGGATCAAAGCATACAGTTGAAAGCTAGAAAAACACATTTTACTTTTTCCCCTCCTTTCCTAAAAATAAACAAACTAACAAAAGAAAATATCAGTACTTAGTGACTTGAGAGGACAAGCAGGGGCAAACCAGTTCCCATATTCCTCACAGTTCCAAGACTGGAACAAACTTCACCATTCAGCTGGGGAGTTTTCTTCAGATGACCACAAAATGAGAACTGTCATTTTCTAGAGAGCTCCTGCGGAAGCCCGGAGCCCTGCCAGGCTGATAGAACTCAGTGCTGAGGACAGATTACACTCCCTCTCCTCCAGCCCATCAGGATCAGCACTGATAAGCAAACATGAGAGAGCCCATGCGAGGCTCTGACAGAACCACTCCACTGCAATTAACTCCTTCCCTCGATACATAGCAGTTTGGATGAATCAGCAAATATCACGGAGATAGAAGAAAGAAGAGACAGAAAATGTTTCGACAGAACTTCTGTATGTAAGTAAAACCACATGACACTGCATGACCAAGTCATTTATGTGATTATCTAATGATTCTGTGCATCAGAAAGTTTCAAAGACTTCTTCAGTAAAAATGCTCTGCTGAAAATAAAACTAATGCAGCTTTACTTAAAGCTATTTTAAACCCTCCAGAGTCTTAGCATTATGCCAAACAGATTTATTTTCTCCCTTCTCCTAAAACAAATTATTGAGGAACTCCTTGGTTCATCAAGGTCAGTGTGGACAGCACAGCACTGCCAGTTTTTGCCAAAGCAAGGACCATGCTTAGCATTTGGAGACCAGGAGCACATTACCCCTCTTGTGATGCCCTTTCTAAATCACAGATTTGTATCTGTCTGTAAAACCCTCGGTGTCCAATCACCTTACAGTGAGCCTGGGTAACCACACCTTGAATTCAACACAGGTTTGACTTTGTTGCCACACTGAGACAGCTCAGGGACTCAAGGCAAAGGACAAAGTGATCAGTGTAAGCTTTGGACACTCGTGCCAACAAAATTGCATCCAAGTCTAGTCCTCTTCAGACACAGGCAGGAATTACATCATCAGCATGCAACTACAAGATCAGGAGTGCTGTGCCAGGGCAGAAAAGAACAGCTACCCCAGCAAACATACTGGGCCTGACCACAGGCTTCTAAACAAGCCAGAAAAAAATGCACAATTTTCTTTTGGCTTATTGAACATACATTGAGCATTTTCTTATACACACAAAGATACCCAGCCATGTAACCTCAATTGGCAGAAACTTTTATCTTTGTGTTAATTTTATGACCCCTTTGGTTGCCCTTTGTCTTGGGGGATGAAAGCAAATATATGGCAGGGAGGGGGCACTGCCAAAGGTCATCTATATTTAATGCAGTTTCATGTGCTAGGTCACATAGCACTCCCAGGCTGAAAAGAAGGCTCTGTTGCTGAGAATTTGAAAAACAAGTTGAAGGTAGTGTGCAACTATACTCAAGAAGTTGTCAGTCAAGGCTTACTGTGCCTTCCAATTTTTTTTTTAGAATAGCCAAAAGAGCTGGAAGGTCTCCAACTGTGTCATTCTCTTACAGAGGAAAAAAGTCTTTGCAGGGCTCACATTCATTTGATTCAAAACAAGCCCCCAAAATGCACTTATTCTCAGAAGTATGAGCTCTGTTAATTCACTAAGCTTACTTACATGGCAAAGGATTTGCTATTACACATCCCACACAAAAAAGAAAAAAAAAAATCAGCCTATTTCAGCTGCTTAAGTTTGTAGTACAGATTGCTGCACTTATTGAGTTTCCAAGCTCAGGAAGCAGGCTTGCTCAGGAAAACATGGCAGAATGTCTTTAATTTTAGGCATGTGCTCTCCAAGTCCCACTGCACTCATACACATGACTGACAGAAGACTTCAGTGTAGACTTGTGTGCTACTCTGAATCCAGGCCAGAGGTACTTAAGCAATTCCATATACTCATTTCTTTGTGTTCCTCTGATGAGAAAAGTGTTTTCTTACTAAATATGAGGCTCTTTCTGTCTATGCATACAAGTATGTCACAGATGAGGTGACAAAACTCTGCAGCATCTGGCGTGCTAACGAAACAAGGTAAACATGTATAGTACCAGGCTTGCTTTGATTCAGACATGCTTAATCTTTTCTGGAATGCAACAGCAGGCACTGCCACGAAGTTTTCCATGCATTAATAACTACAGAAAAGAATGCTCAATGTCTACAGCTGCCTACAGGCTGCAGGAACACTTGGTCACCCAATATGTATTTTAGGCTCCCCATGGGTGCAGAGAGCTTCATTTGTAGAGTTCAGAGCTGTAAGTAGTCAAAATGAACCTACAATACAAGTTTCAGATCTAGATGTAACTCACATACCAGCAAACACCAGAATTTACATAGCCAAATCAACTTACTCCAGATTTACACCAGTATGAGGACAGTACAAAATATCTGCCATTCTAGCTGATCCTGCTTATTTGTTGTAATTTTGGCATTCAGGGGAAGACAAACCCTAATACACTAAAACACACGTGCCACATGGGTATACACGTAGGCAAACAAAATTAGAGAAGAAGCTGATATTTGTCAGCAGGAGTTTAATCAGAAATAGACCTTCCTGCAAACCAGTCTGAGAGAGCTGCAGTGCTAATTCACAAAGGCTGAGTGGAAACTGCAACATGCCTGCATTTCAGTGAAGCTTTTCATAGAGTATCTCAAAATGCTCAAGCTAAATTCAAAGTGGACGCCTCCCCAAAAACAGCCCACACACATCAGCTGCAATGTGTTACAGAGGGCCACAAGAAATAGCAAAAAGTAGGGGAACTAAAGCAAGACCCATGATCTAATTGGTTTTAGCATGTTTCTCACTAGCAAGGAAGAAGGAACAAGAAGGTTCTTAGTAAGATCACCAGATGAGTGATGTTAATTCAGAACACCAGTAAGCAGAGAGAGAAAAAAAATACAAACCAAAGACAATTAATGAATCCCTCTCTTCTTGAAACGCTAAAACTTTTAAAGTTAAAGGCACTTATTAGCATGTAGAACTGAGTCTTGCTGACACAAACATCCTCTCCCACTCTATTTCCTACCGCATCGCAGCCCCTTGCCTGGGCTAAGTCCTCATTGTGGCGCTTTGTAATGCCCTCCTTCCCCCCCTTCCTTCTCCAGTGCTTATCCTAGAGCATTCTGGTTATCTCAGAGGTGTAAATCATACTTCACAGCCCAGGGCACACCATGAATGGAGTTATTTTGGCTCTCCTATTCCTGTTTCACACCCCACACACAGAAAACCAGAGGTGGCTGTAAAGGAGACTGACAAGGTTACAGATCAGAGCTCTGTGGGCTCTGGAAGCACTGCACAGACACTGGTTTTGTACACAGAAGACAGAATGGGGTGGATAATTCTCACATTATAGGCAGTGCATTAACTGCCTCAGAAATTTCACATCATGGTATGTGTGTCATTTATCCCTACCCTGGCCACCCTCACCACTTTCTGTTTCCAGAGCAGGCAGCCTTGTCATGTTTCCTTCTGCTGAGGGGAGGAGATGTACCTTTAAACCCCTCCTTCTCTCTGCACACCAGTGTGTCAGATCAGGCTCTTTCTTGTCCTACAAAGCTTGCATTCAACTCCCAGGGCTGCACACAGGTCTTGTGCCACACTTCCAAACCTAAAACTTCTCCAGCTCCAGTTAGTTCACTGCACAGTCAGGAGGGGAGAGGGTACACTGAAGGTTCAGAAACACTGCCGTGGCTGAGGATCTGCCTATGGAGCTGCAGCATGGATTTATCCTCTCTTATGTTACTCACAAGATCTCCTGGGCAGGGATCAACAGGCTCTGACATACAAAAGAAAAAAAGCCAATAATGCCACCAACGTGTTCTGTGGCTAACATTTACAAAGAGACATTTTTAGTACTGCACAGAGATAGGACAGGAAAAAGCCTCATCTTGTTGGCACACACACACACACAAAGGCACGCACTATGTAAAATTGTTTGAAGAACTTTTGGTCTTCTTGTTAAGCGAGTTGTGAATGTTTCCAAAAAGCGTAAAAGCCAGACAATGGCAGCACATTGCTGAAGAATGTTTAAGGGATTTAGGTTGATCTGATAATTGCTTGGTAAGACAAAAGCAGAAACTGCTCACAGAAATAAAGGACATGGGTTCGAATGAAGTTTCAAATAATTATTTTTAATTTTTAAGATGACATAGCATACACTGCAAAGAATAAAAAGAAACATTCACTACAGGATAAAACCAGCAAAAGATCATCAGTCAGGAGAGCAAATCCGCATTTACACAGCCTTTCAGAGTACAAACAGCCAGAACTCTGTGTTGGAGTCAGTCTGCCAATTCGCTCCAAGCCCTCACAAGCCACTCAGCTCAGAGTGATTTCAGTTTCCCATACTCCAAAGTCAGAAGCATGATGTGAACACAGATAACTTGAACTTTCATTTTTCCTCTCCAAACTCTGTAGATGAAGCAGCCAGGACACGCATTACATAGACGAAACACTGATTTGTGCAAGAACTGCAGCTCTGGTCTCGTTATTATAGTCAAAACCATTCAAACTGGAGTTGGATGAATTGAGCAAAAGTACATCTGTGAACATTTTCTGGCCTTTTGAAATGCTTGTGTTCATGCCCTTCCACATCAGTGTTCTGCACATATCCCACCCCCACATTCAGACAACAGGAGTGGCCTCTGCCTCAGATGGCCCCTGTCTGACCAGCAAATCCTTGAAGGCTGAACAAATACAACTGAGAAAATATCACCTTATGCTTATTATCTTCCTTTGGCACAGCCATCAGAGACACAGCACTCTGAGCTGAATCAACACCTACTTCTACAAACATTCAGGCTGGTAAGTGGGAAGCAAATTTTAGTTTTATGAGAAGGGGTTATGCATAGCATCAACCTCCCTGCTTGCACACACACCAGGAGCACTTAACTCATCCCACCAGGAAACAGGAACAGCATCTGATCATTCAGCCCAGGCTGAATATTTATAAAATCTTTTTCTGAATATTGATGGAATTAAAAATCTACACATCCCCAGAACAGTCCATACATAATCACAAACACTGCACACTTCGAAAAACCAAATCCTTAACCTTATAATTCCACTAGCAGGACAAGAAAAGTTAATACAGACGTGGAAATTTATTTGCCCCACTTTGGCTTTGTATGATACTAACTCAGAGCCTACCTACCACCTGAAAATGATTACCATGCTCAGAGAGCCCTCTGAGCAGCCAGGGGCTCTGTAATGCAGCCCCATGTGTAATGTATCCAAGCAGTTACACACAAGCTGCAAGTGAAGGCCATTAACGGGAGACCTTGGCTAAGGCAGGACGCAAGTTAAAGGCTCAGAAGATGAACACGTGTGCTATCAGAGCAGTGTGTCATAGCACATGCAGGATATCACTGAGCACTTCAGCACTGTTCTTTTATATTAAGCACAGCAATATGTTCCATGTCAGAACTCTAATTTTTTTCAATACTTATTAGGCAGGAGAAAAATGAACAAGTCAGATGGCAGTCTAATGTGTTCAGTACAACTCTGAGCAAAGCTTGTGCAATATTTTAGCAAATATTTACTGCAGACACAGAGAAGCCCTTCCTCTGTTAGGTTTGTGATCAGCTGTAGTTACCATTCTCTATAAATGAAACGTACACTTCAATTAGAAGCTGGTGAAGAATAAATACATGCAAAACATGGACAAGGCAAGGACTCTAAACTCACTCTGAATACACAACCTGTTTTTCCACTAGATGCATTTTAATTACATTTTGCAGATGTTTTTTTCAATCTTTTGCCATAGCATATGAAATTAATTTTTGAGGGGAGGGAATGCAAGAGGAGCTTTTCTATATTTACATGTTAAATAGTATTTGCTGGTCTAGGCAAAATGCATTCTGCTATTCCAGGGAGGCACTTCCCAGGGATACTACACTCCAGTTCCCAGGTCTGAAGGACTCAGAAGCAACAGCATTCCACTGGAACGGGTACGTGCATACACAAACTAGTCCTTTGTCCTAAATTCAGGGTCTCACTGTAGGATGGATTCCCATTCTTGTTGCACCAAACTGGAAGCACAAGCCAAAAATGTCCACTTTTCACTCTCATTTTAAAGTTTATAAGATTCTTCCAAAATTTAGAAAATATACATTCCAGCAACAAATGGATAATGAGAAAACAAAAGAAAGAAACTTCTTTTCCTTTACCTATTTTAAGCAATACTCTGATTTATTGTGAGGGCAACGGTCGAACAAGATAAATGTGCAGATCTTCACTTGAGATCTTGGCAGCAGAGACAGTCCGGTGCGTTTTGCAGAGTATTTTGGTTTAAGGAGTTCAAAGAATACTTTCTTCTTCAAAGTCAAATTTCACCACCACTGGCCGGGTCATGTTCCACTTCTTATTTCGATTCCTATCCTCGATGAACTCCTGGTAAGGATCTTGCTTTGAAACCGCTTTCTTCGAGCGTACATAACCAAAAAAGACAGTTAAGGCCAGGAAAGAGTAAAACAACATGACAAAGAGGATGAAGAAATAGGCGTTGTCATATGGTTTGTATTGTGGCTCTTTTTGTTCTGTAGCATTTCTCCTTGTGTCCAGGTTCCTTTCCAGAAGTTGCAGAACACATTGCGAGATGAGAGCAGCTAAAGCTGTTTGGTTCATTTTGGGGAATTAAAAAGCATGTCAGAAAATAGAGGGGAGTGAGCACGGAGGGGCCCCAAGCGATGCTTCATTGAAGTGGGGCTCTGTCCACCAGCTCTGGCAGAGTTGGATCTGGCCTGGAACCATTTCCTCTTTTGGTAAGGAATGCTGTTAAGCACTTATTGAGTCTCAGTCATTTGATAATGAGGCATTTGGCCGATAAGCCTGCCTTGTCTGTGAAGTCTATTAATAATAACAATAATAGAACAATAACAAATCCCTGAGACACACATTTGCCGGGCAGTTTAAAATGTGTGATTTAATTTTTTATTCCCCTACCCCCACAATATTTGGGCAACAAATCTGCTCAGGTTACGAGGTGAATCGACTTTAAAAGCACCACTGTGATGTGATGGGGGATTAGGGGAAGAAGAAAAAAAACATATGGTGTTCCAGTCAGCTGCTATCTACAAGCTGAACATGAAAACTTAAATTTGAACTCAAATTTGACAGCCTTGGAGCTTGGGTGGAAAGTTGAAACTTTTAATGTGTCTGCATTAAGCATTAGGACTGGTAGTCTGTAGCTGTGTACTGCCAAAAATATGTGCCACACTGGAAATATGCAAGAGAGCAATATCCAAACAGAAAAGAATTGCTTATAAAGTCGTTCTGGAATATGAAACCCTCAACTGCCACTGACAAGTGGACTACACTGAATATTTTCAGACAAGGAGCAAGGAGGTTAAGTCTTCTCCAGTGTGGTTTGTCACAGGTCATGTCTACTTGCATGATAATAGCAGAGCAGTGCTCCGTGGATTCCTGCTTCCTATTGTGTTTTACAGGCTAGGTCACTCTAAAGTAAATTGTTGTTTTACAAAGTAGTGAAACCTTATCTTGCTACAAAAAAAACCGTCCTTACTGCCACAAACGACAATACCAGCTGTTTCTTTCTGTGATCTGAATTCTGAGGAATAAGCACCATGACTTTGAAGTGGAGAGCACATCACCCGACTAGCAGTTTGCCAACTCTGCACTGTTTCTTTAGGCCTGACCCCCTGAACTGATTGTATGATGACTAATTCACATGCTAAGATTGCAGTATATCGGTATCACTAAACAGCCTGCATTTGTCATTAAGGGTTTCTTGTAAAAAGAAAGATGAAAGTGAAGTCTGTAATTTTATATGAGCAGCAGACTATGGTATAAGTACATTTAGAATACGCAACCTCTAGAAGAAATGCTCAGCTCCACATTTTAACTATTGGTTTAAAATCAGTCTCAAAAGAAAAAAAAGAAAAGAAAAGAAAAGAAAGAAAAAAGATTTAAAATTCCAATAAAGAGCAATGCCAATTCCTGTTCTTGATTGGGGCCAAGTTATAGGAGAGATCTAATTCACCTATTCTTGTGGGTAAAGGAGAAGAGATTCAGGGGACCTAATCTTGTTTTGAGGCAACAGAAGAAAAGCTTTATCTGCAGTTTAACTACAAATAAAATACATGTATTAAACTAGTATAAAATCTTCAGGGGAACTATGCCCAATTTATATTCATGTAACTGGAAAAGGATTTTCATTTTGGTTTTGCAACTTTTCCAGAACTCTGTAAACTCTTGCTGTTTGTTTGTTTTTTAAAGAATTTGCTTCAGTAAAAGAAGCCTGCAATTCTGCATAAATTAAGTTGGACACAAGCTAATCCCTGTAAACTTCTTGCCTGCTTGAGAAACACATGACCTCTGTTGGCCAAGTTTCTGGGGCTTTTCTAGTATTGGCAAAATAAAAAAATTTAAAGTGGGGTTTTAGGAGTACAACACCACAACTGAGTCGAGAATTGAGTGACAAAAATCACACCAGTGAATTCACAGTGACAGTTTTGGGTAGGCAGTGAACGAGGAACTCTATGCTTCACCTTGCCTCTTAAAACACGGCTTCAGCCTGATTCTTGAGATGCACACTCATTATTTCCTAGAAATAAGTGTTTTAACTCATGTTATGCTATGCAGTGTGCTGACATCCTCACACATCTCACCAGTTTTTTAATGCTCAATAAAAGGCACACAAAAACTTTCTTTCTCCACCATTCAGACAGTCAGAGCCACATCAGCCTAAGCCTGGAAGATAAATTCCTGTGTTAAGAGTGGGCCATGCTTGTCAACATGTGGGCTTCATCCCACAGGTATCTCACAAACCCAGAATCATGGCCCAGCAAACTCAGTGTGACACATTCCCTTCCAAACATGCTGTGACATACCCAGGCCACCCAGAGGAGAGGCCACTCGAGGCCAGAGCACACCATCCTTAGCATAACTGATACTGCTTTTCACCAGTTTTCCACACAACTGCTCACAGAGTTATCTCCACACCACCTGAGAAAAGACAATGTGCAAAGGAAGACTTACTCGGGGCCGCAGTGGTGTCCTCCGCAGGAGAGGTTCAAGGGCTCTGCATCCACCCAGCTCAGCTCATTCCCTCCTGCTCGGGAGGACCTGCTCATGGGTGAACCATGGAGCTCACCTGTGCTGCCCTGCTTGGCCCCTCCTGAAATGCCCTTGCCCAAACACACCTGCACCAGGAGCCAGATGATGGGACCCACCCCCTGTCAAAGGCAGATGTTTATTCACCCTCCTGCTCATTTAAAGTAACCTGGTCTTGTTTTAACCTGGGGTGTCCCAGACACTGCTTCTGCATCTTGTTGAACAGATCAGTGTTCTGCTAGGTTACACAAACAAACACTGCTTTTAAACTTGCTTTTTCTCTCCCTTCTTCACCCTCCCCCAAACACTTAAAAGTACATAATGGTGCTTTGAACAAGATCCTAAAGAGCTATTTCCATAAAGTGGTCCCGTTCTTTTTGGAGATGTAAGTACATGAAATTCTTCAAATGCAGGGGGACAATGAGTGAAGATTAAAAAGAAAGTAAAAGATTAAAAGGAAAAGACCATAAGAAAAACTCAAAGGGGGGGAAAAGATCAAAAAAGAGGATTAACCATGTTACTTGTTGTTTTTCAGAAATTAAAGAAGTATGGAGGATAAGGAATTTGTTTCCTTTTGGCCCTAGAAAAATGCCAATTATGGTAGCTAAATTGCCAGGATCACATATCAGTATGCTTTGGAAATGTGAGAAATGGATGGGAAATATAAACACAGGGCAATAGCTTACAGTTATGTTATGAATTAAGCCACAAAAATATCAAGATTTAGTCACTGAACAAGCTGCCAAAGTTAATCTTTCCTGATGAACTTGAGCAGAATCAGAATAGAAATAACAGAACTGTAGTTTCACAGATCAGAATTGCTTTGTTCACTCATCTTTGCTATCTCTGGGTCCTCACACACCTAAAATTTCCACTAAAAATCAAAGGGAAATGGGTGCACATGGGCATAAGATTGAGCTCCTTATCTATTCTGTGTATTTCTTTTGGGAGGTTTTTTTTAATATTTAGCAGCAAAAAATTCAACTGCTCCAAGTTCCTTTTTGGCAAGAGAGCTTGTGATACTATCCCCACTAGCAGAGATTATATTTTCCTTTAGATGGGGAGTGGAGAAACTGCTTCCTTCCTCCTGGATCCTGCAGATAGATGGCATTTATGTCGCCCTTTATGAATAAGGATTACAAAAGGAGGTAGGCAAGGATTTCTGCCACAAGCTCGATGCATGTCTAAACCCCAGAAATGATTTACCAGAATCCACAGGGTTATTTTAGACAAACCACCTATCTTTAGTGAGTCTCACAGGTGGTTTTGCTGTGCTTGGTTCCCAGCGAGGCAGGGCAGGCCAGCCCTGCACCTTGTCGCTGCCCCTGGGGTCAGCACCTGGCTGGGACAGCCTGGCCCCTGGCAGGGCTGGCAGAGACCTCCCACCTGAGATTCCACCGTGGTCTCAGCACTGGCAGGCACAGTCTGGATCATGACTGGGTCTGACAAAATGCTCTGAAACCAAAGCCAAGCCAAGGCAAAGGCTCAGAGTTGTCTGCCTGGGAAGTGCAGTTACCAAGCAAATCCCCGGGAGATCTTATTCCCTACCATACCCCATTGCTGCTCACACATGGATCACCTGGGACCACTGCAGCCTTGGCACAGCCCTGCCATGTCCCAGTAGCCTCTGCAAAGGGAGTGGGATTTAATTTTGCACAGTGCTCAATGCACCAGGAGCCAACTCCAGAAATGGCACGTGCTGTTTCCAACCATTCCCAAAGGACAGACTGAGCTCTACCCAAAGGCAGCACCCCTGCCCTGGCTGCTCCCTTCAGTCACCCCTTGCTGACCCCACACACTCGAGAAAAATGCACTTTCAGGGGTACTGAGGGGCCGCAGCACCTTCTCCCCTCCCACCCACTGTGCACCTTCCCCAGGACAATAATACCTATGTGGAAACTGTATTTGTGCTTTACCCTCAGCAGAAAAAATCCCTCAGGTTTCTCAGAGGATTCCCAGCATAGTTCCTGCTGCGTCTCCCCCCACCCACAGGGAAAGCTGTGCTGTTTCCGCTGCACATGGCATCTGGACATCCTGGCACCAGAGAGACCAGATGGTTCACACACCACTGAGCCCTGTCCCACCACCAGCAGCTCCCAGTCCAGTGCTGTCCTCTTGACGTTCCCCAGTCCCAGCAGGTCAGAAGCTGTTCCTGGTAGTGGCTTTGTGCTCTCCTCAGGGCTGTGTCCTCTCAGCTGGTGAGGGCCATGTTTTGGCTGCTCCCCACGTACTCCACAGTGTCCCCCCCGACCCCCCACCATCCCCACCCCATGCCTGCCACAGCTACAGTGCACTGCACTCAGAAACCCTTCCGGGCTCTAAAGGAAAAACTGAACTTCACCTTGCCTTTTCACACACATTCACTGTCCCCTTTTCAGATCAGGCAGCCCTGACTGCGTAAACATTGCCCTCAGGTTTCAGCAGCAGGTGGAACAGTGATGTGCCATTTTGGGAGTGCTGTGCTTGGTGCCGGTGTTGCCGGTCGGAGTCTTTGGGAAGAGCAAGTGAGAGAGAAATGCTACTGAGCTGATGCAGGCACTGGGATAAAAGGGGGGGCTGGTGGGCACCTGCAGAGTGGCAGGATTCAAGTTTGATGGGGAGCCAGAGGGAGAGGCAATGAGGAGAAGCCATGACACTGGGGGCAAAGAGTGTGTTCCACCACCTGGAGACTTCAGATGGGGATGATGGAAAAAGGGTTCAGACAAACGCTCTGTCATGAACTCCACAGAAGGGCAAGACCCCAGTGAAGCTCTGTGGCTCGTGTAGTGCAGAACCAGATGGTCCCTGCAAGCCACAGCACCCCAGCCCCAACAGACCCTTCCCCAGGATAAATTTGGCTAAAACAGCATTTCAAAACCCTCAGGAGATTTGTACCCTTCATTAATTATTCTGGTACTGACCGTGGGGATGCTCACGTGAGGGTGGCTCCAAAGACATTTTTTCTGTCTCTGAATTGCTGAATTATAAAATATCAAGGGTTGAGTGTGCAGAGTACCTGTAAAAATCATTCTTTTAAAGCTAAATTTTTACAGGTGTGTACACTTGAGATCATGATGAATAAATGCATAACTGTGGGGAGAAAAATGTTTGTGTAAATAAAACTCTGTGAGAAAAAAAACATGGATAATTGTAGAGACATGAGAAGCACTGAGACCATAATTGTGTACAGCATAAGCAAAGATACCCGTGTGAGTGCCAAACGGAGGGGAGTGCAGGGAGAAACAAGTAGCTTAACATTTGGTTATGGCCTAAGGGACAAACTTTGCTGAAGATGAAGACACCAAATGGTTAATAAAGCTTCTGAACTGCTTCCAATTCTTGGACAAGGAAGCAATAGTTCCGGTCTTACCAGCAACTGCTCTTTTGTATTTGTGTATCAAGCTGGCTTTATTAAATTATTCAGCAAAGGTCAAATGTGATGTGTCTTCCTAGTTTTATTATGATTTTTCATGACATTGCCTGAGTAGCTGAATAATAAACAGTGCATGCTGCAGTGCCCAAGCTGTCCACAGCCACTCTGGGTTATTCAGTCACTGGTTCTGAGGTGATGTAAATGCACTAATCAAAGATTTAAACTGTGTGTGAACACTGCAAAGTGTTGTTTGTGGGAGCCACGATGGCGAAACAGAGCCAAGCACCAGCACCATGTACACATCCCGATTTTGAAGCCTGCTTGTATGATAAATGCCTCTAAGTTTTTGAACATAACTAAACCTCTAGCTATAGCATTTTGCTCCCTGAGACTGGTGAGGATTTCCCAGCCTGCGATGAGCTGCCCAGAAGTGCTGGGAGAGAACAGGGAGTGAAAATCTGACATGTCAAATGGCCTCTTACCTGCAATGGCCACAGAAGCAGACTGCAAGCTTTATTATTTTACAATAGACAAATATCTTGAACAGATTCAAATGAACTCGTGATTCTTTAAATAACCCTAGGACTCTCCAGTTGCTCTAGGGAATATCTAGATGTCATTGAAAAGCCAAAATAAACGAAAAATGGGATCTTCTAATCAGGATTCAGATTTTCTTGCAATTAAGCAGAACACTGAAGTGAAAAATACAAAGAAGTTTATAAATTTAAGCTGTTCCATCTTTCTGATGGTCCCATTGATATTGCCTTAAATTAATTTCTTATTTCATACAAAGGTAGCTTCTAGTAATCCACTTTAGAGATTTTAAGGACAGAAGACTTCATGGAGAGCAAATACTGAGAATGTTCACGGCTACCAATACAGCAAAAATGCATGCTTTACACATCAGCAGTAACCAGAGAGAATGCATTTCTTATATGTATGAGGATACATCACAGAATTCAGACATAACAAATAGTTTGCACGCTGTAGTCTGCCTTACTTCTGAGAAAATGCAAAGACATCCTTGCTACAAAAAAATATTAGTAACGTGATAATTTGGGGTGGGGCTGGAATTCCAAAGTTAAGTAACTTTGTATTTTTTCATTACATTTGGAGATACAGGTTACAGACCTGTAGCCAGATATTTTGTGTTTGAATTTGCACAGACCTTAACCCAGGGATTAAAAACCCAACTCCAGTATCACATAGGTGCAGAAACAGATTTCTGAGGACATAGAACCTGTTTGACAATCAGCTACTTTCAGTGAAGATTTGTCGATTCAGACAGGCATTTTGTGCCTTACAAAATAGCTCAGAAAAATACACTTCACCAGCATTTGTTATTTGGATAGAGACTTCTCAGCAATATTGAGTAGAAAACCCCATATAATTATTGGAGAAAAATGTTTATTTCTAGTTTTTATTTAAGTAAAATATCAAGGGAAAAGAAAAGGATAAATGTGTCATTAAAAATTATTCTTTTCCTTGTTCATTTGTTAATGCCCCGATAAAGGAGTAGCAATACATACTAAAGTAATTATATGGCAAGATGCATATACTGGATATTGTGATGGTAGAGGATATTTCTAGATAAAGGAAGACTTAAAAGAAAATATTAAATTAAAAATCATGGTTGTGACACAAGAAAAAATAATTTTTCATGAAAACCTATCTCTCAAAAGTTTCCTCTCAAAAAAGTTTGTCTCTCAAAAGTTTCCAATTCTAATGAGATGACAGTAGGTTAAGCAGTTGTGGTGATTTATTTCCATCTTGTAAAATATGCACACTCACACACAAAAAAAAAGGAAAATAAGAGGAGGGACGCTGAGAGCTGCCCTTTCTGCACTCAGTGAGTGGGGTTTGGAGTCCATTGCTGTGAGCACATTCCTCCCAGCTATTGCATGGCTTTTCTGTCAAATGCAATATCCACGGCAGGCTCGTTCCCCTTTGACTTCCTAAGCATTCAGGATTCGTATTCCAGAAACACGTGTGGTTCCCAACAACTTCTTCGGTCTTGACAGGGATAACAAGAAGGGATCAACAGTATCCCAAGTTATCCTTATAGTTCTGTCAAAGATTTCTACAGCACATAATGAATCAAGGTACTGCTTAGTCCCTCTGCCGCAGGCTCCTCCCTTCCCCTGACAAGAGCTCATCCCAGTTCCTGCTGGCGTGGCTGACTGTGAGGAGAATGGATGATTTTCAAAGAATCATAGAATGGTTTAGGTTGGAAGGGACCTTAAAGATCATCCAGTTCCAACCCCCACCATGGGCAGGGCCTTTTCTCCTCATCTGTCTTGCTTCCAGAGTCTCCTGCTCTGCATTAGGCTCTCACACAAGAAGTGCTTGGGAGAGCCTTGAAAAGAGGATGGAGCAGCCAGAACGCCCACTCTCTAACGTGAAGTCAGCAAAGCACCTTGGTGGGAGTGAGGGGACAGGGAGAAATCACGGCTCTGTCCCACCCCTGCAGCTGCTGGAACAGAAAAGGACATTTTACAATCACTCTGTGACAAGGGGAAGGGGCACTAATCACCCAGTTCCAAACTGTGTAAGCAAGCAGGATTCTATCCAGTAGCTTACAGAAAAGGGATTGCAAGTGGAAAATAGAGGTTTACTTGGCCTTTGCAGCAAGCCTAGGATATGAGGCAATTGCCAAGGGCCAAGTCCTTAGAAGCAACATTGAAAAAATCAGAAAAAATTAGCAGTTTAGAGCAGGGAATAGGTGTTAATAAGAGAGTTTTAAATTTTAATTGTCACAGAAGTTAAAGGTGTATCAGAGAAACAGAAAATGGAAAGGGAAAAAAAGAGAAATCTCCCCATTTTTCAGCATTTTTAATGTCCTCTTTTCATGAAATGTATTCAGTCCTTTTGCAGTGGAAGAGGGCTAGACTTAAAAGAACAAAATAAAAATGAAATGCACATGGAAAAAAAGCAGAAAGAAATTCAAGGTGGTTACATCCCCTACAAAATCGTGAGGAAATTAAATATTCAGCAGTCCTAGGGTGAAGTAAAATTCCCTTGCACACTGATGTGCCAGTAAAATTTACTCCACTCATTTTGAAGGGTCTTGCCCATGTTTCAATCAGCTTGTGTGTAGGCCTATTAAAAAATTCTTGAGGTTTCTGAGGAAAAAAAATATAATTCAGGACAGATACTGCCCATAACTGATTACAAAGTTCCTGCATTGTATGAAGCCATCCTGGTTGCCCTACTAGTGCTGGGTTTAAACCTGTGTTATTTTCTTTTGAATGCATGGTAAAGGCTTTTCCCTTCCCGGGAAGACAGGCTCAGCACTCAGAGTATCAACAGCACTCAGAAAATGCATAGTTCATTATCTCACGCACAGCCAAACACACACAGAGTTCCACATGGCACACAAGCAGCACCTGGGCACAGAGGCTGCCCAAGGCTCCCACGGCCCAGGATGTGTGCAGAATACACTCATATAATGAATACAGTTTGCATCAAAGATAACATGGTTTATTTCTTCATGATATTCAGATTAAAATGTATCAATGTATTTAGCACAATACTACATTTTAGGACAAAATCATCAGTGCTTTGCAAGTCTTCATAATGTTTATTCATTATAAATAGTAAATATTTACCAAACTTTTTACATGAAAGACTTTTTTTTTTTTTTTTTTTTTTTTTTTTTTTTTTTTTTGGTTGGTTTTTTTGTTTGGGTTTTTCTTTTTTTTACAACACATGTTGTTGTAGAGGCTGCAACACAAAGATAATATTTAATTTTTCCATCACCCTTAAGACCACTGTGTGAACTAACCCCTGTACTGAACTTAGTCTAACTCACTACTTCATAATCCTTAACACTAAAAGGAATGTATTTGTGTTCTGCCTCCCTCTTTGTTCCAAGAATAGAGAGAAATAAATAATCCCACCTTCCATCACCCTCTTCCTCTCAACATCACAAAACACAAATTTATTGACATTCTAAAATGTCACAATGAAAACTTCTTGTAAACCTTTGTTTCTATAATTAGACTTTCTATATTGGATATCGCTGTATAACTTAAACAAATGTGTCAAATACAGGTCCATCTCTACGTCCTGTACATCACTAAAAAAAATGTAAACGTAATCATCTCTCCGTGTTGTTTCCTGAAGATGGCCTTTAAATCATGATTAGCAAGCTGGATTTCAGCAATCCAGCAGACTGCAACAATTCTGTATTTTATCATCAGGAATTATGCACTGCAAAAATAAAAGTACCTGCAAAAATATAGTTCTGATTCTATATCTATGACTTTGGATGATCCCAAAGTTTGTGTGAGGTACACAGTATTGCACATTGCTAGGCAGTTGTGAAAAATCAGTCGCGTTGTTGGTGCGGTTTTGTCTCCCACGTTTATTTAAAAAGGTACAACACACTGCGAAAACACATACAAAAAGGAAAAATCTGAGTTTCATGTTACACAAGATTTCCTCTCCTGGAAAAGCAAAACCTGTGAGTGACGTTTATTGACAAGGTGATTACAAAAGCATGGTAAGGTAACCAATGTGTTGCTCGGGAAGTCTTTTGCACTTATCCAGCTTCCTATGGACTGTGACGTTTCCTCTTGATGACAATTTCCAGTGTGTACAGTGAGAGGTTCTCCCAACCTTGCTTCACAAACTGAGCTGTTTTAAAGTTAGACTAAAGTCAGCACTGGATGTCAGATGAGTCAGAGTACGCAGAGCTCAACTGCTCTAAGTTTAGTTTCAAAATGTTCCATTTGTCCCAATCAATGCACATTAATTTCAACAACAACAAAAAAATGGAATGTTTGCCAGGCTGTGATGTTAAATACTGCTCTGTTTTGTATACCCACTCATAATGAAGCATGTCACATTTATTCATTATTGCTTTTGGCCTTTGTCTTCTGTATAGCTTCATCCAGCCTTCAAAAGTCTACTAAAAGCTATGACTGGAGAGAACATAACAAACTTGTTTCTCTCAGTGGGACTGCCCCAGTTTAGGCTGCAGTGTGTTGAGAAGATCCGTCTTTTCCAAGCCTTGGAGTGAGACCGGAAAACAAGACCAGCTTTAACTTGAAGTGGACAGTTCATTTATGCAATATCTGGCTTCAGATAATGAAAGGCACCTGCAAAAAAGCAAAAGAAGCTTTTTAAGTCATGCTGTGACAACCTCACAGCATGGGGCCATGCCAACTACAGGTTGACATTGTCATATTTAATACTGATATATCAAAGGAAAGGGACTAATATTTTTATTCCTAGGACAAGTTTGACAAAACTCTATGTATCTAGGATTATATACTGTAATGATTCTTGAGCTGACCTCATTAAGAACATGTGTTTCTAATAGTGGAATGCCAGCGGTTATTTCATTTTGGACAACCCTTATGTTTTACCTAATGGCAATCAGGTTTCATGTCTCAACAATTAATAACATCAAGATGTTGTTGACATCACTTAAGAAAATAATTATGCAGCAGAAATCCTGCTCGAACAAGCAGCTATCTCACCAGTGCACGGCTTTGGGGAGGAGTAGCAGTGAGCCATTAGGACCTGTGCTCAGAGCTCCCTTCCTTACAGACAGAAAGCACAGGCTGTTGGTAGCTGGGTGCAGTGTTGCCCTTCCCAGTGCAAATGTGCCAGTACTCACTTTGTCCGTACTGGCCGTACTGGTAGCCCGTGACAGGGTCCATGCTGTATCCCGTGGTGCTGTAGGTCGGCGGGCAGTAGGACTGGGATGTAGGCAGGCTGTCTAAGCTCTTCATGTGATCTAACCGCTGGCTGCAGCTGGCTGACACAGTGGTGGTGGGCTCCAGGCCCCCAGTTAGGGGGGACAGGGCATAATCAGTTTGGGGCTGGTGAGGCACACCACCATGGTTAGTCAAGAGCCCCATTACCTAAGAGGTAGAATAATAGAAAGAGTTAAAATATATGAAGAACTGCATTGCTTACAGAACCATAGAAATTCTCAAATCTATAATTTGATTTCCTAAACCAGGTAGACTTGATACTTGAACTGTGCTTTGAGCAGCTAATCCCAAGAGGAAGTAGAATTTGGTTGCATCATCCACCAAAATAAAATCTGATGGCTAACAAGCAATAACAAGTCATACTGGGGCAAATAGGAAAAATATTTTTTAAAACTTTTATGGTTTAAGAGTGCCTGACCCCAGCCCCAGCTGGGAGTTCTACAGATGTCTATTCCTTGAGGACTAAATAATAAGAGAACAGAAAGCAAGTAGTGGCTGTTTAACCACGCTGTCTTGCACGAACTACAAACATTAAAAAGCTGTGAAAAAGCTCACACAACTTTCTTCTCCAAGATCAGCAATCATTACACTGAAACTGGTTTGGAGCAGATCCCAGTAGTACTACTGATGGAACAAAGAACCCCACATAATCCTGATGGTTCT
Source organism: Machaerirhynchus nigripectus (assembly GCA_013397975.1). NCBI lineage: Eukaryota > Metazoa > Chordata > Aves > Passeriformes > Dicruridae > Machaerirhynchus > Machaerirhynchus nigripectus. The sequence goes on from VZRQ01006262.1 coordinate 1,831,561, forward strand.
GGGTGCTGGGAAAGGGGCAGAGCAGCCATACCCCCTGCTGTTGCATGCCCTGTGTGCTGTAAAGAAATGAATGCACATGAGTAAAGTGCTGGTCGTAACACCAGCTATCGATTCTACCATCTGAGTTAGAGCACACAACAGAAAGGGTCAGGCTTTCCAGAGTGACTTCAAGTCAGCTGTGACTCCCTTGTTAAGCTGCTTCTACAGGGACAGTTATGAAATCAGTAGCTGAAAAGAGTTTACTGGAAAATTCATACTTGTCCCTATAAAAGACCAGCTCTCTAGGCCATAATTTCCAGTAGAAGAGCAAGAAAAAATTTAAAAAGCATCTGCGTTTTCAAGCATGAAACTACAGTGAGATGTTCTTGTTGTTCAAAAATCCCTCCCACTACAGGTTGGTGAACATTTCCTTTCCTGGCACATTGCTATAGCACACTTTGAAAATAAGTGTATGACTGAGATTTGCTTACTTTTGCTGGAATAAATTGCACTTCAGAGCCTGACAAACATTCTGCAGCTTCTAACAGATGGGCGACATACAGCTTCTGCCAAAGCTGCATATTGTGATAATTTACAGGCTGTTCTTGCTCCAAAAAGGCATTACAATTATCTGACATGTGCTATTTGATAATCATTTTGTTTTGTAGAAATTCTTGCCATAAACTGAAGAGAAATTTTTAAAATTTGAGTCCATTTTTTAAAGACTAAATTAAACCTCATCAGAACATATGTTTCCTAAAGTTCTGACGTTCCTCCTGTAGTTACTTTCCATGACAAACCAAAAGGTATTATTATTGAAGGGAGCTTGTGTTCCCAGCTCTGAGTTGTTTGGTTTTTTGTTGGTTTGGGTTTTTTAAATAAATACATGAAACAAGATCCAGGGATCGTGATTTAGGTGGGAAAGAAGACCTACCCAGTTTTTACATGTCTGATTAGGAAAAGAGCAAGAGGTAGAAACAGAATAGTTCAAAAAGAGAATAGCAGGTCCCTGCATCGAGAACACAAAATACTCTTGCATCAAATGCACCCAAGATACCTCACCAAAAAAAAAAAAAAA
>VZRQ01006262.1:1832634-1857182 GCA_013397975.1 Machaerirhynchus nigripectus
AAAAAAAAAAAAAGCTGAGAAGGAAGTTCACTTATTACATACAGCACTGGAATGTTAACTTCTGATTCACTAAGCTGAAAAATGTGAGTTTAATCAGTGGTATTTGCTGAATGTTTCACAGACTGAAGCATTCATGCAAAAAGAATTTCCAAAATATATGCAAAGACTTAATTCAGGTACTGAAATCTTACAACTTTTAAGTTATAAAAACAAGATGAATTTGGATTCAGGTTGTAAGATATTTGCTGTTTAATTCAACAAATATATTCAATGCCCAAAACCTTTTAAGAGAACTTGGGATTAATAATAAATAAACAACTCTGAAATCGCCACAGACTGAAAAATCATGTTATCTGCAGAGCATTTTGTGCCAAAATTCCCCAAAAGCTGAAATCACTGGACTCTCAAGTTTTTGTTCTAAAAATTGGTTTCTGAAACTATTAAAATTTCTACTATTTTAGCAAGTTTTTCTGTTTCAGAAATTCCAAATATTTTTCTTAGAACTTTGGAATTTGATATGGTCCGAGAACGTAGCGTGCTGAATGACCTGGCAGTGCATCAGCAGGACACAGCATTAGAACCTATGTTCATTCAGGTTATATTAATCCTTATCCTTTGAAATTAACACTAATAGAGTTAAAAGACAAGAAAGAGCCACAAAAAAAAACATGGGATAATTTGAACATTTACACTGAAAATTAGTACTTTGGGAAGTATTTATGTTGGCAGGAGTACCATGGGTTTGACTATGGTTCAAAACATGCAGGGGTTCATCAGAAATCTGAGGTGCACAACCCTTTCCATTCCTGTGTAGGGCCAGTGTGACAACAATATTTACAGGACGTCCCCATATTCTGCTCCAAGTTCAAGAGCAGGGAGAAGGGCTGGGCTCATGTCACAGGACAACTCTTCTCTGCCTCAGGGCCCTCACATGACACGATGTCTCTGCCAGCACTTTTAGGACCCATTGCTAATTTGGGTAAATAACTGTTTTAGCAACTGTGTATTTCAACTAGAGGTTTTTTTTCATGTAACATTTTCAATAGAGTAAAACCCAAGACAAAATTATTTGGACTTTGCCAGCAAAAACAGTGAGCTCAAAAACTTTCAGATTGGGAGATATTTTAAAATTAGAGATTTGTCTTGAAATTTAAACCTGGATCTAGATGGAGTCCCAAACATCAGTAGCAACTCTGTTTGGATGGAGATATCTTTTCTTTGACAAACTAAAATTAGCATTTGGTGATATTTACTTTAATTCTTTCAAATTAGAAAATAATGCAAGTCTTTAGGCAACATTTTATTGAGTGGGTGTGCACCTGGTAGATATGCTGGAACAGAACTGACACAGCTGTCTGTCTCCAAGCTGGAGAAAACTGAAGTCTGAACAGTAACCAACTTCTCAGAAATATTTTCCTCAGAAGCCTTCAGAATCATCCTGCAGTTGATTAGTATCTAAATAATTAGATTTTTGGTCATGTCTGTTTTGAAAGCTCTAAGGGAAGTAGCCTCAGGGCAGGAATCTTTGCTACGGTATGTGCCATGACCTTCTCACCCATACAAGGAGTTACAGGAAGGGCATGGCTAACTTTCACCTAATCAATTAGAAATCCATTAATGGGCCATGGCTGCAAGATGCTCAGCACCCTCAGCTTAGTGGTGCACAGGAGACACACAAGGATCTGCATTTTGCTGCTCAGATCTTCTGTGGGTATGAAGCAGCATAGTTCTAAGGAAGTAAATGGATACGATTGCTTTGTAGTAATTAAGGTAGAAAATAAATTTATTCAATCTCTATACCATCCAAATTACTGGAAAATATGTACTTCCTTCTAAATCACTTTGGGAAAGCTAAATTAGTAATTGTCAGCAACACTGACCCAGAATCCAAGGGCTGAGCTAACACCTAGAATTAAAATGGTGCAGTAACTACATAATTTGTTTTAGAGTAGAATTCCTATAAAGGCAAAAAATAAACAGATTCAAGTTTTTTGGCTACATATATTTTGTTCTCGCCTTTTACAAAACACACAGGAATACTGATGCACAGCCCTTGTGCTTATACAATAAAATACAATATATGTAATTAATAAAATTATTCTATTAGAAAACAGAGGTGAAAATTGGAATAAGTAAACAGGACACAGTGGACTGCAACAATCAAATTCTACAGAAAAGTTTTCAGAGAACACATCTGAAGCAATCCAAACTATTCATTAGGACAAGTCCCGTGCTGGTGGAATCAGCACAGAATCAGCAGCTGAGGATATGATCGAGAAAGACAGCTCAAGTGATGAAAGCCTTAAAGGCATGTACACAATGTCTGATCCATTATCCACTGTTAGAAAATATTCTATTATCACCAAAATAAAGGCCATTAAACTAAAATAAAAAGAGCTTATTTTATTGAAATGAAACATTCTGGCTGTTAATGTGGTTGGTATTTTAGGATGTAGGACCCTCCATAGGCACAATAAAATTCTCATATGTTTTAATTCATTTACGCATGCCTGTGTTTAATATGCTTTGTGACCATGCCTGCAATTAATATGATTTATGAGAAAAGAACATGTGCAATATTTTTTGGGTACAGTGATACTATTTTTCCCCTCCTGTGAATGAAAGATTTAATGAAACAGCTCAAGGAAGATGGTTGGCAGTTAACATATTAAGTTGAACTGACAGAATCATGAGTAAACTTTAGCGCAGTTAATGATATCCTCTTATCTGACCCTGACACATTTGCAGCATGTAATTTACAGAAGCTCTGTCCAGGGAATCTTGACAAATGCTCCTAACGATGTCAGGGCAATGTTCCATTCTAATGTAAAACAGATGTGGGTCAGATACCCTCATTCATCACTAACACTGAAAATTTCAAACTCCTTCTGAGATGAATGGCATTACCTGCTGTTAACTTTCTTCACTGTAGAGAAATCTCTCCAAAAACAAAATATTGCACAAGAAAAAACACAAAAAGTATAGTTATCATGCACTATAATGAGATATTTTGGAGGATTAATTAAAGTTAATTAGCTACATGGATCTATACCTATAGGATCCTAGAACCCTGTTGCTGATTCATTTTATATATACGAATATTTCTATTGAATATAAGAAATGAAACAGAAAGCATTTTTTGCCAGATAGCAAGAGCTGGCAACCACATACTTGGTTGATGGAAATAAGAGCAAAAGTACTGACTCTGGACATGGATGAGCTGACCCTCTGCATGCTCATATCAAATGAGACCTCATACTGATCTCACACCACCAGGTATCACTGGAATTAGAGAAGGTGCACTGGTGCGTATTTAAGATAATTAAGAGGATAACTTGATTCTTTCATGAAATACATTTTTACCTACAGAGGATTACCAATTTCAAAACATTATTACAGTCTGCCACAAAATTCATGTCTTTTTTAAAGTTCTACATCACAGTCCCAGAACTTGGTAACATCACCAAAACAATTCTAAGATCAGCTAATTTTTGAGCCCCAGGTTGTATGAAAACCAACTAAAGATGACTGAAAAGGTAAAACAAAGCTCAAAGATCAACATATACTCATAATTTATACAAATATATATCTATAAAATTAAACATCTCACAACTTTTTCAGGCAGCCTCAGAGATTGGAGTCTCAGGACTTTAAATGCTCAACTATGGCAATATTACTTAAAATCATTCATAGAAATCCTAAATATGGGATTAGTTTGCTCTTTGCCTGTGAACTCTCCTCCTCCCACCTTCTATTCAGCCCTAAACACAAAAGGAGGATTCTGGCCATTATGAACACCAACCCAGCTGTCACTAGCTCAGCTCTCACACACCTTCCCTCAACAACTGGGATATATGGATTTGTTACGCCTGAAAGCAAAACAAACCAAAAGAGAAAAGTTAAAGTGGACATTCAAAAATGTACAGTTACCTGTTTATTGTTTCTGCTATGTTAATGTATTTAGTACATGTTGTATTATCTATAAATGTATATGCATATAAAGTATAGAATATTTTAATAAAATATTAGCATATTTACAAAAGAAATAATATGTGTTATTATTTTACACAGTAACAATTACAAAACTGTTGAATCTCATCTATTTAACTCACAGGAACAAAAAAAATTAACCCCATTGGCTGAACTTCTGTTTTTAAATAATAGAAAAAGAAAAGAACAAAACCTTGTGTTCATGAAAATTATATCATGTGAATTAACTTTTTTACTCACAAAGAAATCCATGCCCTGTCTCATGTTCTTGGGTCATTAAGTGAAGAGTTCTCAAAGCCAAGTGATTGTGACAAAGATCATGAGCTTCTCATTGCTGTGGGACTTGAACCCAAATGAAATGTTTCTGTGGGCAACCAGTTCAAAGTAATCCAACAGCAGGTATAGGGAAAAGTAAAATGAATTAATAGTTGCTCTTTTTTCCACCACTCTTGTCCCTCTTAATGAGGGAATGAAAGTTTTTAGCCCCCAGTTCCTGTGCCTCCCTTAAAAACAGAGTTAACAAGACAATATGAACATATCTAACTGATTCGACAGCTGCCATCAGTTCCATACTTCAGGTTAATGAAAACCAAGTGCTCTCAAAGACTTAAGAGAAGCCCATTGCCTAAGATCTACCTCACCAAAAGGAGTTACAGGGTAACTCTTAAACTCAGGCAGTGAAATGTTTTGACAGTAGAAGAAAGAAACCTTGAAACAGCTTGCCTCTTTACTACTGTTCACAGAAAAGTTTGGGATTTTCTTATCAAGATTATTCCTGAGCTCCAGGTAATGGCATGAAACTGCAAACTTTGTTAAAGACTGTTATGATCTCCTACACAGCCCATTCAATATTCAATCCACTTCCCATCTTAAAACTGCAGCCTTTAAAGTTACGGGATTGATTCAATTAGAGGAGGAGAGGGTAAAGAAGAGAAAAGAGCAGATCTGAGAAGTATTCTAGAGGGCAAGGAGGAAAAAAATTATGCCTAGCAGAAGACATGTTACACATGTTTGTTCTTTTCCCATTAGAACCTTACCACTGCAGTACTGTTTAAGCCTGGATTATCCTACAGGTTAAATACCCTACAGGTTAAATACAGGAAGCACACGGCCTCGTGCACACGGCAATCCAAGTAGAGTGTTGCTGCTCCACCTGAATCCACAGCAGCCAGAACAGCACTCTCCAAACCAGCAAACTGCCTGACCTGGTGTAGGGCACACTCTGCTGCTCTGACACTAATAGAAAGCACATGACAAGGTCAGGGGATGCTGATGTACACCGGAAAAGCCTTTTCCCTTATCTTAAATGAAGCAGTTCAAAATATTGATATCCTGTCTTTAAAACAATCTGCTCTTTACTAAGACCATACACCTGCAGTTGTGAGACAAGTGTTTCTGCAGTCACTGTTCTGCTTCACGTCAAAAAGCCAGCGATGGCCACTAATCATAAAATGCCATGCCAATCCAAAAGCATGCCTAAGTCCTGTATACATATATTAACATCCAGATATGCTGTCCCCTCATAATTCTGAGTTAATAAACATTTGTTAAAAGAAAATGTACTGAGCAACTAAAACCTAATTTGAAAAGGAAATACAATATTCCCATAAATGTATGCATGAGAGGCAAGAAGCTGCATAATAGGCATAGAAAACATAAAAATATGCAATTTACATATATTACACACTAATAATCTCTTTCCTGACATTATATTTAAAGAGCTCTGGCTGAGATGGCTATGCTTGCAGTTGAGTTGCTTTTTCATGAAGTACAAACAAGGATACTCCAGGCTGCCAGCTCCCCAAGACATTAATCCTTGACTTTTTCCAGCAAAAGTCAACCCACTGTATGCCTGCAAGACAGAGGTTCTCTCACCACATCCAGGTAGTAACGAATAAACCAGATGAGTGAGGAGAATAACCAGTCATCTGAAGGATATCTACAGATCTTGTCTTGATGTTAAAAAGTGCCAAGTATTAAACAAGGTGGAACTCTTTCTGTTCTCTTCTATTTTTAAACAAGATCAACAACATTTTAATATCCAGCTTGCAAGACAGGTATGTAATGGAGTGTGCTCCTTCCTAGAACTGAGAAATACCGTCCCCTCTCACCCCTAAATTCAAGGCTAAGGCAATAAAAATAAAATTACATCACCCTAGGTGTCTCTGTTTGTCCTCTGCCTTCACCAGTGTTTGCCTTAAATACCATATTTGTTTATCACAGTCAAGAAAAAAGTTAGAATGGAACCATTCTACATAGAAAATAATGCTTCCCTGGGGTCTGTGTCAGACCCTAATTTGCAATAAATCGATATCAAAGGGGAGAAAGAGGTTTAAGTATGCCAAGAATATGATCCTGTGACTCTTAGTATTAGATTTTGTTCTGCGTGTTCTATGGGTGTTTTGTTTAAATCACAAAATATTATCTGGGCTTCAGACAAAGCCCCCTTCCCCCTCCCCACTACAGTTGCCACAAATTCAGATTTAGACTCAGTTTGTCAGGAGCACTTGCCTGCAAGAGACACATGGATGGGTGGAAACGTTATGTTAATTGCTCACACACCCAGATTTATTGTGGTCAAAAATGCACTGGCTAGTAAATAGACCCTCTTTCTTTCTCATCTAAATTCCACGTACACAGGCAGGGCAGTGCAACATGCCCACTCAGCAGGAAAACTCTTGTTTCCCTTTTTCATGAAACCCCAAGTGCAGAGCTGGCTTTTGACTTACCCTTACCTCAGCCTCTCTTTCAGCACCTCAGGAAGAGCCCTGAGGAAGCACGGAGAGGGGATACACAGTGACACACCCCACAACTAAGGGACATTTCACACACTAACATCATGCCCAGCAGCTGAGGCTCCTTTGGGCAACAAGAGTTTCGCTGGTTTGCTACACACCCACAATTTGTTGCACATAATTTACATGTCTGAGGCTGTATCACTCCCTTATATAAACACAAATCTGAGTGTGTCACTTTATACATCTTCACATTTTATACATGTCTATAACTCATTGTTCAGGCACCAAAACTGATATAGAGGAGCTGTTGGTAACACCACATGAATTTAGGTCTGGATTTTTCATTTGTAAGTTTGATGGGAAGGTTTTTAACAGCTGTTGAAGGTAATCATTCCGTTGCCAAGAAGTTGTTCCAAATCTAAATGGATATAAGTAATCTCCTCTATGCTCTGAGCTATGAAAGCTTTAGAGGGATCAGCATGCCCCTAAACCTGTTGGTAGAGCTGCTGGACATGGCCAGAAGCACTAAACACTGGGTTAGAGAAATGTTTCAAAAGTCTAAGGGGAAAAAAAAACCAAAACGACAGAAGTCTCATAGTGTAAAGACAGGGCTGGGTGTAAAAAAGCACAGAATCTCCTTTTGAGTACATCAAACCTCAAATCTGCAAGACTTTGGCTGGAGGAAACCTGGCCTCCTATTTTTGTCCCATTTTGCCCAGCCATCACAAGATTTCTTTACTGTTGTGCTCCACTTCTGTGTCACAGACAATAAAAGCTTTGTGAAAGGAGAAAAAAAAGATCATTTTCCATAGCCAGAACCAACACATTTAAACTGACACTAACAACTACTCTTTATGGATTAACATTGAAAACCAGATTGATAATTATGTTGAATATGTGGAAGCCTTGCACACTATGAAACTGGCCATTTAAAAAAAAAGAAGCAACTAATATAATGTCATGGATTTTGTTGGAGTTCACATTTAGAAATCAAAATGCTTTCAAAAAAAAAATTATTCAAGTCTTGTTGGAAGTACATCAGTTTGTTTTTCTGTTGGTATTTTTTTCCTGAGGTTTCAAGCCATAAAGTTTTGTACCCCACTTTATGCTATAGGAATCTGTGAATCTTAATTACATTTACCGTTACAAAAAAGGGTTTATGAACTTTTGCCTTTGGGCAAAAATGTTTATTTCATTGCCTTTGTTATTCATTCTTTTCAACTCCAGTGCCTTTGAACTTTTCAGCTGCACAGAGTTATCACCGTTGCACAGGAACCAGGAACTGCACTCCCGAGATGCAAACCACAAGTTGAAGAAAACGAAGGAGGCAAAGATATACGAGTCGTTATTTTGGCCACCCTTTGTGCCATTAAAATCTCATTTTCTGCCTATTAGAATGCCCTCTCCCTGCTTAGGCACTGGTGATAGTCAGTGATTAGTGTGTAATTGAGTATAATTGTCTTTTCACTTTTCATTTGTGTCATTCTGAGCTTCCCTCTGTTTTTCTAACCACTGAGAGGAAAAAAGGGTAGAAAGCAGATAAAGCTGTTAAAACTCTCACTTTCAGCCCTGAAGAGATTCCTGATTGTAATTATAGATTGCATCCTCTTTGTGACTCCTCAGAATTTAGTGGACATCTCTTTCCGAGCACCTGGGCAAAGCTTTTGTTAATAAAATAAACTACCATCTATTCAAGCTTTAAGTAATAATGTCAGCTTCAGATAGATGCTGTGTGTAGAGAAATTTAACCAATCTTTTGACACTCAATTATCAAGGCAATTTATTAACGTGATTTCCTTAAAAGAGCTCACGCAAATTAGAAAAACAATTATAGTATTCATGCATTTATATATTGCCAAAGAGCAGTAATACTCCTAATTTATGTATTTATAACTCGATTATAGCTCATCTCAATACACATTTCTCAGTCCTTGGAACTCTCCTCATAAAACTTGCCTGGACCTCTTGGTAAAACCTTGATGAGGTTATTTTAAAGCGATATTTTATTCACAGAAAAGATACAAGATCTATTTTCTGTGCCTAGTCACGGATCTTCAGGAGAACAGCAGTACATTACAAATGCTTGACAAGTGAATGCAAACATGAAGTCTGCATGATTCCGTTATAAATCAGTTGAAATTAATTATAAGCTATGACTCTTGATTCAGCCAGTAGGAGGAAAAAAATAAAAAAAAAAAAAGGAAACTAGCAAACTGAAATCATGTGGCTTATATAAAGAATACATTATGGTTTAAATTTGGCAATTCATTTTACTGTGGCCTGAGGGAATAGACTCTTTGGTTCTGGTATACAGCAAATCCTCTGTCTGAAAACACAGGACTGACCTGAGGTGAGAGGCCATTGCCAATGGCAGGGTTCATGGGATTGGAGGGCCCGGACGGAGGCACAAAGCTGTCTGTATAGCTGGAAAATCCATGCCTGGTGCTGGGGAGGCAATAGGCAGAGCTGCTCTCTGGGTTCGAAGGGAGGCTGCTTTGGTGTACAGTGCTTGGAGGGAGAGGTTGAGGTCTATGGACGGTACTGCTTGGATCAGACACGGCTGGAAGCAGAAGAAACATGTTGATATGTTTTTCTCCTTTATTTCTGGCATAATAAGTTCATTATGTGAAGCTCAGCTTAAGAGAACTGTGGCAGAACCTGCATCCAAGTACTGGTAAAGTAGAGAAGTAAATCTATAAAATTGCTGGATATTTAACCGGCCTGTAAGTTTACACAAAAATTCTTAAACAGACTGTAAATATCATGGCAACAGACGTGGTTTTCAGACAACCCTTAGTGAGCACTTATTGTCAGCAATATTTTTTAATATATGTCTATATATAAAAATAAAGGAAAATATTTATTTACTTATAAGACTGGTAACAGGCTTTCCCTTCCTGGTCACAGCTCAGGAATCCCACCGTGGTTTGTATCAAGCCTAGCAATGGATGGGAGAAGACCTGGGCTTTGAAAAATTCCCTCAATTAGAACATCCACCAAGAGTTAGGATTCAAAGCTCGAGAAGGAAGCAATAAGAGCACATAAGTTATTTTATAAAATTTCACCCATAAGGTTTTCATTTAATAGTAAAATCTAACAGAGCCAAGATTTGAGGGTCTGTTCCCTCCCATTCAAATCCATCAAAGTTCACAGAATTTCTGATAACATTAAGAAAAATTTTTACCCTATTGAGACTGGCTACTGTCTGATATGAAACAAGGTGGTCTGTATGGCCGCTTTTTCCCACCATCAGATAAATACTCAGAGCATTTACAGAAGTTCCAATGCTCCATCTGATAGTCACAATGAGGACGGAGTGCACCTGCCTCCTTCTACATCATGCCAGACACTTCCAGCAAAGCAGTGCAGGGGCAGGACAGGGATGAGTGTACATCACTTTACCAAAGCTGCACGTCTGCTGGGCAGGAGGTGATTATTTCTCTGGAGACCACCCTTCACATGGAACCACCCCTTTCTTGCAGCAAAACAAATCTGAGTTCTTACATGCTTAAAATAAGGAGGCTTGCAGGGTCCTCCCTGAGTCACACCCTAAAGTAGCCAACATATTATAAAATATTTCTACAATGGATGAGCACAGGAAACCCCCAATAACACTATTTTAACCAAGTACCTGTGGGCTACTGTACCTTGCGGTATGGAGGTGGGCTGGTAGGAGGGCTCAGAGAGCTGGTACGTTGGCAAAGTTGGCATGGCACTGGGTGGGAATCCTCCAGGGATCAGATGGTTGAAAGCCATCAGTTGGTTGGCTCCTGCCTGCTTCCTCCATCTGGCACGACGATTACTAAACCAGACCTGCAAATGTTTTGAACATTTGATTTTTGCACATTCAATACAGATGTATCAGAAATAATGGCATTGTATTTCAAACTGTATTTCTCAGTGTCTGAGATGAGAGATGCAGAAGATGCACACTGAACTCAATGCTCCTAGACAAGAAAGGTGCCCTTGGCACACATTTCCACAGTTCAACAGATGCAACACAGACATTCTGGTCCTTAGTTTCCTCCCAAATACAGCCTCTCCTGGAAAAAAACTGGCTACTCTTTCAAACTTTAGTGTTTTTAATCACTATCATTACTGTGCCAGATTTAATGAGAAAGGGGAAACCTCTTCATTTAATCGCAGTGCCAGCCAAAGCTATTTAGTCTGTAGTGTACTGTCTCTACATTTAATTTTAGTGGCATCACTTAATGCACTGTTAGAAGGTGCGTGTACTGACATATAGGGACACCATATTGCCCTAACGACCAACAGAACTTTAAGCTTTAATTTGAAAAATACAAGGCCCATGTACAAAATACACAAGCAAGTTTTCCCTCCCAGCAAGTTTTCATGTGTTCACATATGTACAAAACATCTCTTAATAAACTTACAATAGTAGGTCAGACCTTCAGTACTAGATTAGCATTTCAGAACCACTTTGAAATCTGTTCCCAAGACAGCGCACCAACCAGATGGGGTTTGGATTTGTGGGACATTTTAGCTATAAATCTGCTTTTCTTTACATCATTCTCAGTTCATGTTTCAAGTTTTCCAAGTCTTGGATGGCTCTTACTACCTCCAAGAGAGGAAGGGGCAAGACGTCACACATGCGGACATAATAGGAGTTGCAGAACACATTCGTTAATTTCGATATTACAGCGATTCCACACATCACAAATTGGAAGGGCAAGGAGTCAGTGCAGGAGTGTCTGAAGCAGGGTGCAGTCACAGTGCCTTGCTGCAGGGTCAGAGCAGGCTCTTGATTACAGCTCTCAGCTCCATGGTGGAGCACTGAGGGAAAGAATGGTTGTTTGAAGCAACAGAGATCGCACACATTTGTAAACAAGCAGTCAGTTGCTCATAATCCTACATCCTGGAGCAGCTGCGGTGCTCATCTATAGATACAATCAATTAGAGAAGAACTCAACTGAGTGTTAACATCTGATAAAGTAGATCTGCACAGCCTATAAGGCAGCTTGGCCTGAAAGCCACTGAGGCATGTTAGCTGATGAGCCACATATAGATGTATTTGTATAAGATGGGGCTCAGATCTGTCACCCCTCCTGCAAGCAGCCCTTGCTGGCTTATGAACCAGGCATCACAGACTGGGATTCTAAGTGCAACACCATTTACAAACCATGAGTGGCCCTCCCTTAAGAGGGTAACAACATTTTGAGCTACATTGTGTTCTTCTCCTCTGCTTGCTATTTCATGTCAGGGGTGGTGGGACTCATTGGGCCATCTGGTTTCTGACATAGGCCATCTGTCACCATGTAGATTGTTGTGACTTCATCCTCTTTCCAGAATGAGATGCTCAGTTCACACAGCTGCTTCCTCCTTTGGCCGCAACATCTACTCCTCAATTATACACTCCCACTCGGGTTTAGGATACAGGACAGAGGGATGGGTGGAGCCTCTGTTCTATGTCACAAATCCTTCTCTTGTTTTTTTGCTGTACATACTAACCCCCCCTCTGTCTCCACATGAACCATTTCTGGCAGCAGCTGGCAGGGACAAGGCACCGGGGTGGAGATGCAAAACCTGCAATGAGCAGTAACTGAGGATGGGTCTAGATTCAGCCTGTAGAGCAAGAAAGAGACCTTGCTAAAGATCCAAAGAACACTTAGGAAAGATAATGGAGGTCAAAGAGTGATCAGGGAACAACAAGCGCTTGTTGTAATTAGCTGACCCAGGTCATTAACTATGGCTTTTTTCCTTGACACTCTCTCTTCTTCAGGTCAAGAGGGTTATCTGATGATCTCCAAATGCTTTGGGAACATGAACTGACTACAATATGTAAATGGATTTCGCTCAGGAAAGTGAAGTAACAAGATTTTGTTTCCTCTACAGACAAGCACTTGCCTTCAAACTCCAGATCTTTACTCAAATGAGTCAGATCCCAAACTTTAATTCAGTAGGTAAGCAATTTACATAAATGCCAAGTTTTATACTTCTATTTACAGACAGATTTTGGGCTCATTTTATAGACTAGCATTTTTTCCAGAACTGCAGCTACATATTAGACATCCCTGAAAGGGACACACTCAGCAGTATCAAAAAGTCTGCAGGAGCCACACAGTGAACATCCTTGCGCAGAGCTTTGTTGCCACCTGGAGCCCCATTATATTAAGTGGGACTCTGCAGGGGTGCAGAAACCTGCCTGGGCTGTGCAGAAGCAAGGCTGTGTATTGCCACCTCAGTCCTATGTGACTGGGATGTGCTAAATGAGTTCTTCTTCACGGGCACCCATGCCACATGACACTGGCACAAGTCCTCTAGCACTGGCCTCTTGCTTTCCCCGGGTGGCAAGAAGGCAGATGGCACCTGACTAGAACCAGAGTTAGTCCAACAACCCCTTGAAAAAATTCAAAACTGCAGAGGAAGTCTTAGTGCCACTAATATTACACAAGCTCATCACTACAGAACGGTAGAGGCACATAAGAAAACAAAAGCAAAAAAGCCACCAAATCAAGAAAAAGTTACTAAAAACTAAATAACTGAAACCTAAGTAACTCAAACTTAAATATTTTATTTACATTCTATGTAATGCTTATTGAAGTCAGTCAAATCCCAAGCTTTATTCAGAAGCAGTTATATTCTATGTTAACTGAAATTATTGGGCTTTTTAAGCATAATATTTCCCTTAGACTACAGTCAGCTGCCTTGATTTATTCTCAAGGGGCCAGAAATCTTTCATTTCTTAAATCCTCATGTATCATGAAAAATCTGTGTATGCTACTACCACTAAAGAAATCTTGAAAAACTTTGCTAATCTCAAGCCAAAATTTAAAAATAAATCCAGTCACCACAAGCCAGTGTGTCTGCTTAGAAACATATTGTAAGCACCTGGGGAAATATTTTCTTTTGTTTGTACATTTCCAATATGATTTAAATACAAGGTTCCCTTATGTGCAACAGATTTTAACTTCCACCAACATGACAAAATCCTCATCTTGTGAGTGGCCTTTTCAAATCTAGTAGGACCTCACAGGACACTCCTGGTCTCCCACAAACTCCTTTTGAGAAGCACACAATCATCACCTGGCTGCAGGGATGCTTCCAGTACAAAGCCCCTGGAGGGAGGAGATCCCAAGTGTCATCCTGTGAGAAAGTTCCACCCTGCAGTGGGCACAAGAGAAATCCAACTCTAAACTATCTAAACAGGGACAGAGGAAGTATGGCTTGGCTGAGGGACCCAAGCATCCAAAAACTATGTCTGCACAGAAGCCAAGTCACACTCATTTCAGTAAGGCTTGGACTCCTCAGTTCCTATGTCACTTTCAAAGATGGAATGTAAATTATCCAGATGATTTGGAAACAAATTTGAATCCCAGTGTCTGGCCAAAATTTATATCTCAAAAACAGAACTGAAGAGGGTGAAATATAGAACAAAAGGGGGGAAAGTAGCCCTTTATACTGGAGGCTCCAGTTTTTCAAACACCTGAGACTGGACTGACCAAAAAAGAAATCACTCTTCAACAGAACATAAAAACTGCATTTTCCACCCATGTAGAATGGATAAGGTGAACTAATAGGTTTCTTTCATCTTTATTTCCTAATATTTAGAAGTTGCCTCTTACAATCATTTTTTCTTAAAGTAGTTTGCAAGCGATCATGCCAATATCTTATTTTGTTGATCTCAACAGGATATTCTTTAGAAGATCCATTTATTCACTTGGGAACACACTAGTGTAATTAGACTTGACATTTCGACAGTCTGATCGTAAACACGAAGTGCTCTATGTGCTTTTAAGGCAAAAAGATCTCTGATTCAACAAGGCAAAACATTCAAGATGTGAATGTTGCAAAAAACCCATGGATATTTTGTTATACAAAGTCCTGACCATTGCAAGCATGAGTGCCAGAAACACACAAAGTCAAAAGACTGATGTATTGTTAACGGCACTTCTAATTTTAGATGGATTTTAGATGGGGGAAGGTGGGGATTGGTTCGGTTTTTCCTCATGATATTTTTCATGGTAACTGCCTCCCCCACCCTACTATTCCCCATATCTCCCTTCCCACAAAATTCACATGTTCAAAACAAAGTCTGACCATCCTGGAAGCCAGAGTCCTTGGTGGATGTTCCACCAGGGAAAGAATGTGGGCTGTGCCAGAAGCAGCGGGGGTGCCTTGGGAAGAGGGGAGGCTGAAGAAGGAAACTGCAAACAAAGCTGAGCTGCACCAGCCTGGGCAGAGCCAGCTCTGTTACCTTGCAAAACATGGCAGTGTGACTTCTACAGACACCCTCAGTGTCTGCTCCCGCAGTCCCTATGGATGCCAGACCTCACTTACTTCAGCAGGCCTTCGAGGCTGTGCACAGGAAAGAAGTTTTTTATCCTCCCCCTTCTGCTTTTTTTTTTGCAACAGGGTGAGTTTTCATCCTGCCTCACCATCAGTACAATGAGCTGCAGGGAGGGCACTGCCAGGGACCAGCCATAGGATGAAGAAGGATTAGAAACAGCTTTTTAGCACAACTAGTTGAAAAATCAGCTTGGCTGTGACATCTGCATGCCCCCAGCCTCATAGGAATAAGGTTCACTGTGTACAGACGCACACCATGTTCCCTCACAGCATCCCAAAGCCGTGCCCAAAGCCTGCTGAGAGCAACCTGCCATGGCCACCAGTGGGAATGTCACAAGGCTGAAGGTTCCCTGCCTGCCAAAGGCTGCTCTTTATGAGGAAGGGAAGTGATGCTGTTTAGGGTACTACGAGTAATCAATGTGCTGGAAACCAGAGTTCTTTGAAAACATACTGGCATGGGAGGGGGGAAATAAAAGGGAAAAACCTACCAAACAAAACCCAAAAACCAAAAAAGACAAAAGCAAAGAAAGTCAAAATGAAACCAAACACACCACACACAAAATAAAACAAAAAAGCCAACACAGACCAAAAAGCCATTACTCTGTGCCAAAGGGATTAGGGACTTCCAATCACCTCCCAGTGTGATCTAATGTACTGAGATCTCTTAGGTTTCTTTGAGAAGACTTTGACTCAGTCCTACAAAAATACTTCTAAAAAACTGCAGCTGAATAGTTCTGAAAATTATTGAGTAACAAGCAAACTGAATTGTGTATTTTTAAGTTAAAGTGACACTAATTAGAGCCCTTAGGCAGCAGGGACCAGAAAGAGACAACCAAAAAAATCCCTTTTTTCCTTTATATTTAAACATGGTCTCTTGGGCCTGCATATGAATGCAGTTGGTTAATTTACCCATAAGGATTTCCCCTTTACAGGGGAGGGGGAACCTGCAATTACAGGGTTATCTACTGCAAGGATGCACACAGCATTTTCTTTATTTAGCCTTTTTATGATGCAAGAGTTCAGTCTCAGGAAAAGGCATTAGAAATTCTCCATAAACCACATCAGGACTAACTGTAAAGGTCTGCTGAAAGGTCTTAAATGTTCTTGAATCCATCCTACATTCCTTTGCCCCATCTTCCCATAGAAGTGGGCAGTTCAGTGTACAGGCTTAAACCATTTCAGAGGAGCTGAGAGCAAGTTAAAGACTTTTTTTGGCACAGATTGCCCCTCCCCAGTTATTTCTCAGGGAGTCCTTTTCACTGTTTTCTAAAAAGAAAATTTTATTAAAACTGAGAAACTGGACTTCAGAGCCTTTAAACCTACTGCTAGCTCAAGAGTCATAACTTCGCTCACCTTTTCCCTCACTCCTCTCCAAACCCTCTCCCTCCCTGTACCACAGCGAAACAGTGCTGTACACAGTGAAACAAAGAAAATAATATGCAAGCACAGCACTTAAAATATTTTTTAAAAATACTTTTTCTTCTAGCTACTCAAGACTTCTGAGCTCTTGGGACTCATTTGTTGAGGTTATAAGGTTTTTACAATAGCTTACAAGCAGATTACAAGTTTGACATGAGAACATTCAATTCCATGCTCGTAGCCTGGAGAGATCTGCCTAAATTTTCAGACATGCTCTGTTGATAAACAAATTCTCTTTTTTTAATGGTTTCAAGCAAATCTGTTTAAAACTGGGATTTGGCTGAGAAGAAACTCTTCAGAGTGGGAAATAGTCATGATTCAGAATTCTTCCTGACTTGCCCTACTTTTTCACCATTATTCATGGACGAAAAGAATCCAACCAAATTTTTCCCACTGTATTTTGGAGTTAAACAGGGAGGCCATGAGCCAGCTGCTTCTCACAGCAGGGCCTCCTGCCCCAAGGATCCCCAAGCTGGGGCACTCCTTAACATGGTCCAATACACAAGTCTCATGCACCACATTTCTGGCAATTTGGGATGACTGCCATCAGCACACAGCCCCAAAAGATTTGCCTGCATGGCCAGACCCCATTGGCCAAGGCTGGCTCCTAGCTGGCCACAGGACAAACCTGAAGCTTATTTAAAAATCCTTTGCAAAAAGATTGACGTAAGCACTCCCCACCACCAATCTGAAACAGGCCCCAAGCTGCTGCCAAAGCTTGCCCAGTTCATCTAGGTCTAAAAACAAGCCTGATGTGGGAATCAAAGGTAGCCAGCAAAGATACTACCCACTTCATTCCTTCTGCACCATTTGTTACAGAAACCAAAACTCCACAGCTCTGAAGCTCAGAAAGAGCCTTTGATCTACACTGGAGATAAATTCACTTTTCAAATTTGCCCTCAAATTGTCAGTAAAAACAGGCCACAGACCCCAAGGGCCTGCACTGCAATATAATGATGGTTTTAATGAGGTTTTAAACTGAACACGTAAAGCACTGCAAGGTTGCAATTTTTACTCAAAATACACAAATCTTTAACTTCACATTCCCAGAGTATTACTATTTTTTTTTAATGAAGGGTCTTCCTTTGGAACAGTGCTTATCTTTCTGAATTTTATCTGATAAATACACAAGACCAAAGAACTTCCTTCTGCATCTAATGTGCGGAGAAGAACAAATGCCTTTGGAAGAGGCAGCAGAAGAGGTTGTCCTGGCTCCACATCAGATCTAGTTTCAAACACTGGGGAGAAGGACTCAACAGTCCTTGGGTGGAAAGGTGCTGCAGGAGGAATTGCAGGGAGCATTTTAACTCTATTACACCCAGTGCTGAAACATTTGCAATGATTACAGTTATACATCTCATGACTCTTACAACGGGGAGTTTGTTGGAACATTTCTTTCCCCAAAAGCCTTTCCTGTCCCCATGATTAGGTACACAAAAAAAAAAACATTCACAGTGTAAAGCCTGTTTTCAGTTTCTTGTAGCTCTCAAAAATTCCCCTTAGGGAGGGGCTGACATGTTCTAAGCTTGATCCCAGACCATCAGCAAGTTTTTTTCCCCACCTCCAAGCAACCAGGTTAGAAACATGCATTTGGTTACCCTTCAACAGTGGGAAAGTGAGAAAAAACATGGTTCAGTGGTTTAAGTCTCTTCTTTTCACAAGAGTAATAGACGGCCTCAGGGAACAGAAGGGAAGGGGAAGCATGGGGTGGCAGGGTAGAGAAAACAAAACATGAGATGAAAGTGCTACACAGAGGGAACTGAGGGAATAGCAAGGTTGATCCAGTTGTAATCAACTAAATAACTACCTAGACAATATAAAACAACTCCACAAAATTGGACCTTACCGCTCCAAAGGAAAAAAAAAATTCTGGGCTTAGTTGGATTCAGGCTGCAAGAGCCAGCTCTTTTAGATGGTGCTTTATTGGGAAGCAGTCAAAGAGATCTTTGTGTATATATCCATATAAAATTTGGTATCTCTGATCTCTGTCATACTGTTACCAAAAAAGAAGTGTGACTAAGAAAGCTTGAATGCTACTTCAGTATGGCTATCCAGCCCTCTGAGCCTCAAGTCTCTTAGGGTTATTTTCTTTTCACAGGTCGTCTTTTATTTCATGCCCAACATACGTGGCTATTTTAAGAGGCTATAGAGAAGTGCTGAATGCTGATAAGGCAAATCCTGTATCCCTTAATCCACTGCTAAATCACTCTGCCAGCCTTCAAGGGTACCAGACAGATGGAGTGTACTAGGAAACTGCCCACAGGCTGGTTACTTCAACCCCAGCTCATCTTTAATCCAGAAAGGTTTTGTTCTGGTATTTTAATCATTGATTGACTGGGAACTCTCTTCCATGCTGGGTTAGGTAAAATATCCATGTCAGAGGTACGGGGGAATTCGTGAGGCTGTAGATCATACGAGCAGTGTGAGACAGGATGCGTCTCGAGGGAACCAAGGAAGCCATGAGGAATGTTAAAAGTCACAGGGTTAAAGCCACATTAAGACAGCTGTTATGTTAATGAGAGTTCTGCTTTTCTTCTAGCTGTGGGTCATTGATTTAGAAAAACATGAACAAGGTCTTTTTAATTTTATCGTATTTTTCCACTAAAGCTAACATGGACCAAAACATCATATCCTAGGTCCCATTCGTCTTGTTAACAACACTTGTGAGGCAGGTTATCTTAATTATGTTTGTGTGCAAATGATTCCCAGGGCTTGATTTGGTCTTACCTGGCCCAAGTCTACATATGAAGCTGTTTTGCAAGCATTTCACTTAGTAAACATGTTAAGAAAAGAGTCGTGCACCACTGAGTTTGCCTTCCAGACAAATTCATCCACACATCTGATTTTCTCCCAGAGCCATAACAAACACTTACAAGAAATGCAGTATGAAGTCTTCTGCAAAAACATTTAGCAGGTAAAACTCAAAAAGTCTGGACCTTTCAAGACAGATGTTCAATAATACAGCTATGCTGCAATGGCGTGATTGTCTTTAAAAAATCAGAGGGGTGTTTTGTATTGCCTATTTCAGTTTGCACAGTGTGAATGCCTCAGGCTGAGTTTCGAAGGTCAAAACATAATAGAGTTTCACCAAAGAAACCAAATTCACCTGTATCCTTGGTTAGCCCACAAGTCACCACTCATTTCTCTTCCTTTGTTAGATCGCAAGCTTCAACATTTTGCTTGTCACCCAACCACACATTTGCTTAGTAACACTTGCAACTCACTGATTTAAACAGGGTGTGCTTTTCCCAACAATTCGTAGATGTCAAATGGTGAAAAAGCAGCAGAAGATTCTGCCTGCAGTATTAAACTTTCACAGGATGTATTTCTTTGATATGAAATGGGATAAATCCTAATCAAAACTTGAACTCTGGGGTGCAGTTTATTCCAGAATAATTTGGCTGCTATTTTCCTGGGTTTAGACAGCTAAAAATCCAGGTTCACGTTTTCTTCAAAAAATTTAAATCAACTCCATGTTACAGCTCCAGTACATTAGCTTGTTTTAGACAATCCAGATCTACATGAGGCTGTGGACGCTTAGAAGTTATTTGAGCATTTATTTTCTTTTGAATTGAACTGAGAGTGGAGATAAAAGAGATATTATAGAATTTATACCAAGTCAATTTCAAAATCTAACCTAAAAGTCAACTGTAGATACTGCACCAGCCATCTTGCTCACCTGCATGGCTCTGTAGACACAAAGTCCTTTAAAAAATGTTTTTCTCTCCTTTGTTAATGCCTGGAAGACCCAGACAACAACAGATGAAATCAGTTCAGTAACCATAAACTGACACAACAGTTGACCTGATTACATGCAGAGTGATGTCAAAGGCATAAAACAAACAAATGGGGATATCAGACCTTCTTCTTCTCCAAAGATTCAGTATTATACTCGTGGTAGGTGTGGAAAAATTAATGGGGAAGACGCAGAAGTTTTTTTAAAGCACTTCTCTTGAACAGTTGTAAAACCAATGTCTACATACAGATGTAAAAACCCTACAGCTGTAAACAACATTGTTTCACATTTTCCTTCTACTCCAGAGCAGGATCACATAAGAATATAAAAGGACTCATATGCTAACAGAAAAGGAAACAGTCCTCTCATTAGGCAGCTTGTAAATACATACCTGGACACGAGCCTCTGTGAGTTTGGCTCTTTGTGCAAGTTCTTCCCTAGTGTAAATGTCAGGGTAGTGTGTCCTCTCAAAGGCTCTTTCCAGCTCTTCCAGTTGTTCTGCTGTGAAGGTTGTCCTGCTGCGACGCTGCTTTCTTTTTAAAGGCAAATCTGGTTCAGAATCAATGTCAGAGCCTTCATCAGACTGAGGTGCTGATGCTCAAAAAAGAAAAAAAAGGCAAAAATTAGCTTTAGTTAAGGAGAAAGAAGGGCAAAATATTGAATCAATCAATGACATCCTTTCATATGGAGGTTGTCTTGGACCAAAGGCCCCTCCCACACCCTGAGTCAGAACGTGAGGAAAGTCAGCAAGAAGTTAATCACATACAGCATGAACATGACCCAGGAAGGGGCTACCAACTCTTGCAATCAGCAGTTTATAGAGAAATCAATATGGAAACTCTGGACTTCACAGACATGGAGACAGTGAGGTCACAGACAGGGCCAGCCAGATCCTGGCAGCATTGCTTGTTACCCCCGGCAATCAAGTGATCTCCAGCTACAGCTGAACCCAGAGCTATAAATGTGAAGGCAGCAAAGCCTCTTCCAGTAGCCAACCACATTCATTTTCTCCAGCAAACGGTAATGAACCAAAAAGTAGACTTTCAAAGCCAGTCTTCACTTGCATCAGCTGCTGTCCAGGCAACCAGCATTCCTTCTTGCCTGAGTCTTCAAGGGAAACCACCTAAAGAGGGCAGACACTCCCCAGCGATGCTGAAATTGCTTGTTCAATGGAAATACAAGCATTGCTGCTGCTGCTTTAACAATGCCAAAGAAACTATTGATATAGACATTGATTTAATATAATCTTTTTAATGTAATGTACTTGGAAGCATACTGTTTCTCAAGCTCCAGCTAAAACCCCCCCACCATGTTCATTTCTATCTTACATTTCCGATTTCACTCAAGCTGTTTGAGCTAATAAATATACCTGTAAATAATCTGTTTACTTAGAGCATGGGAAGCATAAAGTGCTTTTTCAGACAATTCAGCTGAAAAGTTTAATTATTTCTGCACACCAAAAAAAAAGAACAATTACTGTTAGACCAATGGCTCTCTTGTGAAAGGTGCCTTCATTTTCCAGAGAGCATCAATATCTTGGACGCAGCATACACAGACATAAGGAGAAACTCCTATGGATCAGCATCAATATAATGAACAAACATCAACTCCCAGAGCCTCTTAATTGCAGTGAAGGTTTGACCCAACTAAGACTGGACTAAGAGGTTCTCATTCTTGAGAATATTGTTCTCTAGAACAAAGGAGAATCAGCATAAACATCCTATCCTAAACAGTTCAAGTTCAGCCCTCATTAAACAGGCAATCTAGAGTATCCCAAAATTAACATAATACATTGTCTGAATTAGTGACAAATCCCAAATCTTCTCAGCCGGGGTCCCAAGTGACACCTGCCTTCCTCAGCAACTGCCAAGTTACAACCCTCCAGGACGGCTCCATGCTGTCATTCAAGAACAAAAAGAAACAGGACATTTTAAATACAGTTCCCTGATGTCACTCTCAGATACACATCACCCACCTTAGGCAGAACAACTCTTACTGCCCAGCTAGGCTGGTGGAGGAGAGCACACCAGCCACACTACCAGGGTCTCTTTGGCTACCACAGCACTCTGCCCTTACCTGGTGTGGGGAGATCAGAAACAGAGCTCAGAAATGTCCCTTTTGAAGACAACTTCTCTGGCAAAAGCTGCCCTTGATTGTGTACAATGAGTTTAAAAGAAAAGGAAGTCAAATCCCAAGGTGTCAGGAACACTTTCAATACTCTTTCAGACTCCACATGTATGTGTAGAACTTCTTCAAACATCTACATATTTGACTATAAAAAGCCAGCTAAAACTGTGCAATTTAAAGGGGATATTTATTGCTGAATTTATCAAGTGAACTGCCTCACCAACTGAGTGGGAAGTATCAGGAGACATATCTTTTTAAAAATGTTTTATAAAGACTTAGCAAAATCTTGGGATGCTTCCCTACACTCTCATTCCTTCCTGCAAGAGAATGCAGAACTGAAACCCTAACTTCATTTCATTTTCACTTCATATTTCATTAAGCAGTATATGAAAGGCACAAAGGTAAACCAATTAAAAAAAACCCCCTATAGTATCTAAGAGTCCAGAACAATATGTGTAATCAAGTGCAAGAATTTAAAGAGAAAGTAATAAAATTAAAGTAGCGAAAAAATGTATATCAAATTAAATGACTTTCATATCTATCTGCTTTTGTTGGCATTACCTTTTGCCAGGCCTGGCTGCTATATGCAGCTTTATTGAAAACATTGGCTTCTTTTGTCTTATTTGCCCTGTGATGTAAAAGTCAGACAAATGTAATCTCAAAGGATAGCTACATGTCTGTACTACAAACTGTACTGGTTTATTTCTTACAAAGTATTCTTAAATATTACTATCCTCAAGGAAGCTTTTATTCTTACTTTTTCCTATTAGAATACCATTATTAGACCTTTGTATAAGGGAGAAGCCAATCAGAGTACTGGCTAAGCACAAAAATTGGATATACCTCAGCCTTTAGACAAGCAATATTTATTTTATATATGTTCAATAGTCACAACGCATTGCTCTGTCTCTAAGCAGTACCTCACTAACAGGTCTACTACTGCCTTCCATGATATACAAAGATATTATTCAGCACAGGCAAAGCTGGTGAGATTTTAGCTGGGTTATTTCTACATCCATCACCTCCACAGACACAAAACATGCATATCACTAACATTTACATGTGTCCTAATGATCCTAATTTTCCAACCCCTCAAGTTATAAATAGAAAAATGAGACTCAGTGCCCTGGGAGATTCCCTGACTGGACTCCTTAGGATCACCTGAACCCCTCTTACTAAACAGCTCAAAATGGGAGAGGCAGCCAACAGCACTACCAGTTGCTGAGTCACAAAGAATAATTTAAAAAGGAATTGCAAAATTAAAGAGAAATTATTTGTCCCTTAACTGCTCATGACCTATCTGGTGGTCTAAGGAAATACTGCATGCTGATTATCACCACAAATGCAAAACCCCACTGCCCAATGTCACAGGCATTTGGTCACCTGGAGTTCTGCAACTGTCCCTTTCCCAAACACCATAAGTAGACACATCAGGGCAAAACCTGAACAACAAAATGACACACAAGAGGTCATTCTGTGGGCTGTTCTTCCTCTCAGCAAGATATTTCATTTGAATAATTAAATAACAATGACATGACAACCATTTAAAGCCCATGCATTAGGGCTGCAACACAGTGCACCTGACAGAGGCAGGCAGAGAGGTCATCATGGAGAGGTTATCATCCTGCAACCTGGGGAAGCACAATTTCTCTGGCAGCTCTTCACGCACTGTGACATTTTTTATTAACATATTACACAGCCTCTTCCTCCTAGTGTAACAACCAGAATGAATTGTCTAGCCATGGATCTTGCTAAAATTAGGCCAATGAAAAATAAATTAAATATAGCAAAGGCCAGGGAGCGTTCTGGTGATGGTTTATTAGCTAGCTACCCTCCACACATCCATCTTCTCAGTTCTTTATTTAAGCAAGATTAATTTCACAGGGTCTTCCCCATTGCGCCACCCCAGCTCTGGGGCTCACTGGGGTGTCCATTCTGACGGCCTTGGGGCTCGTTGGGGTGCCCATTCTGTGTACTGTGGGGCTCACTGGGGTGCCCATTCTGCCGGCCCTGGGGCTCACTGGGGTGTCCATTCTGTGTACTGTGGGGCCCACTAGGGTGTCCATTCGGCCAGCCCTGGGGCACACACGGTAGCCCCAGCTCTAAGGCTCACTGGGGTGTTTATTCTACTGGCTGTGGGGCTCACTGTAGGATGTGCATTCTCTGGGCTGTTGGGCTCACCGGGGTGTTCATTCTGCCGGCCCTGGGGCTCCCCGGGGTGTTCATTCTGC
>VZRQ01006262.1:1857522-1903013 GCA_013397975.1 Machaerirhynchus nigripectus
GGGGCTGGGGAGGGCAGCCCGGGTGAAGGGGATGCACAGCAGGGGTTAATCCAGCTCTCCCTCCCCAAACCTCCGCACCTGGAGGCGTCCCTCCAACACTGCCTCTCCCCATCAGAAGTAGGGGGCTCAAACACAGCCNGGGGTGCCCATTCTGCCAGCCCTGGGGCTCCCTGGGGTGTCCATTCTGTGTACTGTGGGGCTCACTAGGGTGTCCATTCGGCCAGCCCTGGGGCACACACGGTAGCCCCAGCTCTAAGGCTCACTGGGGTGTTTATTCTACTGGCTGTGGGGCTCACTGTAGGATGTGCATTCTCTGGGCTGTTGGGCTCACCGGGGTGTTCATTCTGCCGGCCCTGGGGCTCCCCGGGGTGTTCATTCTGCGGGCCCTGGGGCTCCCCGGGGTGTTCATTCTGCGGCCCCTGGGGCTCCCCGGGGTGTTCATTCTGCCGGCCCTGGGGCTCCCCGGGGTGTTCATTCTGCCGGCTCTGGGGCTCACTGAGGCGGCGGTGGCTGCCGGCGCCCGTCTGATCCCCGCAGCCATCCAGGCCGAGACGAGGCGAGTGACCTCCTCGTGTTTGCTCGGGTGCAGGCGAGGGGAGTGCAGCAAGGCCGCCACCCCCACACAAACCCACAGCAAATGACAAATGACACTTTCTCTTTGTGATCTTTGGGATTTTTGTTGACTTATTTGGAGGCTTTTGTTGGGTCCTAAGAAATGGCCTGTGGCTGAGGCCTATTGGGCCGATTTCCACGCTCCATCTGTGGTATCCATCAGCAGGGCCTTTGCCCGCATTCAGGGCTGTGACACCTGCCTGGCAGGATGCGGGAGGCACAAAGGCGGCTGCCGTGGAGGCGGGGGCGGCGGGCCGNAGGAGGAAAGGGAGGGAGAGCAGCAGAACTGCCCCGGGGTGGGGGTGTCAGAGGCACCCGAGCCGCTCCCCAAACACACCTCTGGTGCTGGCTCCCTGCGACGGCCGGGAGCAGCAGTAGGTGGCCAGCAGGGCATTCCTGCCTGGATCCTTGTTTGTGTTGGGGTAGGCTTTCAGCAGCTGGCTTTTAACAGTCGACAGGATAGAAACACACCAAGCATCCTTTTCTTCCTCAAAATAAACTCCACAGGAAGATAGAACAACATCGTTATTTCGTGTTAACAGCCCTCCTCTCTCCTTCCCTCTCAGCAATCCTGTTTAGGGGCAGGCTCTTATATCCATACAAAACATAATGAAGACTCTAGAGCACCTCTCTCCCTCCTAGCACATCAGCCGTTCATTTTTCTGTTTGCCTGGGGAAACCTGACGCCAGGCTCCCCCTCTCCTCCTCCTCCTCCTCCCAAAACTTCACTGTCACAGCAAGGAGCCATTAAAAAGAAAATACGCCCTGCCAGGTCTGTGCTAATCAAACCAGGACAAATAATCTCTGACACTCAACAACTCCCCGAGTGCCTGCAGCCCGGGGAGGAGACTACAGATTAGTTATGAATATGGCAGGCAGCAGAGGACAAGCTCAGGGGTCCCGAGTCACCCCGCAGCCACCTGTGAGCTCTTTAGACATCACAACTGAATGCAGTGTTTATCTAAGATAAAGCATGCTTCAAGCAACAGAAGAGCACCCCTAAATTTTAGGTTCTGGTGCTCCCACCAAAGCACTTTTGAGCAAGGTTACTGAGACTCAGAGCTGCAAGTTTACCCAATTCAACGTTCGTTTTTTGTGCTTCAACATCCGTGGGATAAGAGGACAGAAGGGAGATTTGGACACCCCAAGTTTTACCCTATTAAGTCACAGCCCAAAATTTGTTATCAACTGGACACCTTTTCTTTGAGAGGAAAAGCAAAAGCAAATTTCAAGAAACAAAGAATGAAACAAGCAGCCACAAAATATTTCTCAGATGAGTTATGATGAAACATCCTAATGCTTTTACATGCTTCTCTTTTCCTATTAAAAGTGAAAATTTAGGATCAGTAAATATATAAAGAAATTATCAACCTTGCTAGAACCAGTACAGTACCTAGTACAATGTGAAATACCCACAAGTAGTAGAATTGCTTTAAACCGGTACTACTGGCATTTTGACTATGATATGTCAAAGAAGGAGAAACGAAACCAAAAAGAAAGCCTCTGTTCCAGACAGGAATATCGCTCATCTAACAAGGATTAAGTCACACTTCAATTACTCCTTTGAAAACCACTGCTATTTGTAAAGGGCATACTTAGAAAAAAAATTGTAAATGGCCTTTTTTTTTTTAACTCCACAGGCACTTTAAAAAAATCTGCAGTGAGAGAATGAGAGAAATGTTGAGAAAATATGTTGTTATTTCAGTAAACTCATTAATAAGTGCAATCAGTCCGTTGCTGAAATTGGAAAAGAGCACGCCCATATCCTGTGAGCTCTAAGCTGGAAAGTCAGCACAGAAAGGAAACAACCACAGCAGCAGTGATAAAAGTGATCTTCTTGAGAGAAATGGATGGTATTTTTATTTTGTTTGGGCTGATTCGCAGAGAGAAGTGTGCTTTGTACGGCAAAGTGAAAAGGAAAACAGTAGCTGCAGTAAAAGGAAATGGCCAACAGTGACTTTTATTTACAATTACAAAGAGACAGGCTATTATTGACCATATGTGCCACAATCGCCCTTCTTATCATGGGTTGGCCATCATGTCCACTGGGAGCTGTTAATGAACTGGGTAATTGAGCTGCTGACATGTGTTACCAAAACAAAACAATAGGAAGAAGAGACAAATGAACATTTTATTTGCCAATCAGAGTAGGTTCCGCTTTTCAGAGAACTGTGCCTAAGTAAGTGGCTGAATACATAAAACAGTGCATTGAAGGCAAGCAGATGCATGCACAATAATGGTTAACTGACAGCCTATGGCCCATCTGTGCTTAACAGTTTGTTAAAGAAATTACTTGACTTGCTAAAGAGACAAATCATACAGCTGCCCCAAGTGCTGCATTATAAGAGATAAATCATTAGCTAAACTGTTTCATGCTTAAAATGACAATGCATATTAACAGTTATGCAGGGACATTTTGTCAGCACAGCTTGATGCAGTTATAAGTGACAAAAAATGTGACAGCTCATAGCTATTCAATGATTTCCACTTAGAAGAGAATGACAACACTGTGAAAACAATTTAACTGCAGAAACAATAGGCAATTCCCAGGCTTTTCTTTTTTTTAATTAATTAAAAAAATTTTTAATGACAAAATAATATGAAAAGGAAAAAAATGCCCAGTGCTTAACTGTTCTGCACCATTAATCTGCTAGCGTGTATTTCATTCAAAACCATAGAGCATCAAAAAGGAACACATTCCATTTTAAATATCAAAGACTGTATCACCAGCACTAAGAATAAATGGCTAATTCTCATGTGTGCATGAAAGGATAAAGAATTTCTAGAGTGAAAGAAAGGGAAAAGGAAACTGCAAATACAACTACAAAAATCTCTTCTTATTCCCCCAGCTCCTTTGCCAAAAACAGATTTGCTTTGTTGATACACGTAATGCTAAAGTACTTAACAGCTTTGCATGTGGGTCTGATCCTAACTTTCACTGCTGTAAATTTGCACTGGGGGATTACTGTTATTATTATTTTACATTGAAAACTAAATATAAAGGCACTGCAGTTAGCACTTGCATCCTGTGGTCCAGGGAGTACACTCGCATATGTATAGCCCAGGGAGCACGCCCAAGGGAGGGCAAAAAGGGAGACCTATCTCCTCCGCCAGATTTAATTGAACAGCTGCATTACCCCCAAAAAAAAAAAAAAAAAAAAAAAAAATTGGGTAAAAGTCATGTAGCCTGTGCGAGGTTTCCCTGTGCTTTCAGAAGTTGATGTTCACATAAGGGTTAGCTCAGGTTTAACGACTAAATAAAAATTAGGTTGCTACAGTTTTCCCCACGAAGCCAAGACTGCCTCGCTGACTGTGTAGAGTTTCCATTCACTGGCCTCTAAAGCCTACTCTGCTGTTTCTACTGGCATACGAGCAAAGCTGGATCTAGGCCAGCTTGGACCCTGGCTCAGCCTCTTCCACCTTTCCCAGCAGATCCAGGCAGAGCCCAGCGAGAGGGAGCCGGCACTGCGCTAACCTGGGCGCGGCAGAGCGCTGCGGCACAGAGCGCACACCCGGGCTGTCCCGCGGCACAGAGCGCACACGCGGCCTGTCCCGCGGCACAGAGCGCACACGCGGGCTGTCCCGCGGCACAGAGCGCACACGCGGGCTGTCCCGCGGCACAGAGCGCACACCCGGCCTGTCCCCGCGCCGGGACTCACCCCGGGCCGCCCGAGCAGCTCTGCAAAAGCAGGAAGAGAAGGCAAAAGCACAGCTCCTCGTTTTTCACCGGCAGCTCACGAGTGCCCGCGTCTGGGGGTTTTTCCAGCCCTTCCCACAGGGAGCATCCCTGGTAACGCTAAGAACACGAGTACTGTATTTAAGTATTGCGACATCCTGCCTTTTCACTTACAAACACTACGACATTTCAAGGAAAACCGTCCAGAGGATTAGAGAAGAACTGTCTCCTAAATTTAAAAGAAGGTGAAGTAACCTAAATACACAAATCCAAATTAGGTTTTCTCCCCAAAAAATTTCAGAATTTGATATTTTAGGTGGTATTTTAATATTAGACGGAGGCTTAGGAGGAAAGCTAGATCTCTCTTGCAGAAATCCCAGAACATATTAAGAAAGGATTGGCATCATGTCTTCAAGCCGGTATCAGCTGATGGAAGAGCTGATGGGTAACGAATTAAGACTGAAAACATTGAGTATCCTGGGAGATGGAATTTGTCAGCTGAGAAATTAAATAAAGGAAATGAAGGAGTCTCTGGATAAATAATGAGACTGTATTAGTGAGTTAAAGTACAGCAAATAATTGAGTTGTCAACAATCTAAATTGTGCCAGGCAGCGTGGATTTTTCAGAAGAAAAAAAAAATCTATAAATTATATTTGCCTTATCCTTTGCAACAGCATGCAAACAGAACTCCTAAAGTTATATGAGCTGATCAAACTACTGGGCACACCAACATGGAAAAAGCTTACAAGCATTTTTCAACAACAGCTCTGTATTGCTTCACTGATTCCACTTGTAGTATTGCTAAAATATTTTTGAAGAAAACAGAAACTGTACAGATGGCTTAAGTAAAAAAAAAAATTGAGAATGTTTTAATAAACTTATTTGTCTCAACTAGTTCTAGCACCTGAATTAATAACATTCTTGATTCCAAACACTGGCAGAGCAAGCTGTTGTAGATAGCTTCATCTCCATGTCATGATTACTGTCCTCAAAGTCTCAGTGGGAAATCAAGTTTATTATCTCTTCTTAAACCCACAGCTGCAGCCAGACCACCCCTCAAGCCACTTTTACCCACTACAGAGCTACACTGAGTTATATAACCATCTCTATCACTTTCAGGACTTGGAATGGCCAAAATATTTCTGGATTTTTTTTTCCTTAAACAGAATATTGGATTTGGTCATTGAATACACTGTTTCCTCTAGAAACCACTTAACCTCGCAGGAGACTTTTGTAAGAGAAAACAAAACGTACTCACATTTTTTCCTCCACTTTTCGGATTTCAGTCAATAAAAGTAGCTTATATTTTTCATCAAATATTTTTCTCTGATTGATTTTCCAAGACACTGTCTACTCCTGCCAAATACTTCTTTTCCAGCCAAAGCTGTTAGTAACTCTAGGTCACTTCCATCACAACGACATAAGAATTGGGGTGGTGACCCCAAAATCCATCATCTTCTGTCATGAAACCTGGTCCTACTGGGTACTGAGCCCACCAGTCCCACTGGTCAAAGACAGTCCCTGCCTTTATGGTTGTTCCAGTGTTTGGGATAAAAGGATCCTACAACGGGATAGCAGCAGGGTGCTCAGTACCTCTTTGTGTTACTTCCTGAGGGGTTTCTCATTCCAGCTCTTGCCTTGGGTGCCAGCATGGGGGGGTGCAGGACTCTGTGATCAACACTCCCTGAAGCACACAAGGCTGTTTCATTCATTAGAGTGCCTGTGATGCTGTTACAGTAATTACCTTGGGTCCATCCAAGAGCTGGTCATCTGCAGATGCTCCTTGTTCCTCACCCTGTGAGGTTTGCATGCCCACGAGCTCCTGGCATCATCCTTTAATTACACTTCCCGGGGACCGTCTCCCACCAACCTCACAAAAGCTGTTGGAGCTCACAGATGTCACCTGACCATAGCACTGCCATAATACAGACACTATAGAAACATGAGAAAACAAAGCACACACACGGCAGTCTGAGGACATGGACCCTGGCTTGCTAATAACAAGGCAAGTTATACAGCTTGCTAACTGTTCCAAAGAAACTTGGGGAGCTTAATTTCTGAAGAAAGCTCACAATTTTTCAGTCCAGTAAGAAAAACAGAACAAAGCCCTGTGCCAGCTGACCTCAGAGCAGTCAGTGAAAGGGAGTGATGGGCTGTGCTGGGCTGCAGCCAGCCCCACAGCACCTTTATAGCATGGAAAATGTGCCAGCTGGGAGTCACTCTGGACCCAGTCTCTACACCACAGACATATGTAATTCCCATACATTTGCTCTCATTTACTACTTGTTGACAGATGCCGATAAATGTTCTTGAAAACCTACAGGAACGATGGTTGCTCATGAATGCCTAATGGTAGAGATGTCAAAAATTATTTGACTGAATATACACATACTTAATATCACCAGCTCTGAAACCTTTACATATATTAACCAATTTATAACTGTCTCTCTGAATTACTAGCAGCCCCAAAAACTGAAAAAGTAACTCTGCACCAAATTTAGTGAGATAAACACACTGGCTTCTCTTAACTATTCACCATACACATACAGCAGAAGTGGCAGGATGCCTGTTGATGAGTCCTGTAGGCTTTGCTTGGACATTAACATTACAAAACATATTTTCACTCATTTCCTTTTTTCCCCCTACCGCAGTGTCCCTACAACATGAGCACCCAGAATTTCAGTGACTTAAAGTGATATGATTGTCTGAACAAGGAATATTTAATTGATATATAAGGTACAAAGCCCCACATACTATAACTCATTGGCTCCTTGCCATTCCCAAAAAAAGAGACTCTGAAGAATCTAGTTCTACCTTCCCAGTATAAAATGCAAATCACATTGTGTCAGTGGTCTTTGGATCCAGCCTCTAGACTCAGATGTAGCCCTCACCCACCCTCAGGAATCAGGAATGTCCACACTAAGAAGACACCAAGTTTTAAATTTAGTTCCTTTTACCCAAACAGGGAACCCAGTGAAACTGCCTGTGGGGTTTTTTGGAGCATGAAGAGCAGCTCATTTTTAGATGATCTCCCAAAAACTGAAAATCAATGGTTTCATTAAAACTGATGGTTTTACCCTCCAGAAATAGGGCAAATCCTCAAAGATAACAGTGAAAGTGGTCCCAAATCAGATTTGCAATGTTTAAAATTAGGGGGGAAAATTGCCAAAATGCAAACAGACAAATCCAGAAAAGTTAAAATGCCTAGTTTCTTAGCTACAATCTTTCATCTCTGTAAAATCAGCTATCTTAAATTGTTAGGCTGTAGGGTTAATTGATAGCATCTATTTAAAGGTTCTGTTTCCCCAGAGGTCCTCAACATTTCAGGGGGAAGCAGGAGAAGATCTGGGAGAAGCTTTATGTCAGCTATAAAAATCCTGGCTCCTGTTTTATCTTT
Source organism: Machaerirhynchus nigripectus (assembly GCA_013397975.1). Lineage (NCBI taxonomy): Eukaryota > Metazoa > Chordata > Aves > Passeriformes > Dicruridae > Machaerirhynchus > Machaerirhynchus nigripectus. The sequence goes on from VZRQ01006262.1 coordinate 1,865,209, forward strand.
CCTTCCAGTGCTCTGGCGCCACTCAACAGAGTCCTTTTTTCTTATACTTGTACACAACTTAGAGCACCACAGCCTGAAGAGATTCACACGTGCACTGCCAGGTGCCCAGGAGCATCACAAGTGAGAGTCCTAATAGCTCCATCACAAAACATGCAACCAGAGAGCTTTCTTGGGAGGGAATAAAAGTTCTCCTTGCTTCTAATTTCTCCGGAAAACATTATAATATTATAGAATATTCAAAAACAAGAGGGCATCTCAAAAGAAGACTCCACAGAGTGCTTGGCGTTTCCCTACCACCATATGAAAACACAACAGGTCCTAAAATGGGAGCTTGAGTATCTCATCTTGTAAATCCAGTCTGAAAGAGAAATACCTCCATGATGAGTACTGGAAGAACAGCAACCACTAACACACAGCCCGCCTTCCCTGCCTATGCAAACAAGCAGCACGTATTTTGTGGGGCTTTTCTAGGAAGCTTAGAAAAGACAAGCATTCAAACCCAACTGAATTTCAGCAAAAATCATGCTCTTTCTTTTTATTTGACAGCAAATTTTTAAAATGCTAATTTTTTTCTTCAATTCATACCCTATGGATTGTGAGATGCAATTCTCTGTCTGCTTTAGGTCAAACCCTGCTGAGAGCCACATCAAAGTGGTTAATACAGATTAGGAAGTCAAAACTTGGCCTGCAACCCAGCCGGACAGAGCCCGACAGAGGGGCCTGACAGATGCCCCAGATGCGTCCAGGGGGAGCCTGCCAGAGTGAACTCTGCACAATAGCAGAGAGACAGAAAAGAATAAAAGCTGCACGCTGCCAACCAGCCTCCTGTGTCCGCAAAGGAAAACTGAGATCAACAGAGAAACCAGCTCTTGGCAGCTTTTCTAAGTGGCTTCCTTTTTATTGTTAGACAAGCAGGACAGGCAGATCTAGGGTCCCAGGTTTAATACTGCCCAAGGGGATCATAAACCACAGAAACAAATGCAAGAGGGCTACCCTGTGAGGGTAGTGGACTTTTTGCCTTCATCTACTGTTGGCCAAGTAATCAGTAAGTCCAATACCTATGTCCCTGGTAGCACATAAATGTGCCTTTGGGCTCACAGCAGAAGCCTAGAACATTCATTGTCTCAATAGACATTAAATGAGACAGGAATTCTAGAGGGGCTTTGCTGCTCTGACAGCTTGCCAACATCTGCTGCAGCTTGGGTACCAGTGAGGTGAGACCACTGCTCATCATACAGTTCAAGAGCTTCCATCTCTACTTAAAAGTCTAAATGTCTATGCACCTTCATGTGCTTACATCATTAGGTCCTTTTCACAGAGAAGTCCCAAGATCTGGGCTGATGCAGCTCCCAGCACAGTGGCAGTCTGTGAGCAGGGCTCCTGTTTACCATAGCAATACAAATAACAACAAGTGGCTGAGTGACAGATGGCCTGGAAACATTTCTGATGTTTTCAGTGACAATTACCTATTCAGACACTCCAGTCAGACTTTCCAAATCACAGACTAAGGGCAGTTGCCAAACAACATTTTACAAACAAACTTTGACCCAGGCTGTGTTCTGATGAATGCTCTCTTAATTCTAACATATATGATCACATATAAATGGATTAACCAATATGTGCAGTGGATAACTTCAGAGTGAATGCTCAGATTGGGATCTTCAAAGAAGAGCCTGCATCTGTCATTAAAATTAAGTAACAGTCATGCTGTTCTGCGCAGGTACCAGACTTCGTATTACCAAAATCCTTGCACTTTTTGAAAATCTCCTTCAACTCGAAAATTGTTTTGCAAAATTCAACCATCCAGAGGTTTCTTTTTTTCCAATTTGACTGCTCAGGAAAAGAGTTTGCAAAGAGTGCTTCAATCCAAACAAAATCTCATCCAAGCTCCCATGCTTTGTTTTGCATTTTTAATCCCATATTACTTGGAATTATTCCTACACTCTTCTATATAAGACATAAAACCACTAGAAGTGCCACTAAGATTTTTTTTGATCAGGATCTAACCCAAGAAACTTAATTACAACCCAGGTCTGTGTAAGGAAGGGTCTAGACCATCTTCTGTCCAACTTGAAGCAAGTGGGACATCATTGCCTGCCTCAGAACAGAAACACATTTAACTAGAAAGACAAAAATCAAGCATCTTTGCCTCCAGGAATGTTATTGCATTGGAGACTTCAATTTTCATTATAATCTGGGACCATCAAGGTTCAGTAGGAGGTTTCTGATCTTTCTAAGCAAACCTGGACTTCGTTTTGAATAAAAAATGGGCCTATTTATGGTTTTACATCAAAGTCATGTGAAATGTCTGGTTTTGCATGGATTCAATTAAAGACAAGCCTAAGGCACAAAAAGTTCAGATGCTGATCAGGATCCAGACCCACCCAAAGCTGAGGGACATTTAGACTGAGGGACTTGGTTCTTGTCCATCTCCGATTCCAGCGTGAAAACCAGGTGGGACTCACTTTCAGCAAACCCCTGGTCCTCCCCAGATTTTGGCAGCTTTTCCAGCTTGGCATGTCAGCAGCTGCAGGAAGGTTCCTATGACTTCTGATGGGATCTGAAACCCATAATACACTGTTTGAGTCCCCACAAACCAAAACTGTGGCATCTTCCCAGCTCTCACAATTAAGCTTTAAGCCATACGAAAAAAAGAAAAGCCAAATTAACAGCCCTATTGACAGTTTTATAGACCCCTGAGGGCTCTGCCTGCATCCGAAAACAGTGGGGCTTTTCTAAATTAAAGTGAATTAGCAATCAAGTTCCTAAGAAGGATTTATTTAATAAATTAAAGGGCAGAATTCAAAACAATTTCAAAAGTAATCCCTTGGCCACAGATCATTCTCTGTACAGTGGAAAAATGGAACACTGTCATTCTGATGCTTGTCTAAATTGGCATTCAGCTGTTTTCCTCTTTTAAAGTAATTGTTTATAATTTTAGTGGGCACCATCTTGTAGAAAACTAATGTTGCCATAAGCTTCATTAGGAACACGATAAACTCCTAATTCTGTCTGATAAATTCAAATTCTTATTTGGTTAATTTTTGCAACCAGAATTAGGGAGAAAGAATTAGAAATAAATTTGATCCTGCTGAACTGCTGAAGGAACCAAGATTCCCACAGTCCTCCTTAGCCTTCGAGTCCACCAACACACTGAACAAACTTTTGGCTTTCTGAACTGTGCACCACACATACAACATGGTTTCAGGAGTCTGTTCCCATGACGCAGCTCACATTTTTTAGCAGAACTATGTCAGGACCAGGCTCTAGCACCAAGTATTTTACGGAGTTTGAACTCTCAGTTTAGCACTACAGATATTCTCACAAAGTTAAAGTCAACCCCACAAATTTCCTGAGTGATGATATCAAACTCAATGCAGCTACCACTACAAGTGATGACTTACAGACTCACAAAATGCTGTTCCCTTTAATATGATTTCCTATGGTAACACACAATTCACTGGAAGGCCTTTGCACCTATTTAGGAACAGTCAAACTTTCAAATTAACTTTGGTGGAGCCATGACAGATTATACCAGCAAAGGTTCAGCTGCTCTGCCGTTTGGGTATGTTTCCAGTTGATGTAATTTCATGCTTTCAGACTATGGTTGCAACTTGGTAAGAAAGGGAATATTTGCCCTTCTCCTCATTTCGCATTTCTCCTTCCCAGCTTTCTCCCCCACCTTCCTGATTCTGTGCTAACAGAAAAAAAAACAAAATCTAGTTAAAGTCTTTTGTGAAAAATGGAAAGAGAGAAGGAATCATTTGTCATCTAGAGGAAGAGGCATGTGATCATGGCACTCACTCAGGATGCTTTAGAGTGGAGACCAACTGAAGTCCATGAGACCAGTAGCTCCTTCTCTATTTCCACTCTTCAAAAGGTCCAGTGAGTGCTTGAAAAAAGACAGATCAAAACCCAAACAAACAAAAACTCAACACACACCCCCAAATAAGCCCCAAGCATTTAAGTTTGACTCTCCCACGCTCCAAATACCCAGTAGAGGGTAGTTACACAGATGAAGTGGAGGAACTTGGAGGACCTAGAGAGGTCTGGTTACAGCTTTTACCTCAGTGCCACAGAAACACATTCCTTCCCTAACGCACGGACATGCTCTGCTAACAGCTGACAGGACAGGCACTTTCTCCCCTACTCCCAATCAGGAATTACATCTGGAGTCAGGATACTTCTCCTAGCAAATATGATGTACTCCCAAAAAAAGTCCATTTTGTCCAACTGCCAGGGTCCAAGAGGAAAAGCATTTTGTCTAAAAAACATCAAGGTTTGACTGTTACAGCTCAAATGTTTTTCTTAAGACTTTCCTTATATATTTTACCAACACAAAATTCAGAAAGATGTACTGAAAGACTTAATGAAGAGACTGGATCTCTTCTGTTATAACTGCCCTGAAGGGCAACAAACACATGACTCTTTTCCTGACCATGCCAAGGCTTTCCATTATGCTGATGTCTCTGGAGCTCAGGACTTTCCAGTGCACAACGTATGCACTAAATGCAAAATTCAAGTCTACAATATTCACACTACACGAGTAAAAGTCCAACAGATAATCTCTTTTCTGCCACCTCTGGTCACACTGGTTCCCAGAAATACTCAGTTATCATTGCACATTATATTTTAATCGCCATTCAATGCAAACATAATGGGCTTTAGTGAACAGCCATATTTATTATTCCTTCAACTATGCCCTTCTCTTCCCCTCCAAAGCATAAACAAAGTTGCACCGTTCAAACACATCTCTTTAGAAAGTCAGGCAAAGTGCCTCCTAACGGCATCAGAATAACAGTTTTTAAGAGAACCGTATTCCATTTTTTTTTTTTTCAGCTTGTTTCAATGGGGAGCATCTTAGCGTGGAACTAAAATAAGTCAACACCACGAAGCACAAAAGATTGCAAGGATTTTCTGCAGCATGGGCTTGTCAAAGCAAGTAGGCAGCCTTTGTGTGCTCCGGCACAGCAGGAGCATTCCTCCAGGTCTGAGTGGCGGAGCGCCCCTGGCCACGGCTGCCCTGGGCGCCAGGGTTCCCACACCCAAGGCGGTGGGAAGAGGAGAAAGGAGAGCTGAAGAAGCAGCGTTGTAAATGGGATGAACTGGTCAACACGCTTCTTAGGAAATCCATGGCTTCCAGGAAGAATCACGTGGAAAGATTTACAATACCTCCACATCAAAGGGTTTGACATTGGCTATACTGGTCCTTTCAAAAGAAAGAGATGTCTGTCCCCTATAGCATCAACTCTGACTCAGGCAAGAGTGCAAAGACGTTGCTGAGAATCCTGCATGTCCACACAAAAGTTTTAGCTTTGGATTTTAAAAAGAATTAAACAAAAAACGCTACCGAGAGTTATTGAAATAAAATTCCTATTTTCCTTTGCTCCATTAAGGACACTCAATTTAAATCCTAATCTTGCAAACTGTTCTGATAAATTGCCACGTTTTCACAGTTAAAACTTTGCATTTCTATTTTCCCTTTACACCTTGCACCAAGGCAGCTTCAAGGATAACGCCTGTGTTAGGAGCATGAATGGATGACCCTCCCATACACACTGACCCAAAGATAAACTTTGACCTGATGTTTGCTAATAACACTTCTTCTTAAGATGCCTTGTTTCTTTTATGAACTACTGCTTGACTCTAGGATCTAGAAGCTGACACGCATTAATATACATCTCTGGGTGCCCTTTGACTTGGCCATCAAGACCCTTTGACCCCAGACTTGATTCCTAAACCCTGTCAATTGTTTGCAAGTGGAAAAAACTTATTTTCTAGTAATAATCAATTTTAGATATGTTTTATTAAGCATTTCTCGCCTCTTTTTAAAGTTGTTATTATTTGAATTTGAGTATAATGGATGTTTACTTCATTTAGGGGGCTTTCAGATTTAAAAAAAAAAAAAAACTAAGGTACTCCTTTAGCGTTTAATCTTTTGTTTCCAAGCTTTGTAAAACTCCCAGTAACACTCAAGCACTTTAACATTACAAAAAACCTCCCCATGAATAATAATATATTCTAAAAATCCTCCTGTCTTTTCAGATTTGTCTGTGTATTTCTGCAGCTTCACAGCTTTTTTCAGATGACTTTATGGCATTTTTCAGATGCAGTCCCGCAGCCATAAAAGCCAGAAGCAAAACTTAAACTGGTTTCCATGTCAGCAGGATCCAGCCTTTCGGCTGAGGCACTCAGAACCACTTTTTACCTAACACTTGGTGTTTTTAGACTGAATTCTTGGAAGAAGTTTCAGAGTCTACAGTAAAAAAATCAGATACATTTATATTTACCTCTATTCCTACCCTGTGTACCCTCTGTTCTTGCAGCCATACACACACACTATGCAGTAAAATGAGAGAGAGAGGAGCCCACTGCCAGCCCATCCCCGCCGGCACAGGCGTGCTGCCACTTCCTGGTACATTCCGAGTTGGAAGTTTCTAATTCCTGGAATCACGTTACATTATGGCAGGAATTGCTGCACTTCTGCCTGTTTTACATCAGGCCTGAGAGACTGCACAAAGGGAATGAACGCTTTCCAGTGCTTAGATGATGTATTGAGTGTATGTCGCACACACAGCACTGCAGCAATCAGCGTCTGGGAAGGAACACCAGCAAATGAAAGGCCTCCAGTCTCAAGGAGAAGCACTGGGACACAGTAAATGAGGGGTTTTAGCAAAGCAAAGCAACTACCCCTTATTTATTTCAGAAAATGCAGTACAGCCTCAGCAATTACGATGTTATATTCTAAGAGCTGGCTCTGTTTTCTTGCTAGGCAAAAATATTTCCCAAAAGCTCTGAGAAAAAAGCAGCTTAAAATCAATTTTGCATTTAAAAAGCTAAATCCACATAGCACAAACCAACACTTACTGAAGAAATGAAAGACCACGGACACATCAGGCACTTGCACCAACAAGAATAGACATTTTCATGCAAAAGATGCTCAAGTTCTACCTCTTGCTGCACAGGTAAACTAGACTTCAGTTTAGTTGGGTGGTGGAATACCCAGATAAGAAATTTTGTGCTTTCAAGCATCCCACTACCCCCTGAGGGGTGCATCCCAAGCACTCACCCCACATCTCAGGTGCCCTGGCTGACAATCAGGAGTGGCCCAGGGCAGTGTCCAGCCTCAAAGCACACTTGTCTCGTGGACAGAGGGGACTTGGTCACACACACAGCATCTAGGAAACCCTACCAGGCAAGCAGCAATAATCAAGCGTTGGAGCTTTTATTAAATCCTTATGCATGTCTGAGAAGACCTAAAACACTCTTTCCTGTTTCCAGGAGAGGACATGCCCCAAACAATGTGGGGTTTGGAGTAGTCTTTTCAGGGTTTGGGGCTTGATGGCTCCCTTGGTTCAGGCAATTGGACAGATTTCTGTAGGACAAAACCATGAGTAGAGACAACTGCAACGAAGGAAGAAAACCTGTTCCGAGCAAGGCCCTGGCTGCAGCATCCATCCCACCAACGCATGTTGCAGCCAGGGCTTGCTTGGTTTGAAACCAAAATCATGCGGATGAGATTTGGTCAGATATCCCAACTCTCCAAGTTTCCACAGAACAGGGTGTTCAAACCCCGAGTGGCTTGCTGTATGTTCAGATAATAGATAACACACATTGTGGGACTTCAGTGATTTCTGTTTTCTTTTCTCAGCTCAGCTGACTCTATCCAGCCATCCTTCTTTTGCTCTGGTCACAACATAAAGCCTATTGCTTCCTTTTGCAGTCCTACATTCCCAATTTTACCTCTGCAGAGTCTGTGAAACTGGAATGCTATCCAGCAGGAGAAGGAACCACGCCCCTGGGACATGCTCTGACCTTCCTTGCTCTGGGCAAATACAGCTACCCCAGGGACAGAGAACAGTGCACTTTCCATTTGCAGCAGACGAGAGAAGTTTAGATAATATTTGAAACAGCTTAAAATCAAAGGAGAGAGATGACGAAAACAGCCCAGCTAGCCAACTACACCAAACAGGATTGCCACGGATCCTGGTCCAAGTCCAGCTGGAGATACAGGCAAGGCAGCTTGCACCAGTAAGGCTCTATGCTCCTTGTAGAAATCCTCTCTATTTTCAGCTGATGAAATGATACTTTGTCAGTCTTGATATATTCAGAGGGATCCTTATAGACCCTTATCCCTCCAGTAAGAGGACAACCTTTTAAAACCAAACAAATATAATTTATGGCTTTGACTTCAACAGACTACAGATAAACCCTATGGACATCAGGAGGGACCCATACAAAACAAAGGTCATTGGTTCTGTACAGTTATTCCAGCTGGAATTCTTAGACAGTGAAGTGTTCACACAGTGCCTTTTTTTCTATTACTATGTAACTTCGAAACAGTGCTATGCCTAACATATACAAGAATTCCTCTTCTTTTCTGCTCCTAAAAAAGAAAATACAGTGGCCACTATAAAAGAAAAGATGATATTTCTTCTTGTATGATGGCAGAACCCTTCATACAAGCACAACCACACTGAATAGCCTTTGAGATTATTTGTTAGACTGAAGTTCAAAGGAGGGCGCAATGTAGCCAGGAAAAAAAAATAGTCCCTCTGGTTAAAATTTAGCATGCAAGATCTCAACAAAAGTGATTTTTTTTGACTGTGCCAATGCTTTTGTTTTCTCAACAACAGCAACAAAAAAATTATTTCTTCCTTCTCTTTCACAGTAAACCATTACCAGCTGTTGATGGAGTACTTTTTTAACATGCGTTAAGTCATATTGTATATTGTCCATTTCATGTGTGTAGAGCATTTTTTGCTACGAATTCTTTACTATGTCAAACCAAGTGTACCACCCAATCTTGCTACACAGCTCAGGGCTTGCTAACACAAGCAGGATCCCACCAAACAGGATCATGCTGGAGACTGAAGTTACATTTACACAAAGGTGGTCGCAGCAGCACTCGCAAACTGATGCAAACCTGTGCAGAAGAGTTTGCCAGTACAAAGCAACAGCTCCACTCTTTCCAATTAAAATCCATTCACATTAAAAACAGACACAAAAAAAAAAAAAAAAAAAAAAAAAGGAAAGGAAAAAAGATATCAAGACCAAAAACACAGCTCCAAGATGCAAGTAGTTCAGTAATGTAAAACTTCACATATCTCAAGATGATTCTTGCCACACACTTCTGTTCCCATCTTAGTATACAATCTTCTGCATCGTCTGGATCAAGGCCAGAGCACTTTTCTCACATTGCAAATTCATTATTATTTCCTTGTTTCAATAATTTGACAGTTTAATGCCACTATGAAGATACATTCAGGAATCGTTTCTTACGCCAGGACTTTAAAATATGCCTGTTTATGGGCACATCCATTTGGGCAAATAAAATCATGTATTTGTTTTTCATGTGCAAATTCGGGCCAGTGGAAAATCAAGCCCCATGGGGATAATTTAACCAACAATACAAAAAAAAAAAAAAAACTGTGAGTCAAATGTGAAACTTTGTCCTTAATTTACCCTGTTAGGGCAAAATAAGGCAGGAATCTCATACCATGTGTGCTACATCGCTTAGGTACAACAGCATATGCTAAGTAAGGAGAGTTGCAGTCTTGGCTCTTAATCTCATTGTTTATTGTGGTTTAAAGTCTGACCCTTAACATTATATGTGGTTTAAAACTATATTTGGAGGAAAGATCGAAAACGACGCTCCAAGGTTTGTAAATGTGTTTGTCTTTAAGGTTTGTTCCAGAGGAAACCATGCGTGTCTTAGCTCACTCCATATGCAAACCCTTACACGATTTTTAAACATGCTAATGCTCACATTCTGCATCTCAGGTTAATCGAGAAGGGTTTTTTGTTGGTTTTCTACTAGCAGCTTGCCTACAATCCACCAACCCACCACTCTTTATGTATATATGTTGAATAATTATGAAGCTGTGAGTATTTATCACCTTTTCTGAGCAGTAAGCAGAAAGAAATACAATACTATTACTTCCAGCTACTGGCTTTCCCAAGATAATTAGATAACACAGTGGACTGAAGCCTTGGTTAGCCCAATGCTGTTCAAGTTAAGTGATTGACATGCCTCTGTCTGGCTGCTCTATTAACTGTTTCATTTTGTTGCTATTTGCAGTTTGCTTGGCTAATACTTCGAACAAATACAGACTGTTTCTTTAGCCCCTTTTTTCTCTTTGACCTTCTCCTGCCCATTTTCTTTGAGTCACTTCAAACTGCCTTGAAAAGGCCTGTTGAATGTGCACAGTCCATCAGAGTCCCAGGTTCATCCCATTCCTTGCCCTGAATGCTTTACTTCAAAGATGGGCCGCATTCTTTAATTGCCCTTTGAATTAATATCAAAGGGTCACAATGCGAGTGCCAGAAGAGAAAGAGGCTTTAATGAAGCAAAGAGCTGCCATTCATTTGCAGATAAGCACGTTTTTATGCCTGACTGGTCACCATGGCTAAATGCTGGGTGAAGAGGAGGCAGGGCAGGCAGAGAGCCTTTCACTTAAGTGGTGATTAGTTCAAATAAACAAGAGTAAACAAATAAATAAAAAACCCGCAAACATCCCCACAACAGAAAATAAGTTAATATGGCTGAAAGTGTTAAAAAAGCATCAACATCCCATTATGTTCATAAGGCCCTTAACCCTTGGCAAAATGCTGGGGTCCAGCTCAGTCTCTGCTCCAGCCCCCTCGCTCCCCTTACCTTCCACAGAAAAACACTTTCGGGTTTAAACTTTCACCCTTAGACTCAGACCAAAGACACAAATGGTTTTAACACAGTTCCTTCCAGGGTTATAAAGAAAAGGAATCAGCAATTTAACTTTTTAAATTTTTTTCTGAGACAAAGCACATTTGGTAGTTTGCATTTTAGTGCCTAGGGAATAAAAAGCTCTAAACCTAAATTATTATTGATTTACTCTTTCTTAATTAATTCAGTACTGTGTAAAATAGTGTGGCTGTTTAACTTTCTTAATTGCCTAAAGGTCTCTAATATTTTGTCTAAAATTACAATATTTGGGGATTTGGTTAGGTTGACTGGCTAGTTTTGATTATTTGAGACATATGGAGTGGCACTAGGAAAACCTACTCAACTTCTTGATCCCACCTATGAAGCCTTCTATTTTCTCTTTAAAACAGCAAAAATATAAAACTGAAATGAGAATCTTCAACATAAAATATAATGTAATATAATTACAGCCACAATGCAGGTATACAGAAACAAGGAGTTCATAGGTGTCCTCTTTATAAATTCTGACTTGTTATTTATAGACTCAGACGTCTCTCTACACAGAAATAATTTACTTAACAAATACAAGGTTGTTTTCTTGCAGAAGAATTATCCCCCCATGAAAGAGGATTAGCTATACTCATAACAGTGTAAAAGTGACTTATGAGTGCATTCTCACCAGGAATTGTGCTGGTATCTCCCATAACTAAGAAGGTTCTAGGAGTACAAACAACCTGGAAAAACACAGACCACATTTTTAACCCTACTTCTTCACAAAGGTTTTCTCATTAATATTGCATCCACTCAAGCCTAATTCTGTGTGCAACCTGTCACAAGACTTTCCCTCACAGAATCTTCCTGGGATTTTTTAACTCCTCCACTGCTACCCTACCCCTGCCTCACTTAGCAAGAGTGTTCATCACCCCAATCCTGGATCGGAATCTTTATTACTCACCAAAATGTGAAGAACTTTGACCTTAAACATCCAGCTGGAAACTCAGTACTGAAAAAGTCTGGAAAAGCATCTTGCATTTGTGAGGTGGAGAGAAGCAGCACAGTAATGAAAAAGATGCAACAGAAGAAAAGGTCTCAGCTGCAGAAGAGGGACAGAAGAGACTTGGAAGTTTCAGTGCCAGCACCAGCATGGTTAAAATGCATTTTGTTTTAGAATATAAAGCCATATGTTGAGCAGCTTGCTAGACAACTCCTCAAGTGTACTGCATTAAATCAATGGAACTACTGAAATTTGGGTGGGGTTTTTTGAGCTACCCTGGTTTGCAATCTTGCTTTAACACTCGCCAAGACCCTCAAAACTCTGGATTAACTCTGAGATTTATTTCATTAAATGTCAAACACTACTACAGCAGTGCTCCTATAACACTTGATGCTCTTCTGTTTCAGAAGTGTTATATTTTCTAACACATTTTTCAAAAAATATTAGCTAATTTATTTTCCCTATATTTTCCATACTTCACGTTACTTATTTCACTCTTCTTTATATATTCACAGGCAGCTCTGTACATTAGGCTAGATTACACTATTAGCTGTCGACATAAAACATTCTGCCCCACTTGAATTCCTCTTCTAGAAGTCACAGCCTCAGAAGGACACAGGATGTAAAACTGCGTCACAGTACATTTAGAAATAGTCATTTGTATGCCACCTCCACTCATATAACAGGAATGTTTCCCAGATGCAGTGCACTTCAGAGCAAGGCTGTGGGGACAGTGGGGACAGCGATTTGAGCAGCAGCCTGACACATGGCACGAGCTCGGGGCTGAAGATGGAACAGTCGCTGCCAAGGGCTTGCTCCAGGCTGAGGGACCGACTGCTCGGCCAGCTCCCAGCACTGACTGACGCACCCAGCAGCCTCCTCCGTGCCACAGCTTCACAGGAGGCCAGAGAAGCAGGCCCAGCCAGGTGCCACCAGGTTTGTTTGCTTCACAAGGCAAAGGTGAGGCTCAGATACAGACAGCAGGGGCTCCCAAGGCTGGCACAGCCCCAGCCTCACCACTGGCGGGGATCTCACACATGACAGACACTAGGGTGCCATCACAGGAGCTGAGACCTACATTTTGATCCCCATCAAGTCACAACTAATAAGTCAAATCTATTCACACACCACAATTATTACATTATTGAAACAAGCACCAAGCACACTGACTGTCCTCTCTTTGACTAGCGGTACAGTGGCGTTTGCAGTGTGTGTAGATCTTTGATACAAACGGTTCTTACTCATTATACACAGTCTAGAAATACAGCAAAGTGTCACAATAATTCCTGACTATAATGTATAAATTAAACATGCAAAGCTAGAAGCAGAGTTATAGCACAAGTCTCCAACAAAGATACCTAAACTTTCCATTCAGAACATGTTAAGACTCAACCTAATAAAACAAAACAAAGAGCTTAGATGTTTTCCATCTTCCAAATTTTGGTAAATTTCTTTACCTTTATACATTACTCCCCCCCCCNTTTATTCTCTATTTTGTCTGATCTGTCACTCCAGCTTCTATCAGTACATAAAACATATATAGTGTTATGATAATAACAGTTCTAGAATAGCCTAATGCTGGGCAAACCAGAAAAATATTTGTCAAGCCGTCTTACATATTCACTACCATAAAAACAGCTAAATCACTATGTTTTGTGAACCAAAGGGACCTTTTATTATTGTCATTATCATTATTGAATTATCAAGAACCACCATAAAATTTGAAACATAAGCAAATGGATTTCTTAGTGTTTTGTATTACATCAGTTCTTTGCTGATACAAAGCAGAACAGAGCCATTCATAGATACAAACCACTTCACACTGGACAGGGGCATGCACACAACCACCCCTACTCCCGAACAATTAGCTGTCCAGCCAGTACTGCCTGGGGCATGTGTGTTCCTGGACAATATTTTCCTGGAAATTTTGTGACAAACACCACAAGACCATTTTGTGATAACTGGATTCAGCTATTCTCTGCTTTTTGTCATTTTTAATATTATTTCTGGTTTTGGTTTTCATCTAAATAACTTCACCACCACATTGGAAAGTCTGATTATCCAGCTTTTTTTATCATCTCCAACTTCAGTAGTAAATCCTATGCAAAGTAATTCAATACTGGCAGTGGGTTTGTTACTGTTACTAACAAAAAAAAGGGGGGAGAAATTAAATACATAAATTGAAAAAAAATAAACCAAAATACTTTAGAGCTTAATAATCACCATCTAATCTTATCTTCAGGGAACTGACTGAAAGTAGCCAACATCAAACTTGGAAGAAGAACGTTCCCCTACCATCTATGTCCTGTGCGTGGAAAAGCAGAGTCACAAAACTGACACAATCTGCTCTTTGCTACCAAGAGTGCCACCATTCCTGGGGTTTATGTGTTCCTGATGCAGATGGGCACATCCTCATTCGTCTCCTGCCCAACTCCTACCTGCTGCCAGACATTTTATCAAAACATTCAGGTCTTCTTTAAGAGCCCAGGAGGTTTGTGGGCAGAAGATCAATGAAACAGACTCTGACATTTTTTTTTAAGGGGAAAAAAAAAAAAGGAAAAATCTTAGAAGATCACTGAAGCTGAAAATCAAATACAATCTTAGAAATTATATAAACTCAAAGGCAAGTTTGAATTTCCAGCAAAACTCCAATCTATTGAGAAAGCACCCAGATAAACTGAACTGTGCTGTCAGTATTCCAGCTCCTCTGCAGGACACCTGCTGTCCCAAAGCCACTGGTTCTAACTGCACAGAGTCCTAGGAAGGACCAAAAGACTCTGGACACATTTCATGAAGTTTTCTGTACCGAATATTTATTTCATAAATTTCAGTCTTCCTATTTAATTTCAAGACATTCTAAAGTTCTGAACTAAAGGATCTATGTGTGCTTAAAAAAATAATTTTTCCCCCTACAAGTTTCATAGTACATCTGCTTAGCCTTAAGACCAAATTAACAAAAGGTTTTGGCAGGATTTGTTCTGGAAACATTCAGTGGCAAACTTATCAAAAAACAAACACTTCTGACAGTACAGAACAGGTGTGTCTAGTTTTCACACATACAACACAACCTAATTTTCTTCAAGGAAAACTAAAAGCTGTACAAGAGAATTAAAATGTGACATCTTAATTCTTTAATCTTAAAAGACCACTGGTATGTCCCCTAAGCACAGGCTCTGATATCATCTATCCTATGTGCTCAGCCCAGAGGGACCAATCCTACTCCTACTAAGGCAGCAAGAAGCTCACACTGACTTCAATAAGAGGAGGATTCTCCAGGAGCAGGTCCCAAAAAGGATGGCAGTGCTGAGATGGTCTTAATCAAACTATGTCCCGGGTTGCAGTGTATTCTATTATCATCCTTATGAGCTGTTAAAACCAGGTGTAGCTGTGCTCCCTGCCTCCTCCCTCTGGACCATCCTCTGTTAATGGGCCCAAAAATGCCCTGCTACATGATTCATGGTGAACTCACTCCTGGACTGTCTCCTGCTGATGGGCCCATCAGGGCCTTGCCTCCTGACTCACAGTCCCATCGTGAGATGCTCCACCCAGGGAGAAGGAGCCAAGCATCCCCACCTAGATATAATCTGGGGTTTGCAACAGCAGAGGCAGCCTTTTCCACTGGATTCCCAGAGGAAGACCAGGGCCTTCTACACCACCACTGGACCTTCAGAGGAAGACCAGACCCTTCTACAGGATCACTGCTTCAACAGAACCATCACTCCAGAAGGACTGCAGCTACCATTTAATTGGACTGCTACCATCCCCCTGACCATCAGGGGGTCAGGTTTGTACTCTGACACTGTCAGTGGGTTGGTTTTTTGTACTATTTTCTTTATTTTATTTTTCCTATTAAATTGTATTTCTGACTTGGAGTTTCTCACTAGTTTGCTTTTAAACTAACACAAACTACCATGTGTGAATCCAGAGAATACTTCGTTTGTCACTGTGCCCAAACAAAACATCACCACCATTTGAGGAGTTAAAGGAGAGGCAGGAGAAACTCACCTGAAAAGATCTTCTCCACTTACTACCCAAAGCACAGGCATTTTACATAAGCCCTACATTATTTTCCCCTATTAGACTCCAGCAGATCCCAAAACCTTGAGGTCCCTTTTTCTGATCCACCATAAAGAGCCAGCAGCAAGTACTGTGCAAGCTAAGAGGATTTAAATACCAAAATAAACAGGATCCAAAGAAGATTTTGAAACAGCTATCTAATGAAGGTCTCAATAGAAAACATTTGTTATGAAGTAATAAGAATTTGCATAATTTTGGGGAATATTTTGTTTTCAAAGTAATTCTCTTTTTCACCTGCTTAGGACTTGACCATGTATGGCTTTAGTTAAGTTTTGTTGATGGCAGCTCATGTTTAACCAACTGTTTTTAATTTACAAATTAAACTTGTCAGAAGTAGAAATACTTCCCTTGGAACCCTTCCAATATGTCAATAATTAATTCTAATGAAAACGGCATTGCCTAAATGCAGGATGGCCAGTTACTTACTTTATTTACACAAAGTCCTTCTCAGTTTCTTTGATAAAAGCA
Organism: Machaerirhynchus nigripectus; assembly: GCA_013397975.1. Taxonomy (NCBI): domain Eukaryota; kingdom Metazoa; phylum Chordata; class Aves; order Passeriformes; family Dicruridae; genus Machaerirhynchus; species Machaerirhynchus nigripectus. The sequence continues at coordinate 1,881,429 of VZRQ01006262.1, forward strand.
GCTAAATCTTTTTCCTCTTTCATGTTTTGTCAGCACTTGATTCCTTTTGTCCCCTGGCTATTTGCCTAGCTGTGGACAATAAGGCAGGAAGAATAGAAGCAGATTGTTGGAATGGCCCTCAATAAACCTAATTATGACATGTTGACTGCACTCACCATGACATATTCAGGAGATCCAGGCTTATTCAATTACCCTTGCCAGGTTTCTCTTTCAGACCTAAAGTTATCCTTTGACTGTTTGTATTTCTGAACAGTATTCATGTTCATTGTGAAAGAAAATCCCCTGGACTTTGAGGGGTTTCTAAGTTGATGCTGTTATTGTAGCTAATTTTTATTAACTGAATGATAACATGATAAAGAAATAGACTTTTGTTATGTAATAAGAACAAATCAGTGTGTGCTTAAAGTTACACCTTTCTTTCCTTTTTCTTCCCCCCTGCAGAAGACTGACAGCACCCATAACTTGAGTTAATAAACAAAACTCTTTTCTCAATCTGTATTTAAATTTCAAAGGCACTGAATATAACCTCACTGAAAACTTCTGGCAGCCCCAGAAATCTTCCAAAAGCAAAAAAACCTCTACGTCATTTTTCCCACAACCCTTTTTATCCCCAACATCCAAAAGCCACAGAGGTGCTCAGTACTGTCAGGACCAAAGACCATCTTTCCACCCACACTTTTACACCAACAGACATTTCTTCATCTGTTTGAAACAGCGTAGACAAAACTTTTAATTAAGAGTCAGGTTATATATTGGGGGAGCAATACTCCCTGGAAAAAACTGCTCAAGGATCGTGCCAACAATTTCTGCAATACCACTTATGAGAGGCTGTGTGTCAAGTGGACAAAAGAATGAAAAAATGAAGGAATGCTATAGGGAGAGAGAGAAAGAAGCAGCCCCAATCAAACTCAGCTTATACTTCAGGCAGCTCCAAAAGAGTTAATATTCATGTCCCTATTTCAAACCACTGCACAGTTATAATTAACTGCTTTGCTGCTAAGTTGTCTGCTATTTCCCTCGACAGCTCCTATGATTTTAAATTAACGAAATCTGCAAAACAAACTGAAAAAAAAATTACAGTTATTGCATGAATCGCTTCTTTTTAAGCTAAGTGCAAAGCAAATTTGCTCAATACTAACACTTCACAGGTGGGGAGAATATGTTGCTCTGGTGCAAATGAGCACTCCTACTGTTTGCTGTGACAACCTCTTCTCCTCTGAGGGGCTGTCCCAGCTGGGAAAGGCAGAGCTCATGCTCCAGGTCCTTCCTGCCGGCTCTGGTGCTGCTCTCCCTGAGCACAGCAGCACCACGGGAAACCACCACCCCAAAAATCACTTCTTTGCTTCACCCTGCAAGAGGCTGCCAACTTCTGCACATCCCACAGACTGACTGGGACGTGTAAACCAGAGTCTGGGCAAAGAAAAGCAAGAATATTGTTTCTGACATTTCTTCCCAGTCAGCCCTCTAAAGGACACTTTGTGGAGTGAGAAACTCAGGTCCCAAAAATATTTGAGCCTGAATATGTCTCAACACTAGAAAACTGCGGAGGAAAATTATTTTTAAATACATTCATTTTGTCTCTAAACAGAAAAATAATCAGGTCTTTAATCTTCATTTTCTAAGAGTAAAAATCTTAAAATTACTAACAAACGAAAATATTTAGTTCTGAATAATGTTGAAATGAGTGATTTTATGTAGCCTGAATTTTTCCCTTTGTTTTCATTAGAACAAAATGTTGCCATAATTGTCATGATTTGATGGAGTTTCACGTTCAATGGACTTGTATCTTCCCAGCAGAAAAAAACAGTTCTGAGATCTCTAGAGCAGCACAACCTCCAAATAGTATTTAGAAAGACAATAGCGCGAAGTAACTCAAAAGATATTAGCAGTGCTCACATGGAGGGGTGCCAGAGGAATGTCTTGAGGATATAACCTACTTTACTAAATTATCTGCCACACAGAGCATATTCATGCAATTGGTTTCGTTTGAAACTCAAAGGTTGGAGGGGGTTGTTTGTTGCTGCTTGTTTGTTTTATTTTTAATTTGGAGACTTTATTGGGTGCTGACAGCAAGCCCTCTGAGCAGTAAAAGAAACATTTCTTAATATGCATAAAATGCTCGATTTGCATTCTTTTAGTAATAAAAAGAGGTACAGCTTTGCATAAATAGTCACAAACTCATCTTTTGTACCAAGTACATTAATTTCTTCTGGCTGCACAAGCAATGTGCCTGCTCAAAACTAGCCCTGCCCCAGCTTCACAGTTTATGTGTATCTGCAGAATCTGTGTGAAATGTGTGACACACACAGAACAAGAAGAAGTTACTGACCATCATTCCTTAAAATCTGCCATATTCCTTAACAATGCATTCAGGAGACTGATATCAATAGGCACACACACCACACTGAAGTGTGCTTTACCGCCGTAATACAGAAGCTGTACTAACAGTGACCAGAAATCTTTCAAATTTTCCCCAAAACATGGTATTGTGGATTCCATTATTTGTTTTACATTATTAAATAGAATTACATTCTATATAAGCAGTAACTATTGCCCCTAAAGAAAAATTAGAAAAATAACCTTACAACACAAATAATCCAATATCTGGCAGTACATCCTACATGCTCTTGCTCAGGAAAAAGTCCTCAGTTATTCAAACTACAAAATGATTCATTATCCAGGTTGAGATCTCTCTTACATTGCTGGAAATCAAGGGACTTCCACAAAGGAACAACTTGGATTTGATGCCATCAGGCATCAAACTTGATGCCAGGTCCAGGATCTGATCTAGAAACATTCTATACTGTAGCACTATTTCCTGACACTTTATTTGAAAATCTATCTGAAATTACAAATTTGTAATGCCTCAGTCCATTATTTCTTGTTCCACAAGAGTCTTTAAGTCAATATCTCAGATTATGTTGGTTTACTCTTTGTAACCTACCAAAACAAACAAAAGTAGATTAAAATTTTTTCTTTTACTAAAATTCAAATCAGGGATACACAGCAACTTCAGAAACATACAGGAAAAAGGAGATAATGGTGGCTGAATCTAAGTGAACTGAACCTGACGCAGAGCTCTTTACCCATCTCTCTTCCCTATGCAATCAAGGGCAGAGACAGATAAATGCCCAAATGTCTCCTGAATATTTGTGTAACAGGAACTTGTCAGACAAATTTTCATGTTTGTGTTCTATTTTGATACCTGTAAAGACTCATTCTACAAGTGCCTCCATGAATGATGAGCATCTGATGTAAATTGGCAGCAAAATAAGAATCTCTCCTGGTCCTCAACTTTCCCCTATCTCAATCTCTAGCAAACAGAGAGCAGTTTAAATTTGGAAAAGGAATAGGGTAAAAATAATACACTGAATTTATCTAGAACTTTTCCAGTAGAGAAGTCAAGAGACATTCATTATTTTATAAAAACAAGCACTTTGAAGATGAGAATACAGAAATATTATCATGGTCAAAAATGTTATGTTCAAATTGCAAGACCCTAAAATTGTTCCAGGAAAGCAGGAACCAAATTCTTTCATTTCCCAAATATGTTTTAAGCTCTGTACACCTGATGCAAAACAAGGACTATTATCAGATTCCCACAAAGGGTTTACAACTGTCAGCCCACAACAGAACCAAAATCCAAAAAACTAAAATCCTGCTGACAACACTCTACCAAATTCAAATCTCTTGTCCCATTTTCAGCTCTAAATCCTAGTTATTCTTTCACCCTTTTCCCAAAATGAAAGATAAAATTCATTGTAAGTAATTGTTCATAGACTTGTTTTTCATCTAGTTATATGGCACTGGGTTACGCTGAAAGTAAAAAAAAAAAAAAAAAGATGATTGGTTGCAGGACTGCACATTTGAAATTTATTATAAAGCATGATTGTTTCAAATGACCATTTTCCACAACTGCACAGTCTCCGTTCTGTGACACACCCCTCTGCTTTGCTAAATGAAATTGTCTCAGCAGTGATGCTGAACTCATCTGAAATCAGGGGGAAACCCATCTTTTTTTCCACTTAGAGAATTTTTCCTCAATAGGTGTGCAAACCTTTATACAGGAAATTTAAGCCAGCCAACACTAAGCTGGCTTTTCTGTTACCTTCCACTGATGGCTTCAAAGCAGCCCATAGACTCTGTCTGGATAAGTCAAGCAATGCACCCCTAGCAAATATCACAACTGCTGCTGCTGTGGGCAGATCATTTATTTTGAACCTAACCCTCAGAGAAACCCCATTTCCTCCAAGCAGCCTGACTGAAGCCAAGGATGCCTGAGCAGGCAGGCTTAAGCCAAGAGACAGAGCATGCAGAGATCTTCCACATCATCCCAAAGACTTATTTTCCATTCTTGCAGCCATCAACTTAAACACACCATGAAACAGTTACTGGAACACAGTATTGCCAACTTGTTCCTAATTACTGGTTCTTCTTCCCTGCCTAATGCATAGCTAAATGAATGAGGGCTGTCATGGAAAAGGACTCAATTTTTAAGTCTGGCACAGCTGGATGATCAGGATAGGAACACAGAGAAAGCACAAAAGAACCCCACAGCCTCGTCTTTGGAGCACTGAAGTCCAAATCCAGGCTTGCACCACGCACACTTCGAGAACAGCCTACGTGGCCCTTCCCTGAACCTCAGCAAAACTGCTACAAACTTCCTGAGAGAGCAGACCCAGCGCTCTGCTCCCACAGCTTTGCTTGGCCCCTGGGCCTGTGGCAGCACGAGTGGTTCTCACTGATGCTCACACACTGCTCATGGCCACAGGCTGGCAGAGGGCGTTACCCACTCACCTGTACAAGCATTTCTCAAATATCAGAGACAAGATGCTGCAGGATTTCTTTGGTTTCACAAAAAGGTGCCTGGCCTTCCCTACCCCACTCCCCAGAAAGCAAATATCCCTGTGTGCATCAGCAGGGGCATCAGGACTGTTTGGAGTTGCAGTGCAGACTGCTCTGCTTTGTGCTCCTGGGAACTCAGAAGAGCTTTCTCCATCAGATGTCCTCCGGTTTCTGTGGTGTCTCTGCCTTTGACAAAGACTGATGTGACACTGCTCTAAAGTAGTGCCTCCAGAGGATGGCCTCACAAGTAACACTAAAACTGCTACTTGAACCCATTTTAAAATGAGATACATAACTCTAAAATGCAGCATTTAACAACCTGTAAATAAATTCCTAAGCAAAAAAAAAAAAAATTTCTAAATTCATAAAATGGAATGATGATGCAAGGTCGTGCTAAAGAGATTTCTCTGGATGCTATTTGGAGTTTCTATTTCCTATCACAGAAGCATCTCCTTTACCAACCCTGACACTCTGCATGCATACTTGCAGACATGAAGTTCGGTTGCTGTTTTAATGCATGGCAGTTATATCCTTGGACCACTTAAATTAAAACACACTGGGGCTATTTCTCCCCCTTAAAGGCAAATTACAGCATACGAATAATGAGTATTTTTTGGGAGGCAGAGAAATAGATCATCTTCCCCCTCCATCTGGCGTGGTGCCTTTCCAGCAAGGCAGAAGTGGAATTTGAGACCCCTTTACAAATAAGTAATAAAAGACTCATGAGATGGGATAGTTTAGTAACTTCCAAAAAGGCAAATCAGAGAGACAGAGATAGTTGAGGCTGGGCACCTCAGTTTGCACATGATTTATTCCCTCCCCTGCTACAGGAGGACAGCTCCAGTTCCCAGCACAAACAGCTCTCCCTATCTTACCTCAAGAAGAACCTGTCAGGAAAGAAAGAGCCTAGCAAGTTTTCACTTTGGCCTTTGAAGTTCTTCCTTGGCTGACTGATGCTCGTCCATACATAACTGGAAGAAAAGGCTTCCATTGTGCCACTCTTTACACCAAGAGTATTATTCTCCAGACAAAAGCTTTCGAGTCTTAACTTTTATACACACTTCTCTTTAGGGTGTACTGTTTCTAACCCATAAAATCTTTTTGTTCATTAAAAAAAAAANTAATTCCTGCTCCTGGGAAAAAAAAAAAAAACAACAAAAAAACAAAATAGCTTTCTTCCCCCTCAGGCAATCTGCTCTGCTTGTTAGTTTTTTGCATTACTTTTTGCAAAGGGATACCACAGACGCAGAGCAGCCAGGGCTTGTTCCCAGAAATACAGTATTTTTCCCCAACACTGTCTCCAGTGGCTTACCCAGCCCAGCTTTAAACATGAAATACAGCCATTGTAGGAACCCCCTGGTTTTAGACGAGACCTGGTGAATAATCACCCTACTGAAAACATCTCCAACATCTGGCAACTTGCTGCTATTTGCAGGGTCTGTGTGCTGGGTCAGGCAGGGATGCGGGAGCAGGGCAGGGGGTTAAGCAATGAACATGCTCAGCACCTGCTTGCTCTCTGCCTGATTCTAATCAGTATTCTCCTCTCATGCCCAGGAATGCTAGAATTCCTCACTTTCCTCAGCAAAATTCAAAACCTTTTCTGCCTCAAGGAAAGGAGAGAAGAAGGGAAAAAAAAGAGAGAGACAGAAGAAAAAAAAACCTTTCTGTTTAGGCTCTGACCAAATTTCATTAAAGACAATTCAAGTCTTGCTATTAAATTCAATAGGCCTTTTATCAGATTTATGAGGAATCTCACATGCTTGACACTATTAATTAGAGGAATTAGTGGTGTTAAAGAAGAAGAAAATCATACAAAACCAAACTTATAAATTTACTGTTTAAGGAATAGACCGTAACAATATCATTTTCCTTGAAACTTTAGAAATCAGTAAAAAATATTTGTTTCACCAACTCTAGAAATCAAATCTTGCCTTATTGCAAGTTCTACTGCAGTTTTACATCTAGAAACTTTTTTTTTTAAGACCTGTTGACAACTTTAAGCCAGTCTATCAACTGCAACTGGCTCAGTTTTTTGGCTCATAACTTCATGTCCAAGTTGCTGGACTATTTCTCTTTGTCAGGAAGAATGCTCATAAAATAAATTACAGATTTAGTTGAATAAAAGTTTGAAATCAAACCAAAGTAGTTCATCTCTAGTCAGGCTGTGCGACACAAAATCCCACGACTGAGAAATGCATTCTCTTACATAAGGATGGAAAGCTGCAGTTTTAAGCTATAAATACTGGCAATGTACAACAAAAGGATGTTTAAAGCATGATTTTTGTCTCCTTTTAAGGCTCAGTACATATTTCTGTTTTAAGAAGTACAATAGTAAAAAATAAATACAATTTTAAAAGAGAAGGAAAAAACCCACGACATTTTAAACCGCTCTCCAGGAAATACACATTTTTAGTGAATGCAAGAGCAGTGGTAAAAGTGAAACCAGTGCAAGACCCGCGTGCCCAGTCACAACCACATAAATTTCAAGCATCAAATACTCTCTTAAAACCAATGATTATTTGTATATATTATTGAATATATATTTTTACACCACATATTTGAGAGAATTACAGCGTATTCATGGGACACTCAGCAAAAAATATGCATCAGTTACTGCTGTACTCTGGTAAATACATGATGGCTCAGAGCCTCAGTGTAAATTGAAGCAACACTTCTGGATTCATCCCAGACCACACTAGCTATTGATCTGCTTTAGCTTTAAAAAATAGTAATAAAACTATTAAAAATAAAGGTGCAGAGTCTTTACCCCTTCACCCAAGCACACCCCTGCTGCTCTGTGCCCGGTCTTGCAGCACCTGGGGAGTTCAGTGGTTACCATGGACCCCTGGACCAGAGGGTACCCACTGACCCCTCTACAAACAACCCCCGGTGTTCCCCAACTCTGCAAACCCAAAAGCTGAAAGCCCAACTACTCTTCCAAGGACAGGCTGCAATCCTATCTAGCCACAGAGCATTCATTCTAGAGGATCATTCCATCTGGATTTGCAGTTTCAGCAGATGAATTATGACAGCTGAACCTATGGAACACTGTTGATTCCTGGACACCAGACATTTGGAAATACCATTGGGGGAGGAAAATATCATTGGTCCCATTTCTTTAAAAAAATAAATAAATAAATAAAGGCAAAACAAAATATTAAAAAAAACAAAAAAAAAACCCAAAACTAAAAACCACCACAGACACAATGAGAATGTTTGACCACACAGGAGCAGCAGAGACCAATAACTGGGAAGGAGGAACAAACAGTCCTGTCTGAGCTATTTCCAGGCACAAGCAATGCAAAAATCACTGCAAGAAACACACAGCAAATCGTACCAACTCCAAGCAGTTCCCCTTCAAATTAAAGCCAACTTTTCCAGCACCAATTTTGCCATAACCACTTTTTTCTTGTTTGTTTGCATTTAGGGGTATCGCTTACTTACTAACACATTACTCACCAAGATCACTCCTTCCTACTCAAAAGGGGTATTAAAAAGATCCCTTTCCCCAAATCGAAGACTCAGAACCACACTCACCACAGCCCAATCAGAATAAAGTTAAAGCCTATGGAAAGATGCCCTGGGCAGCCCCTTTTGCACAGCAGCAAACCAGCACCAGCTGTGCAAGGGTGGGAGAAAGCCCTTTAGCCGAAATCACAGGGACCTGAGGTATCCCCTCCGAGAGCTGAATGTCCCCAAGTGCAAAACACCACCTACAAAGCACAGCTGTGACCACACCGTCTCCACCTCGAGAACACAACGGTCCTGTGGAAGCTTTAACCTCACAATAAACGTAAGGAAATCATCTGCAAGACTCACAGAAGAAAAGGGCAGAGCGAGGAGCTTCCTGGTTTGGAAACAGGGTGGCCCCAGCTCCCACCTGGGCTGGGAGCCAGCCCTGCACCCAGCCCTGAGCTGAAAAGGCTCTGCCCCCTGCTTCAAGCTCTCACTCAGAGGCACAATGGGTCTTTCAGCCAAAGGATCCAGCCCTGAAAAGTGCCCCAAGGCACCTCAAGGGCACAGCACTCCACAAATACCCTGAGGCTGAAACAGAAGTAACACAGAAGTGCACCCAAAGGGGTTCCCCCTTTGCCATCCTGGGAAACCCACCATTCCATAGCTCCTCCCTCTGCTAACCAGTGGCCAAAATTAAGCACCATCTGGCCTATTTCTTTAGTAGAGTAGCACTTTTCTGCATGGTAGTGCTCAAGATTAGGAACAGGTGAGTCCCTCCCACACTCTTTGATCACATGGAGGATCTTCTTTTTCCTCTCATAACACTTTTCTGGGGTGTTTTATTTGTTATTTATATCTACTGTTACCAGGATTCAGACACTAGCTATATTTGGGATTTTTGTTTTTAAATATGCACCTTAAATTTCTGTCTCTTACTTACTCTTCCAGGGCTGACAAGTCTGTTCCTGATGTCAGATTAACAGGAATATTTATGTCATCAATCATCACTCCATCTTTTCGACTGCCAATACAGGAGAAGGACAGTAACTTTGAACTATGAATTAAGTTCTTCCTTGGCCAAGTGACCTCTTACAGCCTGGGGACAAGCTCTCTTTACACCCATCCTAGTGTAGGGTTTGAAAACCATTTGAATTACGTGGTGTCCTTCCAAAAATTTTATTTGCTGTGTTGATTAGGACCAAAGGTTGAGGGCAAGAATGTTGTATAGGGGGACAGAGTGTGCCTCCCCTCCTGATACCCTTCAGCCAGGGAGGAGCCAGAAATCAGAGGGAGCACTGCCTCCCACCCTGCCAGGACTGATGGAGCAGATTGGTTACAGAGCTCCTTACAGCAGAGAGCCACGGGGGGTTTGTTTGCCCTTTTTTGCTAAATCATGTTAGAAAAATTAAGTGCCATTCTCTAAAGCAGCTTTTTAAAATTTGCTCTGCTTGTAGCATTTTAACTACGCTTACTGGCTGTGTCAGGTCTCCTCTTTACCAGCAAAAATAGATGATTAGCACTATAAGGTCTTGCTAAATCTGAGAAAGTAAAGGTGTTCCCTCAAATCTGGAATGTAATTAAACTTTCATACAGGGCAAAATTCAATGATAAGTAACCTGTACAGCCCTGCTGAGAGCACAGGACTGTTCTGATGTGAATACCAAAACAATTTGGTCTCAAGAAATTTTAAAACATAGAGACAGAAATAATAAAAATATTTTAAAAATGTCTGCGGTATGCAGCCATTTTGCATTTGCACCAGGATGTGTGAGCATCCTGAGACCCTGCAACGCTTCTGGCTGCTTCAGTCGCTGCCTCAGTGCACACGACATGCAGCTCATGCCAGTCTCAGTGTTGTTCAGAGGAGGTGGACAAGCAGTCAGTTTTAAGGGGTTTTCAAAAGGCAACACTGTATTTGTTGGGAAAACAAGTTGTGGGTACTAAAGCAACAGTGGTTTGTGTGGTTTTCTGTGTAGCTGCCAAATACTTGAGCATTTTTGCTTGAGCCTGTTGATTTAAAAGAGAGCAGGTCAAATCCACTGTGCTAAACCAGGGATGAACCCACAGGGCTTTTTCCTAATTGTGACATCTATTGTACAATCTTCTAAATAGATTCCTAAATGTTTTCTTCTATTATTTTCCAGTTCCACAGAAAAAGAACACAGTGAAGTCATACACCGTACAGGGAATCGCCGCCACGCACAGCAAGGGAGGTACACGCGATGCATTTCTCTGCACCACATGTGTTAACCTGCAGAAGAAATTGTAGATCTCTGTCCATAACATCACACCATAAAGATCTGATGACTGCTCACTTAAACCGTCACTCCTTAGCTGGTAGTTGTTTGGAAGTATTTCTTCTTCTGTCTAAATACTGATAATGTAATTCAGTGTTCACTCGCACACCAGCATCGGTTCACCATCTGCACTGGAGTTACTTGATTTATCCCTCGGTAAATGGAATTCCAGAGTTTTGGTTTGGTTTTTTTTTTTCAAAATCTGTGCTTTTCAGGATCTCATTGTGAAACAGTGTATTTCACCTCCCATTTTCTTTAGCGAAATAATTTCCACTTCCTTTTTTTCTGTTAAAACGCCTTTTTTCTGAAAACAACTTATTTTCGTGTTCACGAAACCAGCCGTGTCCTGAGTTCCAGCTAGTTCTGTGCAAGTTTTTTCTCACCACTCAGCCTGACAGGAGGGGCTAGGAAGGTGTCAGAGTATTTACTGGGGCACAGATCCCCGCACCTCACACTCTGACCCTTCAGCACTTCACACCAGATCAAACAGACCGCCCTTAGGTCAAAATGAAAAGGAAGTCCTGCCACACCATCTTCAGTAAAAATGGATTTTCTGTGGAAGCATTCCCTGCTACTCCACTAGCCTGGTTTCTATAAAGCCTGTCTATACTCATCTCCATCCTCTCTGGGACAGTTAAAAACAGAGGGGGAAAGCAGTTTTAAGTACAATTTGGTTACAATTTGAGCATGGTCGGTGCTACTGCCTCACAGGGGATAGATGGGTTATACATTGGTTACATTTTTAACAAAGTGCAGAGTAATTTTGCCAAAAGATCTGTGAGCTTGCTATTGCTTTTCTGGGCTAGGACGTGGAAGAGATTCCGATTGTATTGGCATGAACAGTCCTACTCATTTAAGTAAGGTGAATAAAATTTGACAGGGGCTGAATAAGCTGTCTGCTTGCAGAAATGTCAGCCACAGATAGTTTATTCCTCGTACTATTCAAACCACAGCGATCTGTGTGACAATATATCTGATAAAGAAATTACTACATAGTCATTTTTAGATCAGACATCCAACTGATGATGAGGCATATCATAAATATAAAAATCCTTAAGATTGGTCCTTATATGGTCTTGTGCATGATATAAACATTGATCATGTTTGGCAGAAAGCCTACAACCAGGCAAATATCCATTAAAAATAAAAAATCAAAAGGTAGCATCGATATCACTGTGCTCACCACTGCTCTCCATGGCAACAAAAAAGTTGAGTTCATGGACTTTAGGCAATTTGTATCTAAAATGCTTTCAAAGAGTGTTAGCTCTTTCTCTGGGACAAAATGTCTCCTAAAGTAGCTGAGTACTTGCAAAGCATGCAAGACTGATATTTTAATCAGTGATAACCAGACAGAATGGAAACCAAGTGTATTTAAGAAAGGGAATGAGAAAATTATTATTTACAAAATTTTGTCTTATCATTTACTCTGCTGTTTTTCACAACAGCAGGAGACCCACACACCCAGCCACCTAAAAATCAATGCAACACCAGGAGAGGCTTTCTGGCTTTACCAGGCTCTTACAACTGTTCACAAAGCTAAATTTCTGTGTCCAGTGTATGCAGTGGGACCTGGATCTAACACTCCCATACCTCACAATTCAGATGAAAATTCATATCATAATGACAAGAAAACACACCCAGATTGCACAGCCTCTTCTACTGAGGATGTGGTGGGACATATTCTACTATCTCTGAAATAAGTATAACTTTCTGCCATGCAACAAGGAACTGATTGTTCTCAAGGGCTCTTGCTTGTTTTTCTGCACAGCCTCGTCGATCCAAATTCCCCCTTTTTGGAGAAGGGACAGCACAACTATCCTAGCTGAGGCAAGTAGGATGCATAAAATCCAGACTGAGGAAAATGACCAAACAAATGTTGCAAGCTTGTTTGTTCCCCATTATTCTGAGAGCCCAGTCTGGAAATGGGCTGGCTTCTCAAGCTCCCTTTCTTTTACTGGCAGCCCTGGACTATTTATCTCCTATGTGATTTGGTATACAAAGACAACTATTTTTTTTCCCTTTAGGCTACACTCATCAAAAAGATTACATGCAACAAAATTAGTTTTAGTAAAATTTGGTTAAATACGTTGGTTTTTACCTACTACAATAGTAACATTTCAATGCACTGTATACTAAAAATAAAGTGATTAAAACAAAATCAAATCCAGTAATGCTAAAGAAAAAAAAAAAAAACACAGAACTGTAAGAGCATACAGTGTATACATTCAACAGACCATGCAAAATAAGGATTCCATTCAAATTTCACATCTCATTAAGGACAATTTGGCTATTAATACATACAGGTTTAGGAGCAAAGAAGGATTTTCCGAGACAGATAAACTGAAATGATCCTCCTTTGATCTCCGAGGTTAAGAATCAGCAACAATGGAAGATGAACAACAAGGGGCAGAACCAGTGGCCTTTTTATGTGCCACAATGGCATCAGCAAACAACTACTTAATCAATATTTGGCCAGGGACACTGAAAACATTCTTTTCAAATTTTAATTCCTAGTTGTAAAACAACTGTAGAGCAACCAGCAAGATAAGACATTAAACTGACTGCTTAATTGCCTTTTACTGTCTTACTAGTTATATATGCACATTCTTAATAGTTCGTGAATCTTTATTTACTACGATGAATAAACAACCTGTCAACAATTACATCAAACTCCCCTAAGTAAATAATCTCAGCACATGACACACTTTAACTCTAATGTGTCCTCAGTGAGTTTTAATTTCATTACGTTTCACTTTTTTTCTAGGCAGAGTGATTTAAACTGAATTAGTTTAACAGCATGGGGTAGGAGTACTCCAGGGCAAGTAAAGTAAAATGCCGCACTCACACTATGCTAAACAAGGTCTTGTGGTGAATTACATTACTGTACATCATTTTTATTAGCCAGAGAGCTCAGCGTTCAGGGACCATTTGGAAGTATCCTGCATTTTTATTTCTGTATTTTGTTCTTTCTCTGGCCACATGTGTTTGCTACCTAGGATTTAAAGTGACATTTACATGGAGAAATTCGCATTGACTGGCTTGCTCTGATTTATTGCTTTGTGTTTCACTCAATTTCTTCTTAAATTAACCAGAGAGCACTTTGTAGTTCTGCTTCATTTCCCAATGCAGTTTTATTACACAGCTCTAGGGACTCATGATAATTTATCACTATCAACTTTATTGGCTTCCCTCTCCTAAATCCTGTTCCAATCCTTATCGATAAGTAAACCAAACCAAACTAAACGTTCCCCAAATAAGTGTTAGATAAAAGTGTGGTCTTTGACTGATACAACAGAGAATCATTATTCAAAATCAGACATGGGAATTTTTTTGTTTTAAGGATTTTATCAGTATTGGCTTTTAGTTACAGCATTAATTGCTAATTAGCTTTTTATCTAATTAAAACCTCTGTCTACTGATTCCATTGCTACCTCTGTGTAAAGACAGATACAAAGATCCTTGCCCTCAGTGAGAGTTTTGCCAGGGTTTCACTCGGGATCAGAGTCACTCTCTTGTGCAGTGGGCACTTTCTTCTAACAGAATAGAACAAATTTGGGCCCCATTCCTGCGTGCCCCAGCCCACGTGAGCAACGTTACACACATGAATAGGGCCTTTGAGTGGGAGTCCTCGGGACTCGTCGTTGTTACCCGCATCTGCAGGACTGAGGTCTGATGCCCAACCAAGTGAACCCCTCTTACATCCTAAACCTGAGGATTTCTCCCAGAACCGCAGTTGTTCTGCATGTTACAGAGCTGGTTTCAAGAAAAGCCTGATGTCTATTATGGTAAATTCCTTCTGACATCACAGATTCTGCAATCATAGGAGAATCTGGAAAGCCAAGTATGTAAATCACATTCTCAGAGGAAGTCCTAGCCACACCAACAAGTCAACCAACAGTTTCTTGCCTCAGCCTTTCCAGAACAACACCCTGTAAATCTAATGGATGAAGATTTTCAAAGCAACTAAATAGGGTGCTAACTTGGATACAAATTCAAGTTAATCAACTGATGTGTGTGAAGGAATCCTGACATTTGCTAAAATAACATTCAGCTTTGTTCTAGATACATGCAATTAGAAAAACTGGAAAGGAGGCCCACAGAAATTCTGCTTGAACAGGCTCTGTTTCAAGTTGAAGAAAGGCAAAACATTCAAAGCCATTAATAAAATCATTATTTCAGGCAAAGGATATGATGTATATGTGTATTATTTCAGAGAGTCGCTGCTAGATTAACACCCTTTCTTCCCACAGCTGGAAATATTACTGGTGCTTTTGTCAGATGATTAGCCTGCAGTTAGTCTGACCATTAGCACTCTCCTCCAAATCCCCCACTTCAAGACAGGAGAGCATGGGCTGCCCTGGCAGCTCTGGAAGAGCAGGCTCCACTTTGAAGTCACCCGAAACTCAAGCATTTAGCACCTTTCTAAAAATGCTCAGCATGCTAGAACATCACACTCTCACTTGACAGTGAGGTCATTATTCATTGCTCAGGTCATCAGTTATTATTATTATTAGCTCGGAATAATGATTTGGAAGCAGAAGCCTGGCCCAGAGCCCCACAGTGATGATGGGTCAGGCAGAAGAAACAAAGTTGTGCTGGGGTTGCGTGGGATTACCTGCACCAATTTGCACTTTTGCAACACCTGGCTTTTCTACCCAGGCCTGGTCTCTCACTATTAAGATATGAGGAAAGAGAAGGGGGAAGAAGACAGACAGAAAATATAGCTGGCGCTATCTGCCTTGAGCCAAATTCTGGACTCACTAAGGAGTTTTTCTTAATTAAGCACTATTTTCTTGTCAGCTCTGAGAGCATCAGAAATGACACTGTACAAGTGACATGAGTTGATTTCTTAGACCTGCTAGTGACCAAACATATAGAGTACTGTGTGAGATTTCAGGCTCAGGAAGATAATTGCCTGCAGCCACAGCCGTTTCTTTTCACTCTATGAGTGAATCTTTACCATGAACACTGAGCAGTGGAACAAACTGTACTTCTCAGCCCACAACAGCATTTCACACAGCACTCAAGTCCTCCTGCCACTGCGCCCTGGGACAGGACACTGGAGCAATACCAGGACAACCCCTGCAACCAAAATCTAACTCGGCATCTGCCTCATCCCATGCTCCAGCCACTAAACCAATAGTCTACGATGTAGAAATTAATGACTCAAACTGATATCTGGTACCTTCATGTTAATCTTCTCCCTTAATAAAGTGTCTTTATTAGTTTAGCAATCTAAAAATAACTGTCTGCATGGTACTGACCAACCCTAATCAAAACATCTGCCAGCCCATCTAGCTCAAGCTACCCTTTAGATCATGTGCCACCACTTCAAAGCCTTGTGCAGCAAGTCAGTAATTGTAACATTGCATCTAAATATTTAAGCTAGGGGCTGGTAGTCGCGTGTCCCATTTACAGTCAGCATCTGTCCTCTAATTCCATTACAGTACAAAGCAAAAATGTTTCCCAAAACTCACAAACAGGAAAAGCATCACACAGCTAGAGAGGCAGCAGCAGCTTGAACTTTCGAGCTGCTGAGCAGGGCTTTTGTGCTAAGGTCCTTTTTTTTCCTACCCCTTCAAACTCCCCACATACACACACTAAAATAGGGGTGGTGCCGAAATTGTATTAATGTGAGCCTCAGGCACACAGAAAAAAAGAAAAGAGGAAGGGGAGGGAGGGGGGGGAAGGGTTTGGTCCAAGATGAAAGTAAGAAGAAAATAAAGGAGGCAATTTAGTCTGCTGTAGCCTGAATTGCTCTCAGTACAGCCAAGGATAGAGGCTTGGGATGAGTAGGGCCCTTTTTGGACGGGTGCGCATGACTGGGGGAGGATCCGCCAGGACAGGCCCCGGGGGCCAATTCCTCTGGCTGGGAACAGAGGCCCCCTTTGAGGCCGGGCGGGGGGGTCCCGGCCCTGGCCCCCACCCCAGCCCGCTCACAGTGGGACCAGCTCTGCCCCATCACTGCAGTGCTGAAAGCCACTGGTTCCTGCCAGAAAACAACAGCTATTTTATGAAGGGGGGGAGTTATCAGATTAGTCAGCAAACCATGCCACACATAACTCCCACCAAAGGTACGAGCAACTCCCTCTTCTGTAGTGGTTTTGCTAAAAATAAGCCCTGATGTGCCACATGAAGGCACAAAACTGTCTCATGTTCTTTATTTATGGCTTGTGCCTTTAAGAAAAAATTATCATGCCTGCAGAAAAACAGATATGCTATTATAGAGCTATCAGCCTCCTGATACACACTCTGGCAATCAAGTTTTCTTTAAATATATACCCAGAATCAGGGTTGAGGGTGACACCGGCAGAAACACTGAAATACAGCCCATACAGGGCTGCACATGTGGCATCTGTAAACAGTGTGAGAATCACATGTAAGTATCTGAGAACAGAGGCTGAAACAGAATCACACCTGGCATACAAAAGTTTACCTACACATATATATGTGGTGGGAGAAATCCCAATGATACACTGTTTCTATTACATGTTTTTAAAAAATATCATGTTTCCATTCTCTCAAATCTTATTCTGTTGTAAGTACTCCCTAAATCTTGAATTAGCCACCATTAAAATGACAACTGTTGTCCTTATCTTTGGAAAAAACGCCACTCCTTGAGACACCCAAAGGCCCACGGCAAGGAGGGGATTTCAGGCTGCGCCAGCAAATGTCCAGCACTAATGTGTGCTCCCGAGCAGAAGAGCCATACTTTGCTTCGTGCTCAGCCTCGGGAGTCACTTTCTGACCTATCCCACAGCCTTCCCTGGCATCCACTCTCCGGGATACCTCAAGCCCCCAAGAACAGAGCTACAAAAATTCCTGGTACTGAAAAAGACTTCCCTCTGCAACACGGAGCACTCAGCACTGAGCTACCACCTGAGGGCTTTGCTGCACAGCACAGATACCCTTTGAACATTCCACAAGCAACCCGAGTGTCAGAAAGGGCATCTGAGATGTGCTGCCAGCAGGCACCCTCTGCCACACCAGGCCTCGTAGCCAAGCTGGTGGGTGCTGGCAAATATGATCCTGCAGCATCAAAATCCTTAGGAGCACTGCCAGTTATTTCAGTAAGAGAGCAGGACGATTTTTATAGATGGAGCGAAATCAAAGCTCCTCGGCTGGCAAGGGGAGTTGAAGCAGAACTGATTTTTGTTGGTCAGACACTGAAAGTAGTGGTGGGCTTCTTTTATAGTTATTCTTTTCTAGTCTTGTTGTCTTCTGGTTCTGTTGTCCCTATAGTATCACACTCCATGCAGGGCACGAGTATGGCAACAAATGTTTTCTGAAGCAGCAGCATGCTCGCACTGCAGCATCCCAGCCACTCCAGTAATGAGATTAAGCAACAGCTTGCTAGTCAGGGAGGGGGAGCAGGCGTTGCTGTGGGGAAGAGCACACTCTCCCTCACACTGCCAAACCTTCCCAGCCACTGTCACAGAACAGATGGGATTACGAAAGCTGCCGTTTCCACAGAACTGACCGGTCACATTCACGCAGCAAAAACCTGCATGCCCAGGGCAGGAGAGGACTACACTATCCCATGTAATCAAGGGGAAAATTGCTACTGATTGAACTCAAAACAAATAAAATAAGACACTCACATCCACAGAAAGTGAAGGAGAGGGTACATCAAGAGGTGGAATGCAGCCTCTTCATACAACTGTGCTGGGAGGCACGAGTGAGCCCCCATTGCACCAAGGCATCACCAGCCCCAGCAGTTTTCCTGCAAGCGTTTTGGGGTTCCCCTGGGCTGCTGGGAGGCAGCCATTCACCCAGACACTGACTTATGATAAATCAGGAGCCCCACTTAAAAGGGCAGACAGTCAAGGAACAGGAAGACTGTTTCAAAGAGAAACAGAAGGATGGGTTATATTGATAACAATATTTTTTCTCTTGCTGTCTCTATTAACCACTCTTTGTTCCGTAAAGCAGTGATATTATCAAGGTTTACTATCTTCTGTTTCTAATCTCGGTCAAGAAATTCAAGAAGGCAGCAAAGCTAGCTATTTAACAACTAGGGCACTGAATTTAGCTATTTTTCCTATGGTGCACATCCCTCTTGGAAAAACCCTCTGTTGAAGGAGATGCTGGAGTAAACTCTGGACAGATCATATGGGGGCAACTAGACCGGACAATCAAACTGTGCCCTCTGGCCCTAAAATCTCTAGTATTTTTAGTACCTTCTGCATGTTTGTATTATACACATCCTTGCAAACACAGACACGCCGAAGATAAGGCTTCCCTGCAAGTTTTAATAACAGTTGAAAACTAAATTTTAGGAGGGTTTATAAGTTTGTTCCAACAAAACAAGGACATATCCTACTGTCAAAGAATGGATTTCAGTTGTACTTGAATGGCACGGGCATCCCTTGATGCCTAGAAATGCTATAAACATTTTCTCTCTAAAACCAGCTATTATTTTTCCACGATGGAGAGTCCATAAAACTGCGTGAAGCATCAGCTATTAGGGGCTCATTGAATAATTCATCCCTCATTGCAAGCCCATAATGTCTTTTCTCAGCCTTTTGTGGGGCTGTTTTCTCTTCTTTTCTCCTTGAATTATAAAAAGGTTGCCTTCTTTTGTTCACATCAAGCTGCTGCTAGCTGAAGCTTTGTCTGTGCAAAGCCAAAGTGTGAGTTTCAATGGACTCCCCCCTCTTTGTTTTCCAAGTTCATCTCCAAGTGTAGATTGTGTATAGAAGGCCTTCTTTGTAAAAGCTGGAAAAGTTGTACAAATGTTTGACCAGCTCATTTGGTACTTTTGTCTCGCCTTCTCCAGCGCCTGTGCATGTGCTGGGCAGCGACTTCCCCACGCAGGCGGCCCGGCCGGGCCCTTGCCTGCCCCTGCACCCTGGCCCAGCCGGGAGCCAGGCACGGCTTCAGCGGGAGCAGCAGCTGTCCCCCCGCAGCAGCCCTTCACCTCCGCCTTGTTCAGGTTGCAACCTCCTCGCAGTCCCTGGCCAAACACCAACACATGCTCTTCCCAGCAGTTTTAGGAGCAGAAAAAAACAAAAAAAACCATGTGGCTCCCTGCCCTGTTCAGACTGCAGAGACTCAAGGCTCCGCAGCCTTTTGCTACAACTGCCCCTTCTATGCAGCTGCAACCTTTTGCTTGGCTTGGGAAAGGAGCCCCTGCATGGCTGTGACGAGGGGCTCTGTGTTGGCTCCAACCCTCCCTGGTCCCTGGTTACTGAAAACCAAACTAGCAGTGACTCCCATCTTTGTTCCAACCTCTGCGCCATTCCTACGCGCTGCAGGGTCGTTCCAGTGGGGGAATGGGACACGATGGGATTTGGCAGCCAGGCGGTCAGGGCTCATTTCTTGCCCTACACCTCCTGCTGTGCTGACCCCAGGACAACCTCTGGGAGAAAGGGAGCGATAGCCACCAGCACCTGAGACTGACACTGGCCCGTCACAGGGCTCCACGGAGAGCAGGGGCAAACAGGACTTTACCTCTTTCGCTGAGGATGCCATCAATGCTGTGCTTGGCCTTCTTGTCGCCTTCCTCCACCTCTTTTCTTTCCAGCTCAGCCTCCTCTTCCTCGCCTTTCCCAAACTTGCTCCGCAGGATGCGGCTGATGGAGCTCACTTCAGAGGGAGAGTGCAGAGCTGTGACCGGCTTGTCCCCAGCAGCCCCCCGCGTCTCTCGGGCCGGCCCGGTGAGCCGAGTCCCGCACCAGTGCTGCTGGCCCGGGTGTGTCGGCCGCTGCCCCGTCGGGTCTAAGGGAAGGCAGCCGCCCATTCCCGTCCCCGCGGGGGTTTCACAGGGCACCGTCTCGCACCGCACTCCAGCGCGGGCACAGCAGCTCCTGAGAATCTTTCTTTTCCCCGAGCCCGCATGGCGGGTGATAAAAACCCGCGGACACCGCACAAATACTGCTCCGGCTCCGTGTTCCCCCCCGCCCCATCCCGCAAAAAACCGGCCGGCACAGGGAGCTGCTCCCCATCTCCTGCTTCCCAGCTTCGGCAAGCCCCGAGCCCTCCTGCGGCAGCAGCCCGGAGGGGACGGCGGGGAAGCGTCGGGAGGAGAAGGGGAGGGGGATGCAGTTGCAATTTAATTGAAAACACCCCGCCGAGCTCAGGGATTCTCCCGGGACGCGCCAGAGGCACGGCGGGCTAACGTCGGCCACTCCGTGGGCACCGGTCCGGCCCGGGGCTCCGTACCGCTCTGCCCTCTCCGGGCTGCCCCCGACCCTCCGGGACCCTCCGAGCCCCCCGCTCCGTACCTGACGGCACCGTGTTGCGATCGCACACGCCGTCCTTCAGCAGCTTGTCCCGGATCTCCCAGCTGAACATGCCCGCGTTTTCCCGCTTGTATTCCTCGATTTTCTTCTCAACGTCCGGCGTCGTCACCTGCTTCAGTAAAGACAAGGCGAGCGGGCACAGTCTGAAGGGCCAGAGCTCCGGGGCGGTCGGAGCCGCCCGCGCCCGCGCCGTCGTCAGCGAGAGCCGGCACCGGCGCCGATATAAAACACCCGAATGCGGGCAGGGTGAACTAAGGGGACACAGAAGTTAATAACGGGCCCGCATAGGACGAACACCCTCCGCATTAAACGAAACGTCCCAGAAAATCCTCTGGGGTTGCCGGGAAGGTGGGACAGAGCCCTCGGCAGGGAAAACCCCGAATTAGGCAGCACCGGCGGCCGCGCGGCCGAGAAAATCCCGGGTCGCGACCAGAGGAGGACTGCGGGCAACGAAGCTCCAGGTCAGTAAAGTTTCGGCTGAACAAAATTTGCAGCTCTGAACAAAAACCAGAGTAATAAAAACGCAGAGACGTTCGAGTACCGACATTTTTCTTCGGTAGCCTCGTGATTTTAAAATAAAGCTAAAAAACAAACAAAAAGACCGATCTCCCGGCTGGCAGCAGCCTTACGTTTGAGTAACACGCTTATAAAAAATTACCTCTACTCCTAACACAGAAAGGAAAAGTTCGGGCATCGCTTCACTACTTTAGAAGAATCAAAGTGGGGGGGGGGGGGGAGTTCGC
>VZRQ01006262.1:1908765-1919601 GCA_013397975.1 Machaerirhynchus nigripectus
GGAGAGGAGAGGAGAGAAAAAGGGAGAGAGAAGGAGAGAAAGAAAATCGAAAAACACCAACACTAAAAACCCTAAGAACGAACGAATAAAGTCAAGACTGGCATAACTATTGAGTATGGAAGCCTGTCAGTGCTGTTTCCTACTCCATCCTGCCCTCGCCACAAACACCTCAAAAAGAAACATCTGGGTTTGGGTCTCTGGCCGAGGAGACTCTCGGGGTTGTCCGGTTCAGCTTCACCCGCTGCCTAACGGCTTTCCTCTCACACAGGTTTCCCTCTTCCACTCCCTCCCTCAGAGCGGGCGGGTTTTTGCGTTTGGGGGACCCTCTGCCGCCGGATCACGGCCTCCCGGACAGGGCAGAGGCCGAGAGCCGCTGCCCGCCCGTGAGGGCAGAGGAGAGCGTGCCCGGCGGGACGGGGAGCTGGGCTTGCGGGGCTGGGGCTGCGGGCTTCCAGTGACCACTGTCCCGCCCTGAGCGTGTGTTCCGCGTTAGGACGGTCCTTCCTCACCGCAAGCCAGGCGTGGGGGGTTGCGAGCGCTGCCAAGGACCAGAGGCGCCTTAAGCCAAACCGGTATCGACGTGTTCGTAAGAGAGTCCGGACCGCGCAGGACGTAGAGTTGTAAAACGCCACAGAGAAGAGAGACTTCAATACCGTTCAAGTAACTTGGGGTCAGTGTAATATGAACGGTTATCGAACCCCCTGCTTCGAGAGGGGACGCGATGGGAAGTGTGGGGGGGTGATGGGACGGAGAAGCGGGGCAGGTAGGGACGCGGCAGGTGGTGGCATCCCGCGACACCCCGGCGGCGGCCACACTGGAGAACTGACTGCGACAGGCAGCTCCGTACAGGCCAGTCTCACTCTCAGAAATAAGCTCCGCCATAGAGCACTCCCAGGAAAGCCGCTCCGCACCCTATTTTCGCACATCACCCCCTCCCCGGTTATGGTTCTACAGGTGTCCGGGGACATTGCTCGTCGAGCCAAGGGCTGTGAGGGAGCCCTGCAGCCGCGCCCCGGGGTAGCTACCAGGGAAGGGCAGCGGGACGCGGCGGTGGGATCAGCGGGACGCTTCCCCGGTCGCCGGGCTGTAAGGCTGGGAGGGAACCAGACCCCACCGCCACGTTTAGACGGGAAATGTACCCGCTCGGACACCTCCCCCGGCCCACAGAGCACAGCGCTGCGGGGGCAGCGGGCCGCCCGAGCCAGCAGACGCCTCCGCCCCGGAGGAGCCCGGACCGGGGGCCGGTGCCCTGGGAAGGCCCGGACTGGCGGCGGAGCGGGCAGGAGGGGCTCGCTCCTGGGCTGGCACCTGGGCCCAAGCCTTAGCAATAATTCGAGACAAGTAGCCTAAAGATTAATTCTTTTTAGTGGGGGGTTTTTTCTTCTTTTTTTTTTGGTGGGATTTGGGGAGGTGGTGTTTATTTGTTCATTTGTTTGCTTCGGGGTTTTTTTGTGTTTGTTTTGTTGTTTTGTTTTTAATCCCANAAGAAATTACCAGCAAAGGGCCGGGGAGATTAACATTTGGAAACTTATGAAATGTAATCTGCATATCCAATTGATTCCCAGCATATCAGTTGAAAGGATAAAGATGCGTATCTCCATGATGGATATTGCATTAATAGGCACATAAATAAAGGTTGAAAAGTCATCACTGAAAGCTTTGAACCTTTTTCCATCGCTTTTATGTCCCATCCGCACGTTTCAGCACCATCTCTTTTTTTTTCTTTTTTTTTCCTTTTTGAGTTGTTACGTTTTCATTAATTTACAGCCACAGAGCGCCTGGCAGTCGGAGAAGGGGCAGCTCAATACGGGAGGAGGCTCTGCACAAGGCCAGGAGTAGGGGACAGAATACCCCGGATCCCCCGAGCCCAGTCCGGGACCACTCTAGAGCTCCGCTGACCGGGCCGAGGGGAAAGGAGGGCACCCTGCCTCTGCCACTCCTAAGGAAGAATTTCCTCCGAGGCTTTCATCCTCGGGGATCGCCTGTGTCAGCACCATGGAGGGAAGAGAAATCGGGAGGGTAACGGCAAAGCGCTTCCATGGTGGGAAGATCCGAAGTAGCGCTCATCACCGGGGCCCCGAAGGGAGCCGTGAGAGGCGGCAAACAAACACCCAGGGGGTGGGAGGTGGTCCCGGGAAGGGCCGAAATCCATCTCCCCGCAACCAGCGAGGCTGCCAGTGGGCGAAGGCTGAAACACTTGGCCGTACAAATGGCTCACTTCGCAGCACCGGCCGCCCTCTGTCTCCCTGTAAACTGGCAATAAATACAACATGTATTTCACTAACTCCTCACCTTTCTGATTACTACCAGATCCTGCAGTAAGTGATACTGCAGCTGCCACTCCGCACTGACGCGTGCCCTCCGAGCCAGGACAGGGATACATCTGCAGTCCTGGGGCTGGCAGCGGCTGCGGGCTACGGGCCCCGGACCGCAGAGCCCGGGGGTTCCTTCCAGCGGGCCACGGCGGCTGGGAAGGGACGGTCCTTCCCTGCGAAGAGACGGGAGGAAAAGGCGATGTTATTTATTTATGACTTTGAAGATTATCATGGAATTTCGGGTGCATGTCAGATAGGGGCGGCAATGTCCCGCCGTGTCCCCGCCGGGAGGGCAGGGCCGGCTCCCCGTGCACACCGGCGAGTCACCCACGGGAAACGTGCGCCTGCTTTCCCCACCTCCTCCGTAGTTAACGGCCCCATTTCAAAAGGAAGCGTCTAATCCTCGTTAATTACTAGTAAAAACACCAGAGATTATTAATTGCAGCAGTGTCACAATAGATTTCCACCGGGAGTTTTACTGCAGCAGAGACCAGAAGACTTTAGGAACCCGAGGCTCGGACCTTCAGATACATCTGCCTGCAGAACAAGGGATTTGCACAGCGGCTGGGAGAAACCCGGGACCCTGCGCGACCCACTCCGTGTCTGCCAACAGATAGGCAGCGGCAGGCATCCAGCACTCCATCCCAACGGTCCCAAATGTCTCCTGGGACATTCTTTCCTCCTTCCCTCCTTCTCTCCCTCCCTGCTTCTTCGCCCTCTATCCAATACGATGGAGACAGGAATTAACGATATTAAGGGAGCAGCGGCCCTACTAGCACAGACGTTGAATTCATTAATCGGTATTTCGCCCACAGCTATATGATTTCATCGCTTATTCTTTTAAAGATGAACTGAATTAAAATTTGGGAAAGGATAAGCAGAAAGAGAGTGAAAAAGAAAGAAACTGAGAAGGAGGAAAAGAAAGAAGGAAAGAAGTAAAGAAGGAGGAAAGAAAGAAGAAAAGAGAAAGAAAGCACGAAGGAGGAAAGGACCGCAGAGGGGTCCCGCTGGTGCCGGGGCTGCGGCCGTGCCCTCCGCCTCCCGGGCGGGCGAATCCCGGAGCCGGAGCAGCCCAGCAGGGCCGGCAGCGGGTGGGAGGCGGCCGGTTCCATCCCCCGGGTCCATCCCCCGCTCCCCGCAGCGGGCACTGCCTATCCCCGAGCGGGCCCGGGAGCCGGCTGATGCCTCTGTTCTGCCGTGTTCTTCCTCGCCACCCATCCCGCGCTGGATATACAGGGATCCCGCTTCCCAGCTCCCGTCAGCGCCAAGCGCTCACTTCCAACGTCAGAGCATCACCGGGTTAAGCAAAACGCAGCGGGGCAGACACAGCGTGGGATGTGGGGTTCGGGTCGCTCTCAGCACCGGCCCGCGGGCACCCTCCGCTCTCGCCGGTCACACAACTCCCGGAGCGAGGGGAGAGCTGGTGCTCGGCCTCGGGCCGAAATTAAACAGCTGCCCACAGAAAAAAAAGAAGTTAGGATGTTTTTTTGGGTTTTCGGGTTTTGTTTTTTGGGGTGTTTTTTTTGTTTGTTTTTGGTTTTGGGGTTTTTTTGGTTTTTTTTTTTTTTTTTTCCGAGCAACAGACCCAATTAATATCTGGACTAATAGTATTAGTGACCATTACCAAAGACAGATTCTCCCCTACCTTTCAGAAAGAAAGCAGAAGGAACTTCCAGACACCTAGAATGTCACCTATTTTCCAAGCAATGTTGATACTTACATAATGCAGGGAGATCTAAATTTATTCTCACATAGAAAGGTTTGCCACCTGACTAGAAGAAAGTGTATTTTCTATTTTATGGTTTCATTTAATTTACTTCGGAGTTTTCAGTAGTTTCAGATTTTTTTTTTTCCACAGAGGAATACTTTCTTTCTCCAAATATTAACTGACCAACTAACAAGTCCTGATTTTCCACATGGAAACCAAGCTGGCATTATTTTTCATCACTTTTTCTAAGTCATAAAAAATTTCATTCTTCCCATTTTAAAGGAAAGCAAATTTTGATCTTTATCTCAAGCATATTCCTACAATTTCACTCACGAAAACACCCAAGAAAGCAAACAAACAAAACCTCAACCAAAACCCAAATGCTGTTGTTGCTATTTATTACTAAAAAAAAGATCACAATATAATAACTAAAATGAATTTGTTAGATTTTGCTAAACGATTAAACAACTTAGAAGTAGGATGGGGAAATGTAGCTTACATTTAGACTTGTAATGAGCTGAAGTCTAAATTTAGATTTCCTGATGAATCAGGAGTAGGTTTGGGGAAGAAATAAAAATAAAAATAATTATAATTCAAGCTATTCCACTCAAATTTCATAATCCAATGAGACTAATCAACCTCATGGTATTTGATTACTGTAAAAATCTTCTCAAAACAGCTGAAATATTTCTCAGATGAAGCTATTTGTAAGAGATTATGATCACCTTGATGCCAAATCTCTCAATCTGCATGACATGTGAACAGCACGCCTGAGACAGCTCAGATGCTGAGCTGTGAAGCTGGTTTCAGACCCAGGTGTTTTCAGTAAGAGCAGATGCAGGCAGAAGGCCAACACTGCTCCTTCCTTAAACACAAGCAAGAGTATTTTATGCTGCATTGATCAAAGATCGGTGTAGATGAATGTGTCTAGTATGAATGTATGCCTCCCCCATGACACAAACCACATTTTGGTAATGCAGTTGTGGCATTTCTTCCAGCTATCTCCATCTCTACACGCACCTGGATAAAATGTGAAAGCAGGGTAAGTTGCAGGTTTTTCTAGCTTTAATAAGAGTGAGCCATCAAATTTAAATACCCTTCAGAAGCATTAGGAATCATAGCCATGAGAAACCCATCTCTTCCTTGACCCGCTGGTAACATGAAGAGAACATTTGTACTGCTGGTGTGAAGATCTTGCACCAATGGACAACTGACAGGGAGTTGCCTCTGATGTGGTTTAAATGACAAGAAATTATTACAAGCAAATATAAGAATTTATCTTTTTATCTTTTATCTTTTTCTGATCTTTTTTCTTTATCTTTTCTTTATCTTTTAGATTCTTTGGCAATATAACATGATAACAAATCAGCTAACCTCCAGTCAGAACAGCTTCTTCTCTAGACTAGTAGAACAGACAAGGACAAAATAGCTACAAAACATCCATAACACAGGGAAAAGAGCCCTTGAGAGCAGGAGGGTTAAAGTGCACACAAGGAGCTCTGACAAAGTCAGACACTTTTAATTTCAATGAATTTTAGGCTCTCAATTTTGTGTCCATAAACATATCTCACACCATATTAATAACAACTGTACTGTTTATGCTTGAGCCAGCAGGCCAGAGATGGTTAAAAACCATTCCTCTGGACACATTCATGTTTAAATATTGTCTCCTCCAGCAGCTGTTAAAAATGTAAGTGATGCAGAGAACACACTGTTATGGCAAAGAGATGGGACTGCAGCAGCCATGAACACGAGCAAGGGTGCTGCAACAGCACCTGCCCATGGGGTTCACCAAGACCATTGCCCTAAGCAATGTTCAGCCCCAGGTCTGAACACGCATAGCACACCTACAGAGAAACTGCACTCCACACACACCTCAAATTCCCACTCAGTGAGGTTTTGTTGGTTTGCACAACCAGGACATCCAGCTGGAAGAGTTCTCCCACTGCAGTAGGATCTAAACAGGGAATCCACATTAACCCTGTAACTACACCCGTGCCTCTCAGCCTGTGGTCACTGTCTGCGTGCAGAAACTCGCTCTCCCATCCTACATAAAAGGCATTTTATATGAAGTGTCACACACAATGAGCCACCTTGGGATGTAAGCCTTGAAAACAAACCCGATTCCCCATGAACAAGGATCTGAGTGAAAAAGAAAGAGCATTAAGGTAAGATGCAACAATATTTCCATTGCACTTGTCATTCACTATATTTTAAAATATATTCTTACAGTGCAAGGAAAAAATTACCAGAAATTTATTCTTCTCTGTTCTTAGAAGCATAAATGCAGACAGAAATTCACTTTTCAGAGTAAGATGGTCTTTTGAGGTTCTCAGCCCACAGGACTATGATTAGCCTGATTTTCAAAATGTGCTTCCAAAATGCTGTCTCAACACAGACAAAATGAGATGGGAGACAAACTACCAGTCACTTCAGGAAATACAGGTCATTTCTCTAATTAAAGGCATGTACAAGCCAGTACCCACTGCTGTTAGCTACTTCTTTATTATTTAGCTTTGTGCTAAATTTCAAATTATCATAAACATGTAACTGCTATGTTGCTTTTTGCATGATAAAATAGAAAAGTTTATCCATATGCGGGCCTTTTAACCCACTAGATAATATTCCTTCCATGCATTTATGAAACACCAAAGTGTTTTTCTGTCAGACCTGCCTTTCCAAAGATGAATACCCACTATTATATGAATGAATATTGTGTGATTCTTTACTACTTGTGGGCTAGTGGTAAAAAAAAGGAATATAATTTCTTCTCTGCAACCAAAGGATTTGTTAGAGACGCTTTCAAAGGAGAGAGCAGAAATAACTGTGTCTTTGAAGTTACACAATAAATATTAAAAACATAATTGTTTTTAAAAGTTGAGTTCTTGAGCACAAGTTATGCAGAAGGGCAACGTGAAAGAAGTTGTGGCAGTGATCTCCCTGATGCATCTCCACACACTGTCAGTGACAGAAGCTGCCCACAAATAGCACATATTGATCTTTCTCCTGGAGCTGCTGTTGGGTCCAGTGAGAACTGTCCTCCGGCAGCAGGTAGTCACCTGTCCCAGGTGAGATGGAAAAGCCCAATTTGCAGCACATGACTACTCACTCAGGATGTGCACTGATTATCTGAGTTCTGCCCTCCTATCTGTTTTTCTTTCCTTCTCTTGGTCTAATATGACTGTTATCTGGCAGCCTATTCCAAATCTCGAACTTCACATTGGATCTTCCCATTTGGAGTCCAGTATGCTCCAGGTGGGCAGAGGAACTGGGGATTATTGCTACAAAAATGCTGAGATTTTTAAGCACAAGAGGAAACGATGGATCTTTCAGAGTTCACACAGACTGTGATCATGGAGAGGTCAAAAAATTTCTGAGAAAGCTTCAGGCCTTTGTTTATTTTCTTGGTGTTTCCATTCCTTGTGCCCCAGACTGGGTAACACAGGAAAATATTGCTCAGTAGAAAAAAAAAAAATAGCAAAAAATCGAGCACAAGGGAAAAAAAATCCAGCCAGCAGCATGTATTTCCTATTATTTCCCCCACGGTGTTGTGGATTACCCTGTCTTGCCTGCTTTCCCACAGAGTGCCCCAAAGTGACATTTTTTATACAAGACGTGTGGATTTTGTGACTGATGCACACCCCTTCTGCTGCATATCTCTGTGTGATTTTAAAGAACCAGAACACACAAGTGCTGTGACTGAAAGAGCTACAATAATAAAACACCACCAGCCACACAGATTTTATCTTTTTGTATTTTTACTCAACTTTTTTTACTGAAACTTGAGCAAAGTTTGGCTTTGGACAAGCAATCTGTACACTCAAAGGAACCTAAAATACAAATATAATACTGGGATTCTACAGTAGCCAGAGATGTATACAATGCATGATTTTTTCTGACTGGTACTGTGATGTGGATCCAGACTAACGCTCCCGAAACCAGTGGAGTTTCCCAAAATTTGTGCAAGCAGAGAGAAGAATTTGGCTTAAGATCAGACTGTCCATTTTAATTTGGCTCTGATATATTTTCAAATATATGGGTAGGAACCTGATATGTAATATCATTCAATGTGAATAAGCCTGAAAATCCTGTTTAGGCCTGTGATCTTCAACTTTCTGTTATGTGCCAACCTCTAAATGCTTTAAAGTTGACCCTCACGTAACAGATTTAAGCTTCTGATGATTGATTTGCTTTCCTTACTTACCTTTTGCAGCTCTTTTAGTAGTCCATGGATCCCAGTTGAAACCAATGGTTTAGTCAAAATGGCAAATACTGTTTATAGAGAAAAGGCAAGACTAAAACTATGACATAGAAAGTAAAGAAAAAGATGGACTATACATTTCTTACTGTAATCAGCAATTCAGGGCACAGCTCCATAACAGCTTCCGTGGGACAGCAGCTCCTGCACACATTCCCACATGGGAGGGAGCTCACTGGTGTGCCCAGAGTGCTGGCAGCACCCCTGGCACACCTGAGCAGCTCCCTGCAGCCAAAGCCTGCAGGACTAAGGCAAAGTAAAGAAAAGAACTATGCAGGGAGCTCCAGCTGAGCTCCACGAGCACTCAGAGCTACCTCTGGATGTCTACGAGACGGAGCTGGAGCAGCGACCGCTGGCTGGGCTCACCTGAACTGCAGGGTACTGGAGCTTACCTGGTTGAACAGAAATGCAGATACACACACTGCATTTGCAGGAGAAGCACAAACAGGTAAATCATGTATTGGTGCATATGATGTACACATGTACATATTTTATATATTTATTTTTCTTAGAAAACATTGCTGCTGTTTATGTCCATTAATTTACATATATTTATTCCTACTACAGTATCATTTATAATAATACTTTCACTTCTATAGCACCTCCTCTTCAAGGATCTCCAATTGCTTAAAAACATCAATAAATAAAGCCTCACATCTTGCCTGTGAGGTAGGTTAATGCTATTATCAAACTTTACAGATGCATTAACTGAAGAAAAGAGAGGTTAAGGCCCAAATTTTCAAACATTTGTACCTGAAGTCAAGCACCTAAATTCTCATTTTAGATGCTTAAATAAAAGTCTCGTGATTTTCTTTGGTGCAGAACATCTACAACTACTGCTGAAGTCAACAGGGGCAAACGGTCAGGCCTGATTTTAGGAGGCATAACCCCTTAGACAGCTAACAAGCAACTCCAAGTTGGAAAACACTAGTCTAAATACACAAATCTCGGTCAGAGCCACAGTTGATCCCAGTAATTTATCTCCTCAGGGCCTTTATATTGTGATGTACAACTTTAAAAGGCTGGTGCGGATCTTTTTCAATAGACATGTGACACAAAAATCATCTATTGTTTCCACAAACTGCATCCATCATCAGAGTCTGTACAAACACCGCTTGGTTTGTGGGGTTTCTCGGGTGTCAGGGGGTTGTTTTTAACAGATTTGTGATAATCAAGACATTGCACAGCACACACCACTTGTGCAGTCATAAAACACATCACACATCTTCACCTGCTGTCTTTACATTTCTACAGAGTAAATTCCTTTGCACTTGTGATAAACAGAAGTGGTCAAGTAAAGGTCTATTAGGAGGATACTTGTCAGATTATCATGCAGACAGCTTGCAAAATACACATACTAAAAGATCACTTTTAAAATTCTTGAATTGTTAAGCACGAAAATAATTACCTCATTCCATTACAGTACTGTGTAGAAACACGGAATAAGCAGCATTATCTTATTCCCAATAGAATAGATTATAACCACTAATTAAGTTTAAAAAATTCAGGCACCAAATGAATTATCCTGCAACATAGAACAGTATCTATATAGAGTGCTCTCCTTAATATACTACAAAACCAGCTGTATGGCAATGTTTTTCCATTTCATATCATGAGTGTCTTGCCACATTTCAGACACCTTTGATGTTCCAGCCTCACAGAACAAAACCGTTGTCTACTGTCCGTTACAGAAACTCCCAACACAGAAGATAAACTTACCAAGGGGGAAAACCACTGTCTTACTACAGCTACCTCAACCGAATGTTCAATTACGAATTACACAACTGCATTCCACTTTTACAGTGATGCTGAAAGTCCATACTTTAATGTGGGCTCCTCTCACTGCACAAAAATTGAAATCAGTGGCCAGTGAAATATTAATCCCTATGACAGGGGTCTCTTAGCTCTATTTTAGAGCTCCATTAATTAAATAATCTTCCATAAATTGTTTTAAGTGTTCAATGTAGTGTTTCAGTCTCCCACATTAAATTAGAATTTCAAAAAATTAAATAACACAGCTTATTTTAAGCAACCGTCAGAGGGCTCAACAGCCTTCTAATAAAATTATAATGAAACCATACCCAGTACATTGTAGGAAACTTTGGCTCAGTCTCTTTTAAGATAATACACTTCTGTTACAGATTCTTCTATATCTTAACTTGTTGACTTCATAAAAGGGAAAACACAAAGCGCATTTAACATCGTGCTCCTGTCCTGCTGCTAACCACAGTGAACCTCTCCAATTATCTTCCAGGTGGGGGCAACAGTAAGCCAGTTTTCTTTAATCGCGACTGTGTCCTTCTGCATCAGGAGCTCAGCACTCGGGATGCGCTCCCGCAGAGGCGGGGACCGCGCACATCCCAAGCTCCAGCTCCCCAGGGAGGCCCTTCCAGCCATCTCCGCTGGCAAGGCGCGCCCTGCCCTCCCTCCTGAGAGGCCGGACCCTCCTTGACCCCTCGCCGGGTCACCCTGCAGCCCAGCCCCACCGCCTCGGGCTGTGCCGGTGCCGCAAGGCCCACCGTGACATCGGGCCGGGCGTGGGGCCGGTGGCCGTG
>VZRQ01006262.1:1920898-1937127 GCA_013397975.1 Machaerirhynchus nigripectus
CTGGCTCGCCGGCGGGAGCCGCCCCCGCAGCACGGCCCGGCGGGGCTCGGGGCTCTCCCGCCGCCCCTCCGCCCTGCAGCGCTGCGGGGAACACTCCTGGGTGCCGGGCAGCCTTTTCATCCTGGAGTGCGTTTTTTTAAGGCGTTCTGTTGATTTTAACAGTTAACGAGGATTCCCCATTGTCATTATGCTTTGGATCCAGCAGTTACAATGACATGGCACTCGTTAGGCGCGAACACGGCAGATGAAGGGTTAATATGGGAAGGCAGGGCGACATCTCTTTCATACACCGCAGCTCACAGGCTAACTGATATTTTACTGCTTTTCGGGAAGAACATTTTGTGCACTGTGATTCTCTTTCACTATGCACACTGAAAAATAAAAGATATTTTATTCCAGAAGCTGCAGGCAGAAGGAGCTGCTGATGTTATTTACATCCTGACATCGCTCTACAATTGAGAGCTTTTGCCCAGTTTAATGAGAAACCGTCCAAACAGTGAGATGTCCATCACTGGTAATGTCATATGTTAAACAACCTGTTAGATTTCACTGCATCACTGTGGAACTCAGGGGAATCTCTGGAGAAACTCTCTTATCTTTAGGTGTGGCAGAGGCCATAACAGTGATTATTTCTCTCAGTAGTTCTAAGGATAGCTCTAGGCAAATAAGGCCCATGTTTCAGGTACACTGTATTGCCTTGCTGTCTTGCTAAAGCTGCATCTTGGGCAGGTCGACACTGGAATGGGAGCTGTGTCATCTTGGACACCTTCTCCTCTCCCCTGCCATGTGAAATGCTGTATCAGGTGTGCTTCACAGCAAAGGCTAAGGAAAGCCCACTCCTTCTCAGTGCTTCTGTGCTAGGATTTTTTTCTTGAGCTCTGAGCATTCTTGAAGAGCCAAATAAAGAGGGGAAACCATTGTGTGGAAAGACTGACTTGTTGGAAAGATGAAAAGCAGCATATTTGTGAACTGTGATGACAGGTCTGATTGTCCTAGCAGAAGAGGGAAGGTAGCATAGCTTAGCATAAACTGAAATAATGGGCTAAAGTCAAACAGAGAAAA
Source organism: Machaerirhynchus nigripectus (assembly GCA_013397975.1). Lineage (NCBI taxonomy): Eukaryota > Metazoa > Chordata > Aves > Passeriformes > Dicruridae > Machaerirhynchus > Machaerirhynchus nigripectus. Next base: position 1,921,961 of record VZRQ01006262.1, read on the forward strand.
GTAGGAATGTTCTGTGTACAGAGAGACATACTGTTTTTATAATGTGTCCTAAGAAATAATTTAAGATTGTTAAAAAATCTTGGTTGTGTCTCTAAAAACAAAAAAAGAAGGTGACTTTTGCTGTCACTGTCCATAGTGTGCAGCTACTCAGCCTGTGGAGTCAAAAATCACCCTTTTATAAAAGCCCACGCTGGTTTGCAACCTCGGAGCTAATCTGTCTGATGAATTTGGACTTTTTCATCTAACTCTGGTAACTTCCATTTTTTAAATGAAATCTCGTTGTATTTACTCAGGCATTCTTGTATTCTAAAATATATGTTTCTGGTAGTTTTTCTATTTTGGTTTTGGTTTTTTGTTTTGGTTTGATTTGGTTTGCGTTTTTTTGCTTGCTACTGTTTCCCAGTTAGCATCATCTTCCTATTTAATTAGTTCACTGTTAAAAGATGTATGTCAGATTATCCGAGGCACCACCCTTCCCTTTAATATTACTGCCACTTTCAAAAGCCCACGACTTTCAGTAACTTTTCAGTAACTTTTTCAAAACACGTGGAAGTCCTCAGATCCATGCAAATGTGAATTAATATTTCAAGTACATTTTTTTTGAGGCATTGTATCAAATGCTTTAATAAGGTCCAGATACATCAGCTGCATTTCTGGTTCAAACTGCTTTGCCCCTGCCTTTTGTTTTCTGAGTTTTCTTATCTGATGTGTATCTGCCTTGAGGTCAACTGAAACTCCATCTAACAAGTATATGAAATTCAGCACTGGGAAAGCTTCCTGTAATTCTGGCATGAAAACTACACAGAATAGATGAGGAAGTCGAGCATAACTGAAAAACGAATCATTAAAAAAAGCTAAATACAAAATCAGGGTTAAATTTTCTCTTTTCTTTGCTAAAACTAAGAATGAGAAAAACTGGTGAGTAGTCACAGAAACTTCCTTGTTCAGGAACAAGGAAGAATAATATGTGAACATAATGCTGGATAACTTGGTCCCACACAAGCGAGGTTCTCCGGTGCTGTGCAGTCCCTAGAGAACATTATTTAGCACAGCACAGAAGGTGCATGGGCCTTGCTCCTGGTGAGATGCTGTTTTGTTCTGGAACAGTGCATCTCTTCACCTCTTCAAGTCTCTAGTGGAATTTGCAGGTTCTGTCCTTACCCTTCTGCTACCACAGGAACTCGTGTGATGACATGGCCAGTCAGTTCTTGGAGACAATCCAACTGAGCACTTTTTACTTTTTTGATGAGTTTTTCTGCTGGAACAGCTCAGGGAAGCAGGTTGTTGCCTGGTTGCATGAGGTCTGCAGCCAGTGCGAGGGGAAATGCCAGAGGCTGTGTGGTCAGGAGAGGAAATGGGGCTGGGACAACAGCGTGGTTGATTTACGTACATTTACCTTACTATGGAACAAAACCACTGATGATTTCAGCCCTTCTGTCAGCATCCTGTGCATAGTGCAGCATCCTGTCATGTGTATATTACAGTTACGTCATGGGATGGTACAGTTCAGAGCCAGTTGAAAGCCTGCTGTGACAAGCTGAAGGATAAGCTCTGCTCCTGTATCCCCTGGCAGCCTTATCTACGCAGGATAGTGTCCCACTGTGGCTGTCTGGGAGGCTGTGGATTCACCAGGCAGGGGGTTTGTGCCACATCTACTCCCTGTAACGTGATGCTGCCCTGGCCCCTCGGTCACTTGGACAGGGAGGGAGCCCAGCCTGAAGTTAAAGGTGGCTTCCTACCTGGATCCCTCTGGTGACTGAGCCTGTGATTCTTCACAAGCAGAGGAGCTGGACCATGAGTACTGGATACATCTCTATGATGAATTAATAGGCTTCCTAGGCCGGGGTTGAAGAGATGAAATATTTCTTCAGATTTTTGGACAAGGAACTTTATTTCTGTAGATCCAGATTAATTCCCTCTTTTAGTCACTTCAGTGACAATGAGCATTTATTACTTGGATTGTCAGCTTCTAAGGACTGTTCCTTAGTGGGAAACGTGTATTAGTTATTGTTAGAAAACCCCAGAATGTAGCTGAGCTGATTCTGAGGGCTGACTTTTGTCTGAACCACTATAGGAGACTTTGGATGTTATTCAGCAGAAGTTGTGTTACAAATTCAGAGCAAAAGTGGAAAACAACCCTTACAAGAGACACATTTTTCCACTTAATCATTCTGCAGCTGGTAAGAATTGATTTTTAGTGTGTTAAATATTGGGCCTGATTTATCCTGTGCAGTGTGCCAGTTTCATGCTGGTGCAGGACTTGGTCTAAGAAGAGCTGTAACAGTGTAAATTAACTCAGCGATGAGTCAAGCCCAAAACCTCATAGAAGAATCCTCCTGTTTTTCATGAGGGACATATTGACATACACCCCTGCAGCAATAATGTCATGTTTAGCTAGTTTAATTCCCCAGAAATTCTGTGTTCTTATACAATAGGTATGTTTTTCACTTTTGGGGGTGGCAAAAGCTGTGTCTTCCTTTTATGCCCTCTCATGGCATAATAGGATGCTGCAACATCTTCTGCTTTCTTCACGTTGACATTTTATTTCATATAAAGTATTTCTGAATAATTTATAATTAAAGTGCTTTTTTACCTTTTCTGTTTTGGATCTTCTGTAAAAGCTATTGCATGTGTGGTCTATTACATTCATTTCTGAAAGGCATGTTCATTTTCAATAATATTTGCAGGCCATTTCAGGGAGCTGAGAAAGAGAAACTGGATTACAATTATGAGCAATTCTACATCAGTCACAGTGATATAAAAATATGTTAATCTCTTAATGTATGTAATAGGAAAGATGCAGAAGCAGATGCAGGAATACAGTGTTTGACATCACTCTGCCCCCAGAAAAACCTTTATTGCGTTGTAGCTGCTAAATACAGTCCTATTTCAGTTGCCTCAGGAAACGAGAAATGTGTGAAGGACAGACCTTCACTGACCACTCACCTGTGCTTGTAAGGTCTCTGCTTTCTGTTTCCTCGTAGGTTAAGCTTTAGGCTTCTCCTCCTCACCCAGTGTTGACCTGCAGCCCCAAGCACAGACACACCCTCATTGGCATCGGTCTGATGCCAAATTGTGCAACAGGTTTATTTGCAATAAAAGGGTGAGGGCTTAAAGCTGGGGGTGATGCATAATTTCTGATGGGAATAATTTCTCATTGTTCCCATCCATTTCTTTTCCATAGTGTGTCTTCAGCACATCCCAAATAAGTAACTGCATTACAAGTTTTGTTAAGAAAAGATGGGGAACCATTTGAAATCGTCAGGGTATGTCCAGTAGGTGCATATCCCTCTCAAATAGCTAAGCTTGAGCAGCAACAAGAAGATCCCCACAGACATGCTGTCCATAGGAAACCCAACTCAGAAATGTTGTTTAAGCGGATGGCAGACATGGGCTGACTCTGCAGTTTGGGCAGGGGTGACTCCAGTTTCCCTGTGCACACCTAGGTTTGATCCAGCCAGTGGGAATATTGGGATGGATCGTTTGGGCTCCAGAGCTGTGCACCACTTGGTCCCTCGGGCTGCAGAGCAGTGACACACCCCAAAGGAGCCCCCATCTCTTGTGGTGTGGCACGTTATTAATGGCTCCTTGGAGCAGCAACTGTGTTAGGGCAGATCTGCCCCGGGTGTTTGCAGGGATTTAATTAATCTTTTAGAAAAGAGTATTTAAATTGGTGCAGTCTTCCAGGTTAGCTGCAGCTTTAGGTACAAATGTTTTTGTATAAAATTTACCTTCTCCTAAGCTAATGGCACTTCTTCAAACCAATTGGTGATGATATAACTGAACCAAGAATCCAGGAATATGATTCTTGGATTTAACTGTTGTTTTTTTTCCAAAAAGGACCAAGGTTAAAAGAGAAAAAGAGGGAAAACCTCAGAGAAGTCCTTTATTTTTGCCAGCACTGTGTTTTCTGCACTCCAGAGTAACAGTGAAAATTTAATCCAACAGTGGGTGCTGATCTAGGTGTCAGTGTGGGGCTGGCAGAGCCTGTTTGGGCTTGCTTGGAGCAGCAGCCTCTGCAAGCAGATTTCTGTGGAGCAGGGCATTTTCAGATGCAGAACTGCTGTCTCTCAGTGGCACCTTGGAGCTCAAAATTACAGTTATGTTGGCCACAGTAAAGCAGCTGGGTGGGAAAAGATATAAAAACAAAATGAATAATCATTATTAATGGTGATTAGAGTAATTAGTGAATGCCAGCATGGCTATTAGCTCTTGGGCAGTTACTTTCTGCTACCCAAATTGTCCTTGCATTGCACTGACAGTCTATGGAACCACTTTAAAAGATTACTTAGTCCTTTGGGAGCTCTGTTTAGAAAACAGTACACATTCCAGTTACTGATTTTGTTACAGGATATCACAGGTAACCTTGACTTAAAATAAGGGTGGTTATCTCTGAAGTGAAATCCTGACCCAGTGAAGCCAGTTAAGATTTTTTGTCATCAGCATCAAAGTGGCCAAGTTTTTGTCCTTGATAATGACAGGGACATTTTTTTTAAGACAGCTTGGAAACAACTACTATTGCTCAGACCACAATATTATGTATATGTGCTTGAATCAATTCAGAATGAGAAACAGATGAAGAATTCGGAAATTTTTGCATTCATACTATTGCATATATTCAGATATTAAAATTTAAATTTGTTTGTTTGTTCTGAGCTGAAGTGAGCACATGGAAGTTGGTTTGTTGGGGGTTTTTTGTGGTTTTTAAATAAACTTTAACATCTTCTCACAAGAAATAGCAAATTTATACATCACTTGACATGAGCCTAAAACCTACCTGGACTTTTGCAACCCTGGAGAAGCCCAGCCTCTGCTTTTAAAAGAGGTATTATTCAGAAAAGCAAAAAGCAAGTGTTAGGGGTGAATTAGGAACAATCCTAGATGACAATAGAAAACATTGTTTTGTTGCTGTATCAACCACGTACTGAGCACTGTGTGTGCTTTCGTGCCTTTCCTCTAGGAAGGAAAGTGTTCAGGCAAGAGCAAGAAGGAGCAGGGGTTGGGAGGATCTTCCTCCTAAAGGAAACCCGACGGACCAGGACCCCACAGCCTCTGGAAGACGTGGCTTAAAGGGGATACAAGAGCAGTCTAATTGGCTCTGCTGAACAAGCCAAGTGGCTCAGACACAGTGAGGAGATCCCAGCATGACAGGGGGATGGAGACTGCCGAGGGAGAGGCTGCCAGCTCCTGAACTCGCCCTGCCAGGGGTGACCGTAACTCTAGAAGGAGAGGGAGACCTGAGTTGTTACTTGGCATACTCCTGCTGTATTTTCCCTGCTGCTGGCCCACTCATTTTCATAGTATTGGTAAGGAAGTTGAGAAGTTTGATTCTAATGGGTTGATTAGATATTAAATATTTTGTAGCGAAAGCAACTAACTGGGATGTCTTTCTGGTGGTGAGAACTCAGGATGTAACCTTTGGAGAGGAAACTCTCCAATTAGATAAAAATGCAGTTCTAGCTGAGTCAAGAAAGAAATTCCTTCATCCTAATTTAAAATCTAAATTACATTAATTGAACAGTGTATGGTTCCTGAGTTTTATGAGTAAGAATAACTGAAAATTGGTTAAATTGCCAATTTTTGTTCACAATTGTTTTCCCCACAAAAATGTGGACTAAATTTGTAGACCCAGTAGTAAATGCCAGTTTGGAAGAATTCCACTGGGTCCATTGCAGTTATTCCAATTGCACCTTCCTTAGCGAGTACAGAGTCAGGCCCTAGGTGCACAGGTTTTCCACTTTAAGACCTAAGGTAATATAATCAGGATCCAGGCTGAGGTTCCATTCCAGATCAAGCCTTTCATATGCAGATTATAAAATCAGTAAAAAACAAGCTTAGTTTGGCAGTGACTACAAAAGAGACCTTTGGATGATTTTTATCAACAACAGAAGAGACAATTCATTCTTCATGCTAGAAATCAACATAAATCTCATTTTAGGAGATGTGATCTATACTGACTGGGGGTTTTTGTGTAGAGAGAAAAATACCATATTTGAGAGAATTTTTCTTAGGGCCACTTCAGGTCTCTGCAAACACTTCTGCCCTCAAAAACCTTATCCTGTAATCTCAGAGAAACATTTTTACCCAACATATTTAGATCAATATTTTTGGTTTGTTTATTTATGTTGTCTTGTCTCTGACTGCCTGAGGCTTCAAATAAAATTTCAGAAGTTTATCCCAAGTTTCTGTATTAATTCTGCAGGAAGCTTGAACATTGAGTTAAGAGTTGTGGTTTGGATTTGTAGATGCTAATGCAAGAAAGCACTCAAAGAATGCAACTTTTCTAAACTCTTGCTCTGCAAGAGACCTCATAACCACTAAGGAAGGGAGTTAAAACCTGATTTTCTCTTCAGCCATTGCCAGGAAAGCTTGCCAGACAGATGGATGATCCATGGTGGATGGTCAACAATCATAGTGGAATGTTCTCTCTATGCTGCCATTGCTTTTCAAAAGTGCATATTCCCCAAATGAGCACAAATAAATAGAGAGATAATGGGGTGGGCATTGATGTCTTCTCTAAAACAATCACTGGATGTCTCAAGTCTTGTTGGCTTGCACAGTGTGTGTGCAAGAGCCACGGTAAATGCTGCCCCAACATCCACCCTCCCAGTCAGAGGGTGCAGCAGCTCCTGTCAGGTGTGGTTGAGCACCTCTCAGATGACATCTGACATTCAAAAGCTTGATGCAGAGGAAATATTTTACTGAAACAGTTAAAAATAACATTAAAATAACCATACATGCAGTTGATAGAGTTAGCATTAAAGGGAGATAACAAAGTACGTCCATATTTCTCTCCTGCAAAAAAAAAAAAAAAAAAGCTCAAAAAAACCCCTAGCCATTTGGTGGTATTTAAATATATTTCAACAGAAAAATGTTTGGTCTGGAATGAGGTATAGTAGAAAATCACTCCTACTATAAGTTATTAGAGGTGAAGGATCATTTATGACTCTGTTCTGAAGAGGGATGAGGGAGCTGCCCAGGCAAGCCCCCTGCTCAGTCTGCCTGTCCCCAACTCAGTGATGTCTCCACAAAGAGGTCTCTAAATGGAGATCAGCCCTGTATTTCTGTCCTCCATATGGGCCCCTTTTCCTTTTTTTTCATTCCACTCGTCCAAAGATAGTCACATTTTTAAGGGTTTGAAAACTGCTTCAGAAAGGAAGGGCAGGACAGGCTCAGGCTCTGGAAACACACAGGTCACACCTGAAAGAAACAGTCAGCTTCATTTATCCACATGTAGGAATAGCAGTGTCCCTGCTTCATCAGAAGCTGAGTAGTTGTTGCTAGAATCAGGGCAAATTCACAGAATATTAAAGATTTTTCCCACTGCCCTGTACAGTTAATTTCACAGCCTCTACTGTTTGAAGTGGATAACTTGTATTATTTTGAATGAATCAAAACAAATGCTGTCAGACCTCCTAATGGTTGTTTCTATCTACTATACCTTAAAAAATGTACATATGTATCCTTCTTGGTTTACTGCCAGTCAATCAGTGTTAAAGCGTTGACATATGGATGTGGGATTTTTTGCTGTCTTTAAAATAGGATCAATGACATTAAGGTTTGTCATGTAAATAGTAGAAATAAAGCAGAAAAACCCAAGAGCTATTTATGGTTTTAGGATGACATCTGTAGTGTGGGTGGCATAGAATGAAAAGTGGAGAATTTCAAAGCTGTTCATAGTTGAATGAATTGACTGAGCATATATTTTTTAGGGGTTTAAAAGGCATTAGTTATGCAAAGTTCATGCATGCAAACAAAATTAATATACGAACTAAAGATAAATCTATGAACTGGCTGCACAAATCTCAATCAATTTCTTTGCTTATTTTCTGCTCCCCCCCTTTTTTCTCTGGACTGTTCACTCCTGAACAGACCTTTTGCTGAAACTCATAAATAGCCTGAAAACAATAATTTAAGAGGTCAGCAGCTCCCAGCAAAAGCCTCTGTTGCCCTTGACAGGATGCTTTTGGTTGGCTGAGTCTCTGCAGGGACCAAACAATCCTGATGGCCAGGTTGACCTGCCCTGGCAGTGCCCAGCTCCATACTGCAAATAGATTTTAGAAGAAAGAGAAGAACCCTCTGTCTGTTGCATTCCAAACAAGTGTTTGGCAGCAGTGACTCATGCTGCCGTAATGCAGGGACAAACATTTGGAAGACATAAAGCTGCAGCTTTAGAGATGATGGCAGGAAGTTTGATGCATGTAAGGTGCCACAAAGGAGAAGCTATCGAGGGGCAGTGTGGATACTGAAAAGCTGCTAGCAGAAGGTTTTCCCTGCTTCTTGCAGAATTCTGTGAGAACCTCTCATTTCTCATGCAAGCGATGAAAACAATAAGATGGTTTTTGTAAATAGTATCCGAACCCCTGCTGTTTTCCCGATCTGTTTGGGTTTGAGGCAGAGAGTGTTTAGAATTGGGCGCTGTAGGACTTCAGCCAATCACCCCAGGAGGTGGGTGACCACTGACCAATCACCTATGCAATTTAGTGTATATAAGCAGAAATTGTAAATAATAAAGGTTACTCTATTTTCTCACTGGATCTGTGGGTGCTGCATCTCTCCGTCCCGGGCGCTACAGTGACAGGGCAGGGCAGAGAGGTACCTGGCTTTCAAAGCCATCCTCTGCTCTGAACAGGAGGGAGAACCACGGAGAACATGGTGTGTACAGAGGGCATTTGGAAGTGGTCCCTGACAGGGCAAGATAAACCACTGCTCCCCAGCACTGGTGAGTATCTGTTACTTGTGCCCCAGAAAAGGTACAGGATTAAAATCAGGAGCTCCTTTCCCCCAGTTTTTGTTCAGTTTTGTACACAGCTGACTGCTTAAAGGCAGCGCACTGTGCTCAGGCTTCCTGCTGTGCATGTGGGCTCGGAGCAAAGCTGACTTTTCCACAACAATGGCTTTCTTGAAGGAAATGGCAGTTGTAAAATGTAGGGTATTACTCTGTATGTGATAATAATTACTCAAGAACTGTGATCTTGTCTCCGTTTTTACACTTGCTGATTGAGGATTCATTGTAGAGCCCATGCCAGGAGATGTCTCAGAATAAAGCAAGCAAAAGGAAAGGATGTTTGCTCAGCTGTGCCTTTCCAGCAGTGCTCTTGTCTCTTCAGCAAAGGTGTGCTACCAGCCTGACCATTTCCAGGGGAGCTGGTTGGAAGGATCTGGAGCTGGTCACCCTTAGCAAAGACCCTCCCAGGCCCCTTTACAGGAATGATTTACAGAACCTGCTGAATTCCCTTGTCTTTGTGCCACCCCTTCAGTGCAGGCCCTGACTACTGTAAGCAGAGATCACCAGACAGCAGCATGGGAGCTTCTGCAAAAAAAAGACTCAAAACCCTTTCCACAGTTTCAACTATACTGAGGCAACACTCAGCCCAGACAAAGAGAATTTTTTACCATTTTAAGCCTAGACTGTCATTGAGACAATCAATTTTTTTTTTTGCTGGAGGGCTGGTATATGGTATTTAAATAAGATAATCAGACAAGTCAATTCTTATGATAGTTAAGTGTTTAAAAATTCTTAGAGGTTAAGTTTGACATTTCAATACAACATTATTAATTCTTCTGCTGCTGTTGTTTCCTAAAACACTGCAATAGCAAAGGTCTGGCATAGCCTACAAATAACCAGAAACATTGTGAACACCTCTAGGAATTTCACAGTAGATGTGCGTGCAATTGAAGTGTCCAAGTGATATGGTGCAGAATAATTGTTTAAATAACATGCTAATCTTCACTGGAAATTAGCAATACCATTTCAAGCAAGCAAATCATAAGCAATTACATTGAATTATCTGGTTACTTACACTGCAAACAGAAAAGTTAATTATTTCTACCCAAGACAGCAGCCACAGCTTCAGCACGTTCCCTTTCTTGCAGTTTTTGGAGATGCTTTCATTTTCCCAAATTCTAAACTTTGCTTTGCTTTTGTACATACCTTCTCTAAAACTGAAAATACAACCATGTAAATATAAAATAAGGATATTATATTAAAATTATGTGAGAATTATTAACAAATGGGTCTACAATTCCACTTTCCTCCATGCCTTAATTTGTAAGACTTGATGACCAGTTTGGACCCCAAAGGACTGAAATATTTATCACACGCTTGGTGCTGGAGCTTTACATTTTCAGACCATCTGTGCAATGACAATTGCTATGTGTTCAGTGCATCAAATACTGCAGAGGTATCACAGGTTCCAATCTTTCTGTATCATTCAGCTAAACTAATGAAGGTATTGGCCAAGAAAACATTTTCTCTCAGTCAGAAGCCTGCAAAACATGCAGACTTGAGACCCATTACAGCTGTGCAGACTCTTGCTGAGATTCTTTCTTTATTGACTTTTCTTGCAATTTTTTTTTTCTAAAAACATTTTTTCAAACTGGATTTTATTTGACCTTTGATAGGCATTAAATCAAAAGCAAAAAAATTTGGGTGCTGTGGAAACCAGAGTCTCTCATGTGTTGGTTTCCACAGGCACTTTCTACAGAATTTTTTCATCTCTTCACCATATTTCAAAACCTTCAGCTGTTCCAGCTAATCTGAGAAAGCTCCATTTTGTTGCCTGCAAGGCTAGTGGGTGGTTGGGTCTGACATTCAGTACTGAAAGTCTCAGATCCAAAAGAATGTGTTCAGTAGCTTGTCAATTAAATATAATGAAAAGCAAAAGTCTTATAAAAAGAGTACTTGTAACTTGTGGTATTAAAGCACACACATTTTAATGGTTTCTTTCTCAGTATAAACAGTAAAAAATGCAAATTGCCAAAAAATGGTGAAGGAAGATGGAAGTAAGAGTTGGGCTCCAAATATATTGAGAAAATGATTGACGATAATGAAAACACATGGGATAAAGCCGAAGAGAAAATTTGTTCAAACCTGTTTAAATACAATGCACTGTGGTACTTGATGAGTTGGTGGGATTTCTGTACTCACTGCACGGCCAAAGGATCTCTGTGTCTGGGATGTCTGAGTGCCACCCCTCCCTCTGGCACAGCCCACATCCCACTGCCAAGTTCAGTGGTCCCAGGTCACAGTGTGCTGGTGTTGTAGCTCTGCCCTGCCAAATCTTCATCACCCCTCCAGGTACCAGAGATACTGCTAAGGCCTCTCCCTGGTACCAGAGACATCTCATCATGCAGTGCCTCTCTGCCTACTGCAGCAGTTTCAGTGGAGGCTTCAATCTGTTCATGTTCCTGTCACTTCAGTGGTTTTTTGTTTGCAAAACTGCAATTCTGTTGTGTTTGTAACTAATAAGCCACAGCCTCCTCAGGGGGATCTCAGCTGAAGAAACTCCAAGTGTGATCTTCCACAGTGAAATGTAGTTGCTGTCTGTAGAGTGACAGTAAAAGTTGTGCTCATATTTTGCTCCTCCGGACCCATTCCCTCAGCTTGTGAGGGAAAACAAGGCTTGTCTGGCTGTCAGGATTGCAAACTCAGGCTGACATCTGAAAACTGAGCTGTGCTCTCCTAGCATCATCATCCACCCCCAGCCCTGGAATTTGTACTTCACTCTTAACTTTGTTGATGCTGAAGGCAAAATTATCCACCATCATGACAATGACACCCGTTGTTGTTAAGGAAATGCCTTCAGCACAAGGCACTATTCTCAGCTTTCTCAAAAGTTATCCTTTGTATTCTCATCTTTCATGCTTTTCCTCAGCCCAGGGGTGATTTTCTTCCCTTGTGAAAATGTAGCTACATACTGACCAGCTATTAGTGAGATATTTTAGCTCTGGATGAGGCGGTTTCACTAGATAAAGCTTTAAAAGCTTTTTTTTGCTACTGGACAGTTTATAAATAACTTCTTTTAAACACTCTCAGAGTCCTACTCATGTAATCTTTTGCAGTGACATTGATTCCACTGGTTTTACAGAAATTTGCCTTTCTAAATCTCTGGAAATCTGTATGGGCCACACAAAGTGTAGGACAGTTCTTGAATTTTTTTATTTGTTAAATTTGGGGGTGGGGGGGGCTGTTTCTAAAGCAAATCTTTCAGGGAGCCAAATCCCGAGTATTTTCCTTGTCCATCAGAAGTAATGGCAGGTAAGTCTCAGGGAAAGGCCATTAGAACACTGTTCCATAAAGGGAATAGAAGATGAATGATTCACACTCTTGCTTTGAGCAAGAGTAAACAAGTCATTCTGTGAGCAGTAGAAATAGTAAAATAGGGTTCCTATAGATTTTTACATTTTCACATTACTAGACATTTCCAGTCTTCTGCCCTTGCTTCTCTCCTCAAATCCTCCTCCACTCTGTGGCCCAAACACCTCCCACTCAAGTGCTGTGGTCCTTCCTACAACCTTCTGTTCCACCCTGGAAGCCTCTCTATTTCCCTCTTCCTGGTCCCCCACAACCAAGCTGCTGTATCCTGCAGCTGTGTCCGTATCTGTTCGGTACTGGATAGAAAAGAGGTGGAATTGCCTGGAAATAAGTTTGTCCTGACTGGGGTCACCAGGCAGCTCAAGCTGTGTCTCTGCTATTTCACTGTTATTTTTCCCTAAAACCACGGGAGCACAAGTCTGAGGAAACCGCTGTTCCTGTGATGGATGTGGTTTGTATTTGCCAGTTGGTTAAAAAATTGGTTGAGGGGAGGTGTTAGAGGCAGTTCAATTACACTGATCATTATCTTCCTAAGAAAATGTCCAAAAGCCATTCATGAGTTTTCTTAGTGCCCTAAACCTATGAAAATGGTGAATGGTCTAGCAGGGAAGCCATGTGAGAAACAGCTGAGGTCTCTTAGCTTGTTCATCCTGGAGAAGATGAGACTGAGGGGAGGCTTCATCGCAGTCTGCAGCTTCCTCACCAGGGGAAGTGGAGGGGCAGGCACTGACCTCTGCCCTCTGGTGCCCAGTGGCAGGACCCGAGGGAACAGCATGAGGCTGCTCATCAAGGGAGGATTAGGTAAGATACTGGGAAAACATTTTTCCCCCAGAGGGTGGCTGGGCACTGGAACAGGCTCCCCAGAGCAGTCGTCACAACACCAAGCCTGACAGAGTTCAGGAAGCATTTGGACATTGCTCTCAGGCACACAGTGTTACTCTTGGGGCTGCCCTGTGCTGAGCCAGGAGTTGGACTTCAATGATCCTTGTGAGTCCCTTCCAAGCCAGGATATTCTATGAAACTATGACACTGGACCTGAAAAGTTTCCTTCACTCCAGAAATCAGTCTATATTAGGAACATAACTCCCACAAATCCCTTCCCTTCCCACAGCAAAAAAAGGCTCACAGACTTCCATTATCAGCTCACATACTTCTTGTAATTACTCACGTTGATTCCAAGACATGGACAAGGCATATCAAAATTTAAAAAAAGTAGAAATTTCCCTCTTATTTTTTCCCTCTCATAAGTTTAGAGTAAGTTTGATTAATAAAACCTGAATTCGTATCAGCTGGCTGCCAACAAACTGAGACACACTCCCACTAAGTGTGCACCTGAAGAGGAATTAGGGAGAAGCTGGCTGTGAATGGTTAGTTCTATTTTAATACCTGGGAAGTATTATAATGACATAACTATGTAGGCAGATCAGATAAATATTGACTTGTGGTTGACAAAGAGATGTTTTAAAATACCTACTGAATGCTGGCCCTGGCCATGCACTTTCATTCCTGCTTTCCTGCTTTCCAGCATGTCCGTGGATGAGATCCTATCCCACTGGCATCATTGGCAAGGCACCCAGCTGCACCAGCAGGGCTGTAATTCTACTCTTCAAATTAACACGTTACAAACTTTTGTACATGTTGTCATATAGGTGGACAAAATAAAAATAAAATAGTTTTGAAGGCTCTTTCTGTAACACAGTGAAGGGACTATGATTTGAACTCACCCAGCTTTACTGAAGTCAGTCTATGTAGAAGGAATTAAGCAATATAAATGCAATTTTAAATTAAAATTCCATGCTTGTGGATTTTTCACATGTCCAAGAAACAGGAAAAAGAAGATAAATGTTTCCCAGATACTTATGAGTGCACCCAGTAAATTTTACAGTTATTAAAAAACAAACTCAGAAGCAAACAATAAATGATTCCCCCAAGTAAAAGAGTACAAACACATAACCAAGTGGGCACAGGCTACCTCCCTCCTCAGTCCCTGTGAGCTGGTTCTGCTGACAGAGGAGCCCACTCATCACAGCCAGGGCTGAGTGTGCACACCAGCAGTGAGGAAAGCACATGAAACGTGATGTCACCGGGGGGCTGGGCAAACCTCTAATGATAGAAGATTGTGTTTGGAGAAGATAAAAGAAAATGATTTACACAGCCAGTTAGATGAGATCTGTGGAGTCTGCCCTGGAATGTGGAAGGAGAGCTGTCCCTGGGATTCCTCACAGGGGCCCATGGCCATGGGCTGGCCTGGCCTGGCCCCAGCCCAGGATGGGTGATGAGATGTCTCTGGCATCTCGAGAGCAGTGGTACTCACAGGGCCTGGGTGAGCACCTCCTAGGGGCACACGGCACAAGTACACACTGACTTGTTAAAAAGTGAAGGAACACGGCTTTGGTTTCCAAGCACTCTGGAAAGAAACGCCTTGATGCAATCTTGCAAAATTTGGGGCATTTGAGAATGAAAAAAAAAAAAAGCAACAAACTTTAAATGAGTCTCTGTTGAGCAAACGATGATTGTGCAGTCCTCGTACAAAATGTATTTCTGGGAATAGAAATGGGCTGTTCTAAAAAGAAAAAAAATGCACTGACAGAACTAAGGTCCTAAATGTTCCAAAAGTAAGAATCAGCAAGGATCACCTGCGGCAAGGTTTGCAGCCCCAGAGCTTGAGGGGCATCTTCCAAGGGATAACTCCTCTTTTTCCATGGGAAACTCCATAGCTGCATTCAAGGGAGAAAATATTTAGAGATGTATCCTTGTAGGTGTAGGTGTACATGTTATGTACACATGTAGATGTGCAAATAATTGGGAAAAGAAATAAAAGCTGATTCCAAAACCGGACAAAATGAAACCGGGGACTACCCCGGGTGTATTTTACACCCAAGAGATGAATAGACAGATGAGCCCACGATGAGCCATGGGCATCCATGTCTAAGTGTTTTTCCCAAAGATCTCAGTGTGATTCAGGGCATTCTATCTTCGAGTTAGGAAAGCACCTTGCAGTGCTTTCTTAATGAAAGGGAGGCAGATTATATTCTTCTTTTTTTTTTTTTTCTACCAAGGCCATCATGGC
>VZRQ01006262.1:1937426-2014184 GCA_013397975.1 Machaerirhynchus nigripectus
CGGGGGGGCCCGGCTGTGACTCAGCAGAGCCGCCCCCGGCACTGTGCGCGCAGGGACGCCCCGGAGAGTCCCCCCGCATCCCGCTGCCTGCCCGGGCCCGTGCCGGGAGGAGGGAAAAAGGGTTCGGGCTGAGAGCGGGGAGCGCTGTGCGGTGCCGCAGCCCGGCTGCGTCCCGGCCCCGCCGGGGAGGTGTCTTTGGGTTCTCCGCGCTCCCCCATCGCTGACGCCCCCGGGATGGGGCGGTCGGTGCGAGGGGCAGCTGCCTGTAGAGGAGCCTGCGGGGCACCGCATCCTCGCCCCGGCATGCGGCTGGGAAGGAGCAGCTCTGTTCCCAGCGGGTCTCTCTCCGTGCGGGGCGCACCTGCCGCGGTGCTGCGCTGTCCCCGGCCCCTGCCATCCGCATCGGGTGGGGCTGTTCCCGCAGCCGGCCCCGCTGCTGCCCGGCCTGGGCTCCGAGCGGCTCATCAGTGCTCAGAGCAGCCGAGGTGCCAGTGGAGCCAGGCTCAGCTCCCTGCTCTTCCCGCTGGCCAGGCAGGTCGCGGCGTTTCCCGGCACGGTCTGTAATTCCCTTGTGTATCAGAAGGGAACAGGGAAGGGTATGATGCAACCCATGTGTACAGGTCGGACGACCTGCTTTTTCTCTCACTGTAATGACTTGGATTCATTAGCAGATCGCTCTGTGGTGCCTTTTGGAAAGCAGGTGTGATAATGGGCTTCCAAACTCTGCCTGCAACATAAACATGGACCAGTCGTGAATGTCACAACTCTACCACTCCTTCCCTTTCATACTATGTTACCCTTCCCTGTTCCACATCCAGTGCCCAGATTCTCATTTCAAGCATCTAAAAGTCTTCCTTAGCTGCTTCTTGACTCTTTCTCAATTAGATGTAGCTCAGTCTGTTCACTTCTGAACTACAGTAAGCTCTATTTTGGGAAAACTAGGCATATAATTCACTAAAAGTTTTATTATCATTGCTTTCCTTTGAACAGTGACGTAGTTCATGTAGCTCTGTTGATACTAAAATCCTGTCCAAGTTAATGCTCCATGAATGCAGCTCTTCACTTCACCTTGAGCTGTTGTTTTGGGTTTCACAAAGTAAGGCACAATTACCTTTATGTGAAGGGCGACTGCATTCTGGGTGAGACTCCATGAAACTTGGAGATAGAAGCAGAAGGGGTTATTTCCATAGAATTATGATACTCATTTCTGAAATATGAAAGTTGGGTTAAAACACCCCCAAAATGCAGATGGGAATAATGTCTTGAACAGTGTTTCAGAGAACTGGTAGAATTATAAAGACAGGGTCTCTCTGTTCCTTTTTTTCAAAACTGGAAATGAAAAGTCAATTTTTACAAGGAGGGTCTTCTGCAACCTGCCAAGAAATGTGAAAAGTGAATTTGGATCTTCCTTAGGCTAAGGCTTAGACCCCCTGCTTTGTTGCTAAATGGCCTGGGGTTACCCTGAAGTATCTGCAAATAAGCAGGTTTAAGAGTCTCATTTACATAGCAAATTCCTTGCTCATATATTCTCTATGGACAGTGGAATTTTCTTGCTGGTAGCTGCAGGTGTTTGCAGAAAGGTGCTAAAGTGCTGCTCCTGTACCTCCCTCCTGGTGATCTTGTGTGGCTCTGTGCTTATCCATCCCTTCCTGAAACTTGGGAGTTTCAAAGTCCTTGTCATCAGGACAGTTGATTTCTATGAGGCAGTAATTTTTACACTGCTTTGTCTTTTCTGTCACAACTGTCTTCAAGGTTCTCAGGTTCTTCTGTGTAAGTTCTTGGGCAATCACTATGTCATGCCTGTAAAAACAGAGTACATTGCATGCAGTGAAGAAGATGTGAATGGCTTACTGGATGATGGGACTGCCACAGCTCCATCTCTCCAGGACATCCCCCCTTTCTTCAGTGCCAGCTCTCAGGTCCCTGCATCTGACATGATCGTGTGCCAGGGTGGCCCAGCTGGAGAGACTCTGGGGAGAGGGAGCTGAGGACTGGTAGCAGTTTGGGAGGGGATGGACACACCTGGTAGGGGGAGATGCCATACTACATGGAGAGAAAACACGATGCCTCAAGAGGGTAAAAAAACAGAACAGCTCTTCCTATGGAAGAAGGAGGCTTTTAATTATTGCATACATTTCTGCCAGGAACACTGCTCGTGATACGTCAACATCTTCTTTAACCTGGAAGTTAAATGTATGTTAAAAAAAAGGCCACAAGGCCTGATTACAGTGGTCAGCAGCAGCACGAGTGGCTGTGCTTCTGAATCTTTGTATATCAGTCCTGTCTGCCTCACGGGAGTTGCCATGAGATGGGACAGGGAATGAAATGCTTAGATGTGACAGCTGTGGCTGCACATGTTTCTTAAATATTGAATCAGTTGCCTAGCCCGTGTTCTTGATGTTCCTTGGTTACCAGACCATGTAGAAACACTTTTTAATACCTCAGATGAAAACTCTGGTATCTGTGGATGATACAGAATGGTGCTAGTCCAACACACTAGCTTGATTTACGTCCTGGCTTGGACTAGATATTGAATCCTTTGGCTTTTAGTGGAGAAACTGTCTGGGTTTATTACTACAGAAGACAGGAGAGCAACTGCTTGTAATTATCCTGTCTCTAGCTAATACTACTTTCTTTTCTGTGCTGCTTTCTATTATTAGTTTGTTTCAAAAGGAATTTATTTCTGGAACAGCTTAAAAGGTATCTTTTCCTGACACTTTGTATGAAGTCCTCGAGTTGTGCTCTTCAAAACACCAACTTACTACTGAAGGCTTCTCTGATGTCTTGTGAGCGGCCAAATAAAGGCCACAGGTATTTAAAAAGTGGAGCTTTGCTTATCTCTAATCTCCTGGTGGACTTTTGCTCCTGAAATTGATAGCCTGAATGAAATGGAGCAAAGGAAAAAAAAAAATCTTCTATTCAAAGTTCTTTGTAGAGATTTGTTTGCCTTTCTCCACTCTTCCTTTCCCAGATACTTTATCATCTCAAGATCTGTCTTCCTGCCTTTGAGAGAGTACAGTTCATGTTTACACTGTAGTTATTCCTTAACTGTCAGAACTGCTCTGGACTGGCACAATGTTTACAACCTGCCTGATGATGTTTAGTGATTGTATGGTTCTTGCTCATGCCGTAGGTGAGGAGGATAATAACCAGGATAACAGCCAGGTGATGGTAACAGAGACAGAGGAGGTAGGTACAAACTGCACATTCATCTCAGATGTGTCACAGTCCCAAAAAATGTGGTGAATTACTTGCAAGATATAGACTAAAACACTGCTTTTGCTCTGATGGGATGGCTGGTAATTTGAACCATGCTTGCTCTAGAGCTTGACTCAAGGTCTCTCTTCTGTGGTGGTCCCTTGAAATAGATTTCTGCATCAGCCTCAGTCTTGCATTTTCTTTTTAAAATGTTTTTCAGGTTTACTTAGTTTCACATTGCTTCCCTTTCCATGCAGCAGTAAGTTGGTGGTAGCTGAGGTAGGTTCAGCAAGAGAGGCAAACCCTTGTGAGAAAAGCTAGGAGAACAGGCAGCAAGGCATTTCTGCCTCAGGTGCTAACACTTTGTCCTCCTAGAGAACACAGCTGAACTTTCGGAAGCTCCCCCACTTGGAGCTGCAGCTAGGGAAATATGAGATCCAGTTTCTTATTTCAATGGGCTGAGCACAAGGCTCACATTCCCCAGCATCGCTCCTGTGCTCTGGTACTCCGTGTACAGATCTCCCCTACCTGACGTGGCTGCCAGGGGAGCTTGACCATCCTGCACCTGTCCAATTTTTGGTTTAAGGTTTAAACAGCCAGTTAGGGATAGTGTTAATCTATATGAATGAGACGGTTTCATCAGGTGGTTTTGGCCAGCCCTGAGTGACATCCTTTGGAAGACAACAGAACAGTCACAGCCAATATTCAGGTGGCATGAGGCAACCCCGTGAGAATATGTTAGCGCTGGGTTTGCCTCTCTTCAGGGAGCAGCCTGGCATCCTCTCTGGAGAACAGGCTGCAAAGACAGATGTGTGCTGTTTGTTACCAACTCATCCTCAGGATCTTGCTGCAGAAACACCTGAAGCTAACAAAAGTTTGTGAAGCTGAGCTGATTGCAGTAGATATCCTGTGTGGTGCCTGCTGCTGGTTGGGTGGGTGCTGGCACAGGGGCACATGAGGAGCCTTGCTGGCAGCCCAAGTCCTTACACCGATGATGATGATGTGCTTCATGACTCAGTGCTTCCTGGCTCATAGCCTGAGTCATCTATTTGGAGGCCACTGGACCTCATAATGAGGAGCTGTCAGGATCCTAGGATTAATTCCTGTGCTTGGAGGTGAGCCACTTACTGCTTTATAGTTCTGCTGAATGTCTTGGGCCATTAGTTCAGATATCAACCAGAATAATAAAAGCTAATCTGCTGTCATTTTTCTCCTTAGGGTCTCTGGAGAACAGGAGTAGATTTAACAGACAAAGAGCCAGAGAAAACATGTTCTGGAAAATTCCCTTGGACAGTACTTTCACTTTGCCTCGTGTTTGTGCTCTGCAGGGAATGTGTATGGGTCATCTGGGCAGTGGAAGGTGACTAATGACTGCTATAGCAAGTAAATCTGAGGTCTAGAGGGCACAGGTAGTGTTGTCTAAACCATGAATTTTTTATTTAAAATGTCTGTTCACTCTTCTGTTTTAAAGGGTTTCCTATCAATTCAGTTTAGTTAGCACCTGTAACTTACTTTCCCAAGGTAAACTGTTACTGGTCTAGATGTAGAGGATTGTGAATGCTTTAATATGGAGCTAAAGTGCTGATTTATTATTGTTTTCTTTCATTAGTATATTTTGGAATATTTATTACCAAATGTAAAAATAAATATATTTAATCTTTCCTTTTGAAGTCAGCTGGCAGTTGCAAACCACTCTTAATAGGGTTCCCTGAGCCTGTGGGTTCTGCACACAGAAAGTGGTCACTATCACCCCCAGCCAGGTCACTGTTATCCCCTTTGCAGCTTGCTCCACTGGATGGAATTATAACTGCTTACTTATGTCAACCACTTTAATGACGTGTATTGCCTTTCATGTTTCCCATTGCCATTTCCCTTTGCAGAGGGAGAGTGTTGGGGTACTTTATTTTACAGGAGGAGTCAGTGTCAGACACCTCAGTTGTGCCACAAGAGGAAAGCCTTGACATTTGCAGGGGAAAGAGCCCAGAGGCAGTGAGGAACCTGTTCCCTGAAAAATATACACCCCAGCCACCAGGACGTGTGGCATGAAGCAGAGGGCAGAGTAAACCAAAGCCTGAAAGAAGGGTCTAGGGAGGAGAAGGGAGTCCTTTTGGAAGGGCAGCTGACCCCCCTGTCACCTGCAGATGTGAGGTGCCAGGGTGAGAATTGAACTGGCACTGGCTGAAGTATTAAAGCTTGCAAGCACCTGCCCAGCAGTGCCAGCAGTGCTGTGCCAAGGGGGCTGCAGCCACAGAGGGACTCATTCAGGGGGGTAGGGGATCCAGGCCTTGAAGCAGCAGCAGAGATCCTTGAAGCAGCACTTGTTGGCAACATCAGGTTACATGCTGGTCTCCTTGTGCATTTCTCCATCAGAAACAGAGCTGACATCGGCATGGCCTGTGCTAATTGCAACTAACAATGAGGCAGCAAGTGAATTAAGAACATCTTATCTGCAGGTCTCCTCCCAGGGGCGGGCTGGCTGCTGAGGTGTCCTCCCATGTGCCTCTCCACAGCCACAGCTGCAATTTGAACACATCCCTTCCTCCTTGGTGGGGTCTTCCAGGCTGTAGTTAAATTCTAAAATAAAATCTTAAGGCGAGAACAAGCTTTTTGATCTGAAAAGAAATGTGACAGTGAAGTTCTGGTTCTCCGTGGTCATTGGCCATTCCTGCAAGTTTCTGCTGGGTTGGATTAGGTTAAGTTAAGCTTCTGACGAGGAGCTCCTCAGACCTGGTGTGCTGAGGGAAATGTGAGTGATAGTCTTCCCATTCCTCCTCCTCAGTATGTCTGCAGAACACCTTGGGTATCCAGCAGCCATGCAGGCCCTAGTAACACTCTGACTCATTTGGATTTGGCAGGAAGTCACAACTAAGAGGTGGTGGTGCTTGAGGGAGATGGGTGGGTGTGTGGGCAGGGTGGCCATCTAATGCTGTGCAGTTGGAAGCTGCTGCTTTGTGGCACATCCTTCTTCTACCCGAAAGCAGTTTTAGTAACTGTACCTTTGGAAATATGAAGCACAGTAGAGTTTGAGAGGAATCTGATATCTGTTTTGTAGCTGTAATCCCCGTCTTTCTGAACTGCCTGTAATTTGGTTCTTCTGGTTCTTAACTTGTGTTTTCTTCCCTCTGTCCACAGACACTGGTGCTACCTAATCCTTAAAATACCTTCCTCAGACATTTCCAGGTGCAGGCTCTGTGTTGCACCTCGCAAAATTGCAGTCTAATTCTCGTAAATTAAAAAGCAATTAAAGAAACCTGTTCTTCCACTGTAAAACAGGGAGGAAGGGAGCCTTTTCCTCCTGCCCTTCCCTCTCCTGCCTCTCTTGCCCTGTTGTTTCCGTATTGCACAAATTGGCTAGTTCATCCTGGAAGGTGGGAGGATGCTGAAGTGCATGAGAAGCTCACCCACCACATCTGCCAGGGCAGGTGAAACAGCTGTGTCCAACCTGCCCAACCTCTGCCTGGCAAAGCAGGGCTCAGGGAATGGAGGAGGGGAGCTCATCAAGGAGGAGAAGTGCACAGCCCTATTTATGCTGGTGTTGTGCAGCTTTCTCAGCAGGAAAATGCTGCCGACACACATCAGTGATTCAAAACAAAAGTGTGAGAACTGGACTTCTGGAGAGTTACTCCAGCAACTGGAATGACCATGAGAGGAACAGCTTTCCAAAAAGAGTAGGCAAGGAAATAAACACAGAGGCTTTACCCTCCATGTTGGAAAGGTGCCTACAGGTGTGTGCTCAGAAGTCTGCAGTTCATGGTGGAAGGCAGACCTATTGGAGTTCCTCAAAATTATACCGGAAGAAAAGGGGTGAAGAATAATTCTGGTCCCATGAGACCACTGTGTGGAGAAGGTCAGACCATCTTGCCTTTTTAATAGCACCAAGCAAAGCTCCAAAGTATGTGAGCTGGTAGGTGTGAGGGTTTGATAGATGATGTTTAAAAGGTCCCCTTCCAACCCAAACTATTCTATGATTCTCTGAGTCATGAATGTCAACTCTCCAGGCATCTGCTAAGAAAGGAATAGAGGAAGTTAAATGGCGAGTTTGAGTGCCACGATGGACAGCTTTGGATGGAAACTGATGAGAGTCTCTTCAGAACAGGTTTCATAGGCACGTGGAAATCACTAGCTGGAAACATAGGTGTGAGAGGCATGATGCCTGTGAGACGGATTTAGAAGAAGCTGCAGTTAGGCTGGAGGATGAGAACAGAAGTCAAATAGTCTTCTGTCAAACTGAAGGTATGGTTGAAAATTGACCTCTATTCAAGAGGTGCAGGTGTAGACTCAACTGTAGAATGGAAAACAATAGATGTGGTAGAGATGTCATGGAGGAAAAAAGTTGCTTGAGTTCTCAGGTTTGACATGGTTCACTGGTGGCAAACCTCTGAAAACTGGCCACAATGAATGACATTGTGCAGGACTGTTCCTTCAGCATTGCTGAAGTGTTACATCTGATCTTTGGGCTCTACAATTCAAGACAGGCACGTTAGGTGCTGTGTCTGGAAAAGCTCAGTTTTCCCTGTAAGAATTACCAGGTGATTAGGGAGTGAAGAGAGGACAGTTATGTCCTTTTGCAATGCTTATAACAACCTTCTCCTGTGTCAGCCCTCCAAAGGAAGGAAAAAAGTTGTTCCTTGTCTGCAGTAGATAAGAAAATAGCCATAGGTTTACATTTCAGCAAGAAAGTTTCAGGCTAGGTGGCAGGAGAGCAAAGCACGTGGAGATTGCCTGGAGCAAGCAGTGGAGTTTCCACCTCTGGTTTGGTAAGGACAGGTTAGACAAACCTCCACCAGAGCGATGGGAGTGTAAGCCATCCATCCTTGGTGGGCAAGCTGGACCAGCCTTGGTTTAGGCGGTCTGTCAGGAAGTGTGAGGCTGTCCTTCCAGTGACTGCAGGCATGGTCCTTCACAAGCAATCTCGGTCTCCTTAGCAGCCATTCCCCTTCGTATCTGAAAGAGACTTACTTTTGTTTCTTTAAGATAGATTTCTTTTAGGAAGACAATATAATCAATTTTTCCTTTCTTGATTTTTCCTATTAATTGCCTAAACAAATGCTCTGTCAACTCTGGTCTTATGTTATTCCACTTTATATTTAAATGACTTGGCAGATTCTGTTAGTTCTATGTCTGTTCCTTCAGCAGAAGGAAGGAGGCTAATCATGTTACTTCTAGAGCAAGAGACAGAAATAAAACCTATAATTCAGTCTACCTCCCAGCTACTAATCAGATTGGAAGGGAAATAATATGAAGATTAAAAAATGAAATTTTCACACATAAACTGAGGTGTCTTAATTGTGTTCTGGACCCACTGCAGCTTCAGTGTGCTGGGTGTGTGTCAGTGTGCAGACGTGTATCTGTCTCAGCTGACCATCCTTTACAGGCTGAAGGGGAGACTTTGGATGAACACATACTGGTGTAAGATGGGATGACTGGTGTGAGGGATTAACTGGATAAGCGTTGTGCTCAGGGGGACAGTGCTGGTGGGAGCCGTGCATGTACCTTTCCCATTTTGTCTTTGGTCTGAGCCTTTGGTCTGGCAAAGCACAGCCCCTCTCACCCTGACAGCTTCCAGCCATCCCTGGTGCTGTTGGCTGTGCAGCACTGCTCTGCTGTGGTACCTTGCTGAGACGTTTATGTAATGGCCTTTTTTGGTGCTTGGAATGAGTTAAGAAATTGCTGAAATTCTACCAGGATTCTGCCTGGCTTTTAGGTTCCCCACTGGTTCTTTACCTGAGACCACTGAAAGTGCTGTGACTCTCTGGCTTGAAGCTTGAGTATTGCTACATCTCATGCAACGATTGTCTTGCTTCTGCATCAGCTGATGGTTCCAGGCCACATCCCTGCTCATTATGCCAGGAGTGCCTGCTGCTGTCATTGCTTGCACAACAGCTGGGAGCTGGATGTGTCCTCTCTGTGTGCTGGTCAACAAGGACCTGCTGCCCAAAGCAGAGCTGGACAAAATTTTATGGCATTTGAGGAGGATTTTCTTGTGATTTCTTTTTGTGTTCACCTCCACATTTCTGAGGTTTTGGCTGGCTCTAGGTCTCCCTCCAACAGCACTGTGTAAACCCGAACAGCTATTGAAAACTAGCTGCCTCATGTTTTGCAGAGACGAAAAAATTAATTACTTGTTTTAAAGCAGTTAAACAGAGTGGGAAGCTGCACATATGTATGAGCCTGGTTAGGTGTATTTTTCATGCCTTGGGACTCCTTGTGTGTACTTGTAGGCTGTGTGTGCTATTGTCCTGCCCCTGCTGTCTCCTGACACCTCTGCAATCCCTCCCACGACTCTGTATTTCTCCTTTGCTGGCTTCCCCTTCACCTTGCCCTGGGTGCTGTGCACCCAGAGAGGGGCTTGTGGTCACACCAGGATCTGCCACTGGGCCACAGCCCCTCTTGCCTGGCCACCCTATTCCTTCCTCATGGAGCCATGGGTTGCAGGGTTGGTGCTACCAGGGAAGGTGAATGCATAGGTGCTGGAGCGTTATTGGCTGCTCTTGGCTGCTTGTTGGATCTTCAGGAAACCCTGAATGTGTGTGACATGGAGCTGTGCAGGTGGATGGAAGAGCTGAAGCCTTTGATAATCATGGGTTTTGCTTTTTCTTATTTTCCAAAATCTAATTACCAATATCTAATATTTTTGTTGTGACTTGATAGGTTCCTTTATTAACTGAGTACAGTTAATAAGCATAAACTGATGTAAAACTGACTGCTTATGCCAAATACTGCAGTACAGAAGGCTTTTTCCCACTGGTTTTTACTCACACCGTGCAGCCCTGTGGGGCTGAATTGTCTGATTTATATTGTCTTTGTGTACAGCAACAGCTAGATTGGAATTTTTGGCTTTTTATTTTGCGCCTGATTTTTGGTGGCTTCTCAAATTTAGTACCCGTTTTCTTTACTGCATTATAAACCTGAAAGTGGTACGTATGTCATGTGTTAATTAGGGGATTTGGGAGGGAAACTCCTAATCTTTTGCAAGGCAATTCTTTTGGAAGGGGAGCAAGGGACTTCACGAACTTCAATTAAAAATGTACATCTTCTGAAAGATCTGAAGTAATTGAGAGCTGAGAACAGGGAGTTGGTTAATGGGATCTCTGGGTCAGACTCCGAGCCTTAGAAGTCTGATGCTGCACAGCTTGTCTCTAGACACAGGGCAGGAAAAGCTGGGGCCTGTTTTGCTCTCTGACAAGAGGTCTCCCAGAGGAATTGCAGGGAGTAGTATCTTTGCACAGCTACTTTTTTTTTTTCCCCTAAAATCACATTTTTAATCTCTTAAGTTAGTGGTTCAGCTGCTGTTCCTTTGCTTCAGCCTTGAAGGGTAAGTATCACATATACACACTGTTTCTAAACTGATGGATTCCTCCTATGCTGTGTCATTGTGTGTTATTGTATCCCCAGAGCCACCACGGTGTTGGTTTGCCCTGCTCTGCTGTCACAGTAGGAATGTTTTGGGGATGCTCCCATGCTCCAGGGAGGTTGGGTGGGTGCTGTGGCAGCACCTGGTGTGCGTGACCCACCCCTGTGCAGAGACTGCAAACGTGGCATGACCTACAATAGCCATTTTCTGTGCCAATACTTTGGCTGGGTAGTTTATTTTTGGAGACTCATACATCCATGAGAGTTTCTTGAAGTCTGAGCACTTGAGGTTTTTCAAAATAGATATTTTAGAGCTGATGAGGAGGGTCATTTTTGTGGAATTACCTGTCTTCTGTGTCTGCAAATGTTGAGGCTTATTACATCTTGCTTCTGAAATGCTCCGAAAAATTCTGACTTTATCTACAGCCTTAACTGCTGCCCATTAAAATCTCTCTGATCCAGACTGAACAGCCATGGAGATGGATGGAGGGCTGAAAGGGCTTCAGGGATTGTGGAAGGCATCAGGTCACATTAAGAATAACCAAGTCTAAAGATAGGAGTTACTTAAAATTAGAGATTGAATACATTTCTGGGAATGTTAGAAGATGTTCACACAACTAATAGTGCTGGATTTTTCTGCACTGGGGTTAGAATGAGAATAAAAAGGGAAGACACTTCACAAAGCACTGCGCTCTGCCTGCTGCAGAAATAGTGGGTGTAGACAGTGAATGTGAGCCAGCTGCAGTCTGAAGGTGCACGGGGGAGACTGCTGTACTTACAGTGCTTTGGGATCACAACAAGTGTGAACATCACTTTATTACCCTGCACTGCCAAACATCCAGTGGAGGGATTCTGTGGCACCCTGTGTGCCTGACCTGTGGCTGTTAGCATCATGTCACACACAGGCTCTGTTTGTCCCCTGCCTCACATTGCCTGTGCACAAGTGCTGGTATAGAGGTAAAAAAAAGGTGTTAAAACTCATCCAAACCTGTGTGTGTGTGTGTGTGTGTGTGTGTGTGTGTGTGTGTGTGTGCGAGTGATTTCGGATAGAAAAGGAATGGAAGAAAGAAAAAGAAAGGTTTTTTAAATCATATGGAAGGACTGGGACCTGCCTTTGGCACGCAAGAATTTTTTTAACTCCACATTTCTTTTAGAACCTGATAAACCATACTTTTCCCCACAAAACAGTTACTGGAATTAGAAAGTTTTATCCCTCATCCCACGAGGTTGCAAATATAAAAGCATTACCTTGGGGATGTGTCTGATCCTCCCTGAGCTAAAGCACACAAGCACATAATTCCCAGTACCTTGGGGACTGATGTTTAATTGAGGAGTTAGCAGTGCCAGAAGAGGGCTTTCTGTGGGGCCGTGTTAAGTGTCATCAAATACAGTTTCAGGATCTCAGACAGAAGCATTGGTGTTGCTAATTGCTCTGGGGGTGTTTCCTAAGTGGCAGATGAGACCTGAGGCACTCAGACTGATTGCTCTGTCGTGCAGCCAGCCACAGCATAGAGCTGTTATCCTAGACGGATGCCAGTAACTCCTCTGTGACCTCTGTGCCTGACAGATGGAGGAACACTCCTCTGACCCTAGCATTTCAGAAAATGTTGACTCATCTTTTCTGTTTATTGATGCAAAAATCAATTTAAGTGAGTTGTGGCATTTTTTACGATAGTTGAATGGATGCAACTTCTTTCCTTCTTGCTTTTGTAATCTCCATGCAGTTTGCCTCATCTCTGCATTAAAAGCAGATGAAGAGACTGGAATTTCTAATGGCTTTTGCAATGAGTCACAAGTACAAGTCTAGACTCCTTAGACAATTTTTATGTTTTCTCACTAGCACGTAGGATGAGAGCTTCTCTTTAGTAAACTAGTTACACAGTCAACTCCAAGCATAACAGTTTTCCTATTTGGAGAGTTTTACAAGCTTATGTCAAAGCTGTATCTTAACTTAGTGTGTCCATGCTGAGACCTTCATGATCCCTTCTCAGTTCTCATCTTTAGGAAGTTCTTTCGTCTTATAGCCAACTTTCATATTTTTGATTTTTTGGGGGAAGATGGAGTGAGACTAGATTGGCTCCTTTGCTCCTCCCCTGAATCAAAACTCCTGTCTATATATCTGTCTATTTATGTCTGTCTGTCTATCCATCTATCTCCTTATTTCCTGAAGTGACAGGTGTACCTACAAAATGTGATTCACTTTCTTGTTGCTCCTGCTAACAGGGTGTGAGGCTTCTTAGTGGTGTCCTAGTCCCAAAAGGCAGCAGCAGCAAACCTTTTCCAGACACATTCAACAAGTGGCCAAACTCATGGCCTAAGCAATGTGTGCTGTTGTGTGGCTTCCCAGCTCTGGAGGGCTGGGTGTCACCTTTTGGAAGAGGGAAAATGAGCATGTTAGGTGGGGTACATCTAACAAAATCATCCAGCTGCCAAATCCAGAGACTGAAATCTCTACCTTACTAAAATGAATAAATAAAGTGCTAAAGCGACACTGTTTGCAAAGTATCTGCTGGTAATGCTTAAAAAGACAGCCTGGTGGTTGTTACTTAAAGATATTGGAGTGAAAATCTGGTGGTGACGGGGGCAGCTCTTTTCTCTGCCCACTCAGAGCCTTGTGTTCCCCTGGACCTGCTCGTGCAGCTGTGGTTGCTGAGCCCAGTCCCATGTGAGAGGGGAATCTTCCAGCTGTGGTACCTCAGTGTGCGGTGATCCCACGGGATCCTGGCACCAGGAGCTTGGGGCCAGAGGCACATGGAAGAACTCAGTGTTGAGGGCTGTTGTCAGCGGCACCTGGCAGCAAATTTCAGGGACTATAATGAGGCAAATTTTAAGGGAATTGGTTTGGTTTTTGCAGTTTAAGGTTTTCATTTCAAAATGCATTTCCAGTGAAAGCAGTGGTGGCTTTGTCTGCAGATGTAGAAATTTCAAACTTAGCACATCAGTACCTTTTATGAAATACACCTGATTACCCTGGAGGAAAGGCTGATCCCATCTCTTGAAAGTCTTTGCCCATGTG
Source organism: Machaerirhynchus nigripectus (assembly GCA_013397975.1). Taxonomy (NCBI): domain Eukaryota; kingdom Metazoa; phylum Chordata; class Aves; order Passeriformes; family Dicruridae; genus Machaerirhynchus; species Machaerirhynchus nigripectus. The sequence goes on from VZRQ01006262.1 coordinate 1,950,994, forward strand.
AATGTTACCTTAATTAGTTTGAATAGATTTCTTCTCTGCAGGAAGTGTAGCTGCACTATCACTACAGTCTTCATTCTAGTATAAATTTGAACTTCATTTCGTGATACTTCTTATAACAAACTGTTTGGTTTAAGGACTGAGAACCGTAGAAGTTAAAATATTTTAAGTGTTTGCTGTATTTTTCTAATTCACTAAAATGATAAAACTCTCTCATTTCCAGGGCTGCACACAGGAGTATATTGTGAAGAACTACTTCTACTACTACTTGTTCAAGTTTTCAGCTGCTTTGGGTGAAGAGATTTTTTATATCACTTTCCTTCCATTTACCTACTGGAATATAGATCACTCTGTGTCTAGAAGAATGATAATTGTTTGGTCTGTAAGTATTTCTATGATTAATTTAAACTTTAATTCTGTATCCATAGCAAATGAATATTTAAGAATAAGATCAACCCTTCAAACAAAAAAATCCCTTCAAACAAAAGAAGCACCAAACAGTATTCATGTGTAACTCATGTTTAGGAAGCAGAGGCATTGCAATACCAAGAGAGGAGGCGAGAGGCGTCATCCGACTCAGGGTTTCTTCATCTCTGCCACATCTTGGGCTGACTTTTTTTTTCCCAGCACAATCACTGATTGAGCTGTTTTTGATATGGTTTGCACAGAACAGTTGGGAAAGCACTTCCTTCTCAATGTGTCATAGTATTTTAGGGATCATTTTTGGTCGCTTTAGGAAATCTTTCTCATATTCTCATTTCTTCTGTGTAATTTCATATAGTTCTGTCTTGGTTGAAATTACTATAAACCTGATAGTAAGGGGATGTGCAGGCTGCAGTGGAATAAGCGGGGGGCTTCTGCAGTCACTTGAGGGGGGAAGATCAGTCTGTCTGTTGGAGGCTAAGACTTAAAAACATTGGTTTTTATTAATATGAGAGCAGTCACAAATTAACTGACTTTGGCATTGCTTCAGCCTTCACAAATGTGGTTTGGGGTATCCAGAATAATGTATTTCCATTGTAGCACTGAAAAAACAGGAGATAACCAGGCAGGGAGCACCTCTGCCAGGTGGCAGAGCCTGGAGGTTTAGCTGTCAATCTACTCTGATTCAAGGAACTGAACCTTGGTGTAAACCTGAATATGATATCCAAGTTTCTTTCTTTACAGTGAAGCTTCTCCATGATCTAGTCAATTCTGGTTAATAATATTCTGTCTTTTGACCAAATAATATAATAAAAAACAATAAAACAAATTTGAAGTGGGTCATACACTTCAAATGCATCTGGTCTTGGACAGAAGGCATCAGTTGCTCTGTGCCAGTAACCTTAGTCAATACATTTTATAAAGAGAACATGAAAAATAACTTGCAGATGAAATTTAGAAGTAGGTGGACACAGTATAACTAGAGCTGGATTTTGGCCAGAAGTACACCTACAGCTTCTGGAAACGTGCCACAGAGGATGAAAATTTGTAGTCACTGCCTTCTGGGTTTGCATATTGCTCAAAAAAAATGAGCCTTTGGAGTCCTTTACATGCATTTCTGCAGACTTTCCTTGCCTTTTCCTTGCAAGAAGTTCATCTGAGTATTGGCCAGATCTAGTCTGACTTAATCAGAGTATCCAAGCGTGTGATATTACGATAATTAAAACTATTTTTCACTTACTAAGTTGTGGAGTTGCATTTTATACTGAAAAGGGGGAACTTTTACATACGTGGGCTTGTGACAATCTGTATTTTTAAAACATGTTAATTGTACGTGATTGTGAAATGGCTAAAAATGGCTGTACAGGCCATGTGTTAATGTTATGGCTTGCTCAGCTGGGGATGTTTCTTGCTGGTGAGCAGGGACTGGCACTCACCGTGCTGTAAGTGGTGTTGGTCTGTCTTACAGTCATAAAATCATAGAACATCTTGGGTTGGAAAGGATCTTTAAAAAATCTACTTTCTTCCCCCTGCTGTGGGCAGGGACACATTCCACTAGACCAGGCTCCAAGCCCTGTCCAGCCTGGCCTCAGATGCCTTGGTCCTGGATGTGACATTTGGCTCAGCTTGCTGGGAACTACCAAGGTGTCAGAGGGAAAAAGCTGTGCTTTTAACTAAATGGGAGGGGTTTGGTAATGGAGTTTTGAGGAAATGCTTCTGAATGCCTGATGATGATGATGTGGCTCTGTGAAGAAGAACTGTGTTAGATGAAAGTAAAAATCCAGGCAGTCTCTGACAACAGCTGCGAGTGGAAGGCTGGGAAGAGCATGAAGGGATAAATGCAGGACCCAGGCACATTCTGCAGAAGTCTCTTATTCATCTGGGGAAAGGAGATGGTATCAAAGGGAGAACTCTAAGGGAAAGGTAGTAGTAATTCCCCTTTAAAGGGCGTGCTCAGGATGAGGAGAGGTTGTTGGTGAAGCTCTTCAGCAGGGAGAGAGAGTGGACCAGCAACGACTTTTTCAAGAACCTGGTGTAAAGCACATGGGTATGTTGGGAACAAGGTTGGCAGGGATAATGATGACAGAGAGGGTGACACAACTGGCCAGGACAAGTGGCCTTCCCTGGGAGCTTTGGAGAAATAGAAGTGGTGCTGAGGGTGGTACTTCTTGTGCTTTTTCCCACTTAAACCTGCGAGTTTCTGCTGCAAGTTGGAAATTACAATATCAGTGTCCCAGGATGAATCAGAGAAGTTTCTTCCCTTAAACATTAAAGCAGCATTAATGCTGCTTACAAAACCTTCCTGCCATCTTATCTGTAATAGTTTGTGCGGAGCCAGTCACCCCCATTTGAGAAAGATAATTTCAAATTGGAGCAGGGCCAGGGATGATTAAAGAACAGACTATTTTCTGAGTAGAGACCGAAAGCTTAGATAAATCCCTAGTAAAATGAAGCTGGAGAGAGAATGGGGCTGGCTGCAAAAACCAAGGGAAGGAAGGAGCTTCTTAAAACAAAATTGCAGTCACAAGAAGAAACATGAATAAGGCAGTCATAAATAATTTCAGTTAAAGCCAAAGTTTGTGAAATAGCTCTAGAAGGGTGAAGGGCACCAAGAAAAATTATAAAGAGTTTATTTCAGCAGCAGCAGAGGAGTGGACTTGGAACCCTGGAATGTCTTCTCCGGCCCTTGGTCCCCAAAGCCAGCTGCTTGTGCTTTTCTGTTCAGGTGGATGGCTGTGGGAAATGCTGACTGTTGTTGCATCCAGATGCTCTGGCAGCTTAAAGCAGCATGATGTGCTTCCATGGTGCCTTGCCTCTGAGGATTCAGAGGATATATGAAGGCTTTACCTTGGTGGACAGATGGAGGAAATAACTGTATGAAACCTCTGAGCAAGGTGTTGAGTCAGTGATGAAGGTACCCTGGTGTCTTTGCTTCTCTTCTTCAGCAATTTGAAATAAACACTCTTGAAACTGCACAGGCGAGCCTTCGATGCCTGTGACTCTTGCAATTTCAGCCAGGAAGTGCACAGACGAAAAATAGCTTCACACAAGCCCCAAATGCACTCTAAATTTAACTGCACATCTCAGCTCGAGAGGTGAAAGCTCACTTTGTTTCTGCTTGTTTGTTTTTCACTTTTTAGACTACTTCAGGTTTGAAAGCTTTATTTTGGTGTGGAATTTCAAAGGCAGAGACCTGGAAAAAAAATACTTACTGTTTCAGTTTGCTGTTCAGCATGCCTGGAAATCTCTTTTCCTGGGTTTTTTTTTCCTCAGGCCACACATCTTTATAGCCTATAAAACTTTAATTTATGCAATGTAAATAAGAGCTGGCCAGCATGGACTTTGTTAGGGCAGGTGTGGAAGCTGTTGGCATGTGACAGTGATAAGCTGCTGACTCAGGGGTAGGTGGCGCCTCTGAAGGAAGGCAGAGTTTGGGTGTCTGGTGATGCCAGGCTGTGTGTGCCACTCAGGGCTGCCTGAGCAGCACTGGGTGGGGACATCTTCAGCAAGTCTGAGAAGGTCCTGGGTCTGATTCCACAACAGTTTAGCTTCCCATCTTGCTTTTCAGAGGAACAGTTTTCTAAAGGCTGTCAGCACTTAGTTACTCAGCAATGATGAGCTCTGAACTCCCTCTCAGGGTAACCAGGAGTTTCCTAACCAGCAGGAGTTTACCTGCAGTTGTGATGCCACTGATACTGCTGTACAGTGATGGAAAACACACTTGGAAACAAACTTTGGGCCTTACAGTTCTTATGTGTTTGTTAGTCTTAGTGCTTTTGCAGCATTTCACTGAAACAAACCTGGAACTGCTGATAAACACAGTCACTTGAAAGCCAAGCTCTTTAAAGCACCAAATACTGCACTGCACAAGAACACGTAAAACTATATTCAGACACTTAAGTAACTACACATCAGAATACAAAAATAAATGGTGTATGCAAGTTGATAGTGTTGATTGAAAGGAAATTTTGCAAGAGCTGGTAGCTGTGCTCCACCCTTGAAGAAAAAGTGCTGATAAGGCTTTCACAACTGAGACGAGCTGTGATTCATTTAAGGTGAAGTCTAAACTGGAAACATTTGTATTTCAGTAGAAATTCTAGGTGTAACAGTTTGCCAGTTTTAGATATTAGATGACAAACCAGATCAGTGTGACAGTACTTTTCCCTGCTACCAGGAGCCTGGACCCAAATTTCCTTCTCAAAGCCCATTATAAGATAGTCAACTACCTTACAGTTTTTGTCTAAAGGCTTCTTTTAAAGACAGAGTGAATGTGTTGGGGTGCTGGCTGGTTCTGCTTTGGGAGGCTCAAGGTTCTACTAATCTTGTTCTGGTTTTGGGTTTCTGAAGCCTGAATTGAGACCAAGTCCTCCCTCCTTATGTGTGTGTGTATATACATATATGTATGTATGTATATATATATATATACACATGTATATAACCTTTTCAGGAAGCTGCCCATGCTGTCTCTTCCCTCTCACTGCCTCCTGCTGCCTCTTGCTATGATGTGAATGCTGTGCTGCTCGTGGTGGGGTGGAGACCTGCCTGCTGGCTTTGCTGCTCCCATGGTGGCTGGGTCAGCCCAAGGGTTTGAGCATCCCACCAGCTGAATGGGACCTTGAATGTCCCATTTACCAAGGGTTTGGCCAGGGTCCACATGAAAAGTTCCTGTGCAGCCAGCACAAGGTTGAAGTATTTTCTGGAAAACAATAACCATGCTGGAAATAGCAGATCCTGGAGCTCTCAGAGCCTCCTACCCTCTCCCACAAGGTGTGTGTGCCTCGAGGAGGATCCCAGCCTGACTGCTGCTGGTGGCACGTGGGGAGCAGCCAGGTGCTTCAGGAGGGGATGGGGAGCAGGACACAATCTGAGGGTGGCTTAGGGCCCCCAGGCTGGGAGTGCCTGCTCTGCAGGGCTTCCTGCACCTGGGCTGCTGCCAGGGCAAGGGGCCAACAGTGCTGCTCAGTGACTTTCATGCTGTGCCTTCCTGAAGCCAAGTCTTAGTTCTTGGCATTGACCTGGAGGTGCGAGGAGTATCTCCACAAGAACACTCTCTTCCTTGCCCTGTTCCTCTTTCACTCTGAACCAAGTGATGCTCCAGGGACACAGTCACAGCTAGTATCTGCTGCAGTGTTCATCTGGTCACTTACCTTGGGGGATGCTGAGAATAGAACAGTGCAGGCTGGGTGCTTGGCTTGATTTCTGTACGGTAAATCAAAGTCACGCCTGCCTTGGCAACCACGTACAGTCTTTGCTTCTGCTTGACTAATCTGCAAATGCTGGTTTATTAATAGTGCATCCTTCTTTTTTCCCTCCAATATGCTTGGTCACTCCTATCAGTGCATAGTGCTTGTGAAAAAAACCCAAAGTAACATCATTTTCAAACTCTAAATTTCCTTTCTGGGAAGATTACGTTGTAGTGCAGGCCAGAGTTTCTAGAGCCAGGTTATAGAGTTTCTATCTGGGAGCTAAACCAGCAGATTCAAAGTCAGGCTGCCACACTGTGAGTCTCAGGGAAGAAGTTGCCAATGTTATTTCACCATGTGTCTTCTCTAGAATTTTGTCCTTTTAATAGATTAATAAGGAAAATAAGGAGAGCTGTAAAATCAGAAGTTGAAAAGAAATATGATCTGATTCCCCTTTGCTGGCTGAAATATTACAGAATACAAAAAGAATTGTTCCTCCTTACTTTTATATGCCTGTGGGAGGGTCAGGTGTGTCCATCCTGTGCAGAGGTTGTGGCAGGGGAGGGATGAGGGAGGATGTCCACACACAGCACACCTGCAGCACCGAGCCTGTTTCCTCAATCCTGCCAGGCTTGGGGTCTGGGCAGCTGCCATAGGAGTGTTCCACAGGGGAAATTGCACCCTGCAGCACCGGTGCCATGCCTTGGCATGGGGAACTGGCTTGGCTGTGTCTGTCTGCTTCATGTGTGTCTGCACTGTGGTGGTAAATCTGCTTCCAGAGCTCTTGCTTCCTGTCACAGGAGTGCTGCACGAGAGGAGTGAGGGGAAACCATTGCAAATGCCAGACAACACCTGCAGGTGAGAAAAACCTCCTCTTAGGTGGTTGACTTACACACCAGAGGTGTGGGAATGTAAGGGAAACAGGTCACTTCATGGCACTCAGATGCTTGGAGGGAGGGGAGCAGCCCCTCACCACAGAGGGAACTCCTGCAGATGTTGGAACAAATGAATTGGTATCCACACCTGTGTGTTGGTAATGCCTCAAATTTGGTTCTATGATTTTTCACTAAAGCAAGTTCTGTTAAAACACAAAGATTTGTCTTGTTTATCCTGATGTGAAGACTCAGGTGAAGAACTATTTTTGGAGATAGACTATACATATGACTCAGAGCAAATTAAGAGGCAGCTCTCAGAAGACTACAGAGGCTATCTTGCTGCTATAGCAACTGCCACTTGCCTTTGTGTAGTAAAATGTAGTTCTGTTGGCCCAAAAATGGCAATAAAGCCTTGCCTTTCCTTCACCTGGAGTCCTGGCTTACTGTAGAGGATTGCTATTGCCCTCAGCGCAGGCCAGCCCAGCTGTTGCGGTAGGGACCAGAGTTTGAGGAAGTTCTTGATTTTAAGTTGCTTATAGTTTGGGGTCTTTTTATTGCTGATTACATTTGTTGCAGGATTTAACACGGGAGACTTCAGAATCATTTTCATTGCATTGGGAAAGCATGGCTGTGCATGAGTGAAGGGCGGGGNGGGGAGTGCCGAGCTCCTGCAGCCCCTGGAGCCCGCACAGAGCCTGGGAAGTGCCGAGCCCCTGGAGCCCGCACAGAGCCTGGGGAGTGCCGAGCTCCTGCAGCCCCTGGAGCCCGCACAGAGCCTGGGAAGTGCCGAGCCCCTGGAGCCCGCACAGAGCCTGGGGAGTGCCGAGCTCCTGCAGCCCCTGGAGCCCGCACAGAGCCTGGGAAGTGCCGAGCCCCTGGAGCCCGAGCACAGCCTGGGCAGTGCCGTGCCCCTGCAGCCCCTGGAGCCCGAGCACAGCCTGGGCAGTGCCGTGCCCCTGCAGCCCCTGCAGCCCGAGCACAGCCTGGGCAGTGCCGTGCCCCTGCAGGCCCTGGAGCCCGCACAGAGCCTGGGAAGTGCCGAGCCCCTGGAGCCCGCACAGAGCCTGGGGAGTGCCGAGCTCCTGCAGCCCCTGGAGCCCGCACAGAGCCTGGGAAGTGCCGAGCCCCTGGAGCCCGAGCACAGCCTGGGCAGTGCCGTGCCCCTGCAGCCCCTGGAGCCCGAGCACAGCCTGGGCAGTGCCGTGCCCCTGCAGCCGCTGTGAGCAGCCCGTGGGGTGCAGGTGACACAAAGCACCACCTCTGCTGGGTGGCCTTTAGTAAAGTGCACCTGCAGTCATTCTGCTCTCGGGAAGCCTGCCAGTTCCGCTGGTGGGGGCTGTTTTACCCCACCCACAACTGCTGATTCTGCCAAATAATCCGGGACAATGTGTGTGAAGTCACGTGCACGGTACCCAGATAAGCTAAAGGCAAAGGTCTGGTGCTTCAGAGATCAGTGCTTGGTCTGAGCATATTCTGGAGTCCCCCTTCATGTTTTTTGGAGGTCATCTCACCTCTCCTTATTGTCTGTACAATGTGTTTTTGAAAAGTAGAAGGGTCAGATTTTGATCTGGGACGCCAGGAAGGGGAAGGTGTTGTGAGGATGCCTGGTATTTTCACTTACCCATCCCACCTCCAGCATTCAGTCTGTTTTTCACCATCAGAGGAGTCCTAGCATAGCCTTCATTTTTGAGATGACTCATTTCCTTTTCTGCAACGCTCTTATGTTCTAGTGCTAATAATACTTCCACAAGTGGAAGTCATTATTATAGAGGACTGCTGATAAACTGGCTCATCCTACTTTGCCTCTCAGATGGTATCACAAATGGCAGCCTCCATGTTTTTTGTTCTGCCCGAGAGAGTAATTTTTCTTTCAACCCTGGAATTTAATTAGCTTCCAAACATGTGCCTGCATTCATTTGGAAACTGATGGCATTAACTAAATAAACCCACACAGTAGGTTTTTAAAAGACGTTTGTTCCCTGAGCCTTTGTTTACTGTGAACGGTCTGGGGCAGGGTATTTGCTGTCTCCCCTGTGCCGTGTGTCTGTAGGAGCAGCCAGGTGTGTCTCACCTGCTGCTGATAATAAGGCAGTAACGTGATTCACATGATGAGGGATAAAGCATGCCAAGGCACCAGCAGTCACTTTTCCAGGCTCTGGTGCTGGCTGTAAGTCTAGCACTCTCTGGCATGTGCTGTGCGGTAGAGAGAAGGATGAAGGAATGTCACTGGCTTTTTCCTGGTCCTGATTTGTGAATCCTGAATCCTGCCATCTTTCTTTTAACGTGAAGCCATTTTTTAGGCGGCTGATGGGAGAGCGAGGGATGCGGTGTGTCTGGTGACGAACGTGGCAGTGGGTGATTGTGTTGCTGTTCCAGCAGATGGCTAACACCGGTATGGGAAGGATGTTATTTTAAGCCCCCTCCTTTGCTGGTGGAAGCATGAGAAGCAGAAGAGCGAGCAGTCTCACATAGCAATTGAGCTTTCACGGTAGACACCAGTTAACTTGATTTTTGTATTTAAAACAAAAAAAAAAGGAAAACTGTTTGCTTCGTTTTGTTTTAAAGGGCCCCCTCCCCCTATGTCTGGCTACATTATCTATAGGGAGGAGGGTTACAACAGAAAGCAAATGCATCCCACAGGGACAACCTGGCTAACTTTTCTCAGCTGTCCTCACTGCGGATGCTGAGAGCCTGCTGCCTGCAGGAAGAGGGTGCTAAGGAGCCAAGGATGCCCTGGGCATGGCTGGATGGGCAGCACCTCTCAGTGATACTGGATAGCGTTACTTCTTGCCTCTACTTCCCTTGCTGACCTGAGAATGCAACACTTCCCCCAAGAATACCGTCTTGCTGTGCTCGGGAGCTAATTAATGGAGCCCTCACTTAAACCTCTGGTGTCCCAAGCAGGGAATAAAAGCCCTTTACTGGGGAGTTAGGCAGGAGAACTGGTACCTCATGTTGCTTGTCCAGTTTTCCCTCTGCTGCCTCTGTGAGGATGCCAAGGTTGTCATTTAATAACCACTCGGGTGGTGTATTCCAGTAGGGTTTCTGCAGCACCTGGTGCAGTGGGTGGTGTGGGAGCTGCTGGGAATGGGGGAGCTGATGCTGGGCAACGCAGTGATTTGAACGTGGGGGGAAAAATTTCTCTTACAACTGTTTTCTTTGCAGGAGAGTCGTTGTGAGGGATAGGGAGGAAAGTTAAATTTCTCTGGCACGGGGTGGGAGCCAGCTGTCTGTCTCATGCTGTCCTGTATTGTTGAATCTCATGAGCCAACCTTTCTCTTGGTCCCACTCCTGCTCAGGTTACCACACAGTGCAGCAAAACCACTGCTTCCTTCGCTGACCGAGATAATGGAAACCCCTTTAATAATTCAGAGGATAAATTCTGCACTTGGAGGGGTGGATTCTGCAGGAAAAAGCACAGAAATACAGGTGGTTCTTGGGTGGGCTGCATGGGGATTGCCTGTGCTGACTGACAGCCCTGTGGCCTTTCCTGTCCCCAGATAGTGATGTACATAGGCCAGGTCTCCAAGGACATCCTGAAGTGGCCTCGGCCCCTGTCACCACCTGTCGTGAAGCTGGAGATGAGGACGAATGCAGAGTATGGGATGCCATCCACCCACGCCATGGCAGCTACAGCCATCTCCTTCTCCTTCTTCATTGCAACCACAAACCAGTACAAGGTAGGGGGTACAAAAAGAAAACAACAACAAAAAAAAGGAAAATACATTAAAAAAAAGAAAAACATGCTTGCTTCCAGCAAGCCACATAAAGCTTGCAAATCCAAAGCTGTTGCCACTTGCAGAGGAGCTCTGTATTTATTTTCACATATGTGTATTCTTCCCTGTGCTTACCTGTAGCTGGCCAATTATACACACAGAAAAAAAATTTAGTGGAAATATCCTTTCCTTTGCATGGACTCCTCTCAGAGCTGCTGGCAGGCTGCACTGCCCTGCTGTGGTGTGGTGGGTTCACTGTGTTTTTGCACATGGGGTGACCGTGGAGGGAAGGTGCCCGTATTTTGTGCTCGCCCCATGCCCACCAAGTCAGTGCTGCACGCTGGGATGTGCTGGCTCCCAGGGAAACCAAAGGAGCTCTGTGTCACCTGGTTTCTGTATGAAAGGAAAAGCATCCTTGGAAATCCCCTGGCTCTAACCTGTGTTAGACTAACAGCACACAGCATGATTGGAAAGCCTGTTTGTCAGAGAAATAACAGCAACTTCACTGCACTGGAGCTGTGGGCTGCTTGGGGAAGTCTCATGATTTTTCCTCGTCATCTTTCTAAGAGGTTTATTTCCTGGAAACTCATTTCTCCATGATGATTATTTTAATTCTGTTTTATGACTCCAAGCATGTGTTTCCTGTCCTCTAGCAATAATAACTTCCTGGCTGCATAGTATTTAAGAATGTTTCTCAGCCCTCTCAAGGGATAAACTCCTGTAACCAAGAGGGCTCCTGCTCCCTGTGTGGTAACTGGTCAGAGCAGCTTGACAGTGGGATGGGGACAAGGAGCCATAAGAGGGAATATTTGTCAGCCCGGGAAGGCCAGATCCTTTCCATGTGTCAGAGCTGCCAAGAAGCCCTGGTCAGCATCACCTTCTCCTCCTCAATCCACAGGTGACCAGTGGGACATGCAGCTCTTCACAGGCTGTCTTGTGCTTCTTGGAAACTACCACGAAGCAATAAAGCTGCTGTCAAACAATTAAATGGTTTAATTGCCTCTATTAAGATGGAAAAATCTCCCAGTACATTATGCTGCAATCTTCTCAAGCTGCCCTAATCATCAATTACTGATCTGGACTAGATCCCAGGCTGCCTGCTGAGGGAGGAGTCAAGTGGGTGTAAATGCTCCAAAGGCTTAGAGAAATCAGGAAAAATAGTGTTTTATGGACTGGGAGTGACATCTGCAGCTGGGTCTGAGCTGTCTGTTCAGGGGGCTGGAGTATGCCGGGGGAAAGGGTCACAAGAGAGTTGTTATGCTTAGAATTTCCACAGACGCATTTTTGTGCTGACCTGTGGCCACCCTGGTCAGTCGTCAGCCTCTGGCAGAAGATGGAGACTTTGTGTCAAATTGGATGAATTAATTGCATTTATTTATATTTAGAGTTGGTTTATCTTTTACAAAAGATATCTCCCTTATGGACTGAAAGGAGCCCAGCAGCCCACTCAGTTTCAGGATTTGAATGAGTGGATTAAGGACTAATATGTTAAGCTTATTCTTTACCAGATGTGGGGGTTTTTTTTCCTTTTTAAATGTTGATTTATTTAAATGCATCTTTCCATGTTTGTAGGCTACTCAGAGAGGGTATTAAGTAAAAACAGCTTCATAAGAAGGTGATTAAACCTTTAAGTGTCACGGGTAAGAGAGGTCCTGACTGCTCTAATAGCTGGATTGTGGTTTCAGCCCAGACATTGATTCTCCCCACTCAGCCCACTGCTCAAGGACTATTGATCACACTTCTGGTCAGACTCTGCAGCTGTCACAATCCCCTTGACTGAGCTGAGACCGCAGTGCTACCTCAGGCATGGCTTGTACAACACGCCGTGCCTTTTTCCTTAGCTCTTTAACATGGTTTTTGCAGATAGATATTGTAGGGAACAATTCTGCAAATACCATCTATTTCCCAGACTTGCCTCCCGAGACCAGATCTTCCAAAAGCAGGAACCACAGGTAGTGAAATGACCTTCTAGCAGGGTTGCATGTTGATTGAGGAGGGGGTCTTGTCTCAGGTCACATTAATCTCTTGGGGAAAGTACAGCTCAGGAGCCACTTCCCAGCATGAGTTCCTTATGTCAGTCCAGCTGCTTGGTGTACTGGGCGAATTTAATTTGGTTTTTTTCCCTTTTCACAGTATCCATTTGAGCTCGGCCTGGTAGCAGCGTTTGTGTTTTCAACATTGGTGTGTCTGAGCAGGCTCTACACCGGGATGCACACAGTCCTGGTAAGGATATGCCTCCAGCTCTGCTTTCCTACAGCAACTCCCATCTCCCACTCTTCAAGTGATGTATGACCTTCCTTGGCTGTGCCACCACAGGAGTAGATGAGTTGTGCTACTGAATTTCAGGCTGTGCATTCAAAGGAGCTGTGAGGAAACCCCCGGGCTATTGCTATTTGAGTCCGCAGGGGAGTGATTTATAGCATGGAGGTGTGCGTGGGCGGAGGAGCCGGGTGAGGTCAGGGTGGCATCCCAAATGGAGTTCTCCATTTCGAAATTTTAATTGCAAGGAATGCACTTGGGCAACCAATGACGACGCTGCTCCTTAGCTAAGCCCTTTGTGCAATAGTATCACTGTTTTCAGCCAGAAATACTCGGGGCCGGTTTAGCCTGGGAGTGTCCGGGAGGAATTGCAGGTTGGTGAGTCACGAGGGTAAAGCATGGCAAGCGAGCTGCCCCGAGGGCCTGGGCAACAGCAGGTCTCCTGTCATCATACAGGCACAAGGCACTTAAAAATATTATGACAAGTTTCTTGTTTTCAGCTGGAAGGAAATGAATTCTTAAGGGACTGAGATGCACAAATACTTTGTCTGAAAATAATCATAAAATATCGGTGACTTTATATGACAGACTTGCTGGGCACAGTTGCTTAGAGACATCAGTCCTGCTTTAGGAACAGATTTCAGTGTGCCTGTGATAGCTGGTTCTTTCCTGACAAGAGGAAACTTTATTTATTAAATATAGTGGTCAGAGGGGTGGCCCAGCTTCCCAAGTATGGACAAAAACTTCTGGCTATTTCCCCACAGGAGTTTGATATGCGTTGTTAGTTGTGTATGCATAAATCATTGAATCTTTTTTGCTAAGTAATAATTATGTTTGTAATGAGACTTGATAACTGTAAGAAAGGGAGACCTCATGAGATTAGGGTTAGCTATAAAATATAGCTTGACCTTCCCTTTCAGGCCCAGCATAATATCTTACATGGAAGCTGCAGACACCCTTTCTTTGCTACTGACCTTAAGTCAATCAGTAAAAATTCTTTGCATACTTCTCTTGCTGGCCCATCAAAATGAAAGACCCCTCTAAATTTAGATGGATTTTAGGGTAAAGAAGAAAAAGTCCTTTGTGCTTTTGACAGGATAGAAAAGGGCTGTAAAATAAAATTCAAAAAAAGCTTCTTAGCTGATATGTGAGCAATGCTGCCTTTCAGAAGGGCAAATGTCCTTGGCTGGGGTCTTCACCCCGTGTGTGCCATGGTGGGGATGGAGCTGGGGACAGGCCCGGTGACCACAGCTGCCACACACAGCCCCTCTCTCTACAGCAGCTTGTCACCCACAATGACTGGCTCTGCTGTCCCACCTGCAGTGATGGTTCTTTGGGGAAAAGTGCAGTTCAGAGCTGTTTCTGACCCTTTGTGGGATGGCTCCTGCCCTGTGCTGTGATGTTACAGGGCTGAGGCACAGCAGTGCCCAGTCAAGCCATTGGCTCAAAGAGCCTCTAGATTTTTAATTGAGGCCTTAATTGAAAGGATATAATTATGTATTAAATGGTCATAGCATTTTAGTAAAGCAAAGAAATGGACAACAAATATCCATGGACTTGGAGTAACTGAATTTTTCCTGTTTGAGGTACCAGAGGAAGAGTGGCAAGGAGGGTTGCATTGTGCTTCCCTGCAGCTCTGGTGCAGAAGCTCATCTGCTGTAGTCTCAGCTCTACAAATCTGTCTGTATTTCAGCACTGCTGGCCTTGCTTTTGAATGAGGAGTGGTATCAGAAAGAGCAGTCATATCAGTACAAGAGATGTTACCTTTAAAGGCCTTCTGGGGAGGCAGTCAGCTGCTATGGGAGCTATCTGCATGCTTCCAGCTGTACCAGAATGAATACTGTGCTCAGGGAAAAGGGAACAAACACCCGTGGCCTGGGCTGTTACCAGGAGAGCATCACCCAGCCAGAGAATGGGGTGGCAGCAATGCACCCACGTTGCTGACAGGTAATTTAGTTACAACCACCCTTCTCCACCACCTCAACATCAGAATGTCCCATGTGTGTGGAAGAACAGGGGAAAGGCAGGGTCCTTTCTTTTAGGTCGATGGAGTCTTAGGACCTGGTAAAGAGGGGCTCTGGAGTTACCTGGAAAAGGCAAAGTAAAAAAAAAGTAAAAATTTGGACACTTTTTGAAGCAGTAAATCTGTAGGTTTTTATAGGTTATTTTTGAGAAAAAAAAAATTTGGAGATTATATGACTGGTAGTTGTTTGCCTTTTTTCCCCAGAGAGCTGTATTTTAGAAAATTTTACTTTTCTTTCCATTTAAAACACTGGCCCAATTTTTGGTCCCTGCCTCAAAGCAGTGAGCAAGTTTTCCTGTCTCACATCTGCTGAAGCCATTCCCTGCAGCTGGTGTGAGAACCTCACTGGCACTGCAACTACCCTGGGTTACAAGCACCTGTGCCGTGTTCCGGACCTGCGTGGTCACTTTTTATAACCAAAAAAACCTGAAGGGTTTTCTCCCCCTGAGATATACCCATTCAGTGCTGATGCATTCATTACTGATTACACCTCCCACAGGAGGGGGTGTTCTGGAGTTCCCACCCTGCCCCTTTGCTGGGCTGTATTTTAGGCTCTTTCATACTACCATTAACCCTGAAATTATCTTAAATATTTTAAAGCTGATAAACACACAACATATTCACAGTACTTTACCCACTGTGTAGTACAGTCCTTGGGGGATAGAATAAAGTGACCCTTAAGAGTGGAAACAAGTAAAATATTTCTGTTTAGGAGAGTGAGTGGTGTGTCACATTAAATGAAGATGTCAGGGAACTCAGGTAATAAAGCCTGAATAGGAAAAGTGTTATTTTTGCTTGGATTGGTAGTATCAGGGAAGTAGGGCAGATGTTTGACACTCTGTGGGAGCAGGGCTGACCCACATTGCAGCGCAGGGGCTTTAGGGGAGGCAGATGGAGCCTGGGGAGGTCTTGGATGTGCTGAGAGAGCTGGAGCATCCCAGCAGGGCAACAGGAGGTTTTCAGGTTTGCCGGTAGTACTGCACCTTGAGCAAAATCCGTGCCTGCCCTTATTTAAAAATTCCTTTATAATTGCGGGCTCGGGCGAGAGGCTAATCTGTTTACACAGGCAGACAGGCAAGAATGTGCTTCCTGGGAGTGCCAACATCAGCTCCACCCCCGGGAAAACTCAGGTCCTGCTCCGGGGGGCACAGCATGGAGAGTCCACAAAAGCACTTTTTTTCCCAGAAATCGGAGCCATCCCTCTTCCCATCTTCTCCTTAGTTTAAGTGCTAAATGTAGTTGTTGGTCTGGATCTTGCCCACCTTTCCTGGGTGTTCAAAAAATCAAACCTGCCCATGCACACCAGGTCTGAATGGAGTCACCACGGACAGCCAGGACTGGGCATGTCCTGAGCTTGCCAGCAGCTTCCAGTGAGGAGTTTCCAAAATGAGAAGCCCAGATATTGGTGGATGGGGGGAAAAACAGAATAAACCACTGGCCTCCAAACTTTTTTGTTCAGTAAAAATATTCTGAACATGCACCCCCTATATGTATGTATATATATTTACTTAGGAATTGTGTACATGTACTACTGTACTGATACATACGTTATAAAACACATACCAAATATACTCTAACAAATATAAGATAAGGACGAAATAAGCACTACTTTTAAAAAATGCATATATTTTATTTTACTTATGAGTGGTGAAGAAGGTATGTTCTCCCCCCAGCCCAATGGGTTGCCTGGTGCAGTTTGGAGAGCACGGGTACAATGCCACTGGTCAGGGGCAGAGCTGATTGTCTGGGTCCTGCTTGAAACCTTCAGGAGCTATGCTACTGTACTTGGGCTGGATGGGAGGATAATAACATTCAGAAAACTCTAACTAGGTTTGTAAATAGGGACTGTTTGCAGCTGGGTCAGGAACTGCTGCAGTCAGCTGGGTAAATCTGAGCAAAGCTTTCGTGAGGGAATATTAATGTTTGGTTACATTTCTTTAATTGAAACAGAAAAGCATGTGGACAGCTTTTGAGTTTTGCTCCTTGATCACCCATAGAGGGGTATCAAGGACTTTTTCTTCTAACAGGAGGTGGACAAACAGCTGGGTGGGAAATGGATGTACAGAGTGGGAATGGGATTTCTGAGCATCAGTGCTGGGAGCAGCCCTCAGCTCTTTTGTGTTGAAGCAGTTACTGAGTGTTGGGCCAAAACATGCTTTGTGTGTAAAGGTATCATCTAAGAATTGATATCAGAACATGAATTATTGTGAAATATTGACTCATAATGGTATTTTGCATCCTAGACATCTGTTACCAAGTTTGTGTATTTCCATGGCTAGCCTCATGTTTTGGATGAGGGAATAAATGGAAATTTGTATTAAGAATATGCAAAATGGCTGTAGGACTTGCTTAAAACCAAATGTGCTGTGAATCTAATGGAAGTTGTAAACAGCTGAAGTTCAGTCACACAGGAGTAATGCATTTACCAAAAACTCATTAAATATTTCTGTTGTGAAAAAGTCCCCTCATTCCTGCCTAACTTGAAGCGAAGTTCACATAAATAATTTTCAAGTCTGTGACCAAGCATGGTAGTAGTCAGCTGTCATGACTCATGAAAAAGATACCATCTTAAAAGAGGACATTTCTGTCTGTGATTAACTTCAGCTTTTGCAGAGCATTTTGTGGCTGTTCTAACACTGCTGCCTCTGCATGACACTGGAAGGGCAGCACAGGGAAACTTGTTTGATTGCTTTTTACCTGGCTGCTCTCATACAGACGACTTTTGTTAGGGGTACCTCCTGTCCCATTTCTCAGCCTTTGTGGCTGACAACAATCAAGTTCTCAAAACAGCTTATTTGCCTCTGTTAATAAATTAGGGTTTAACTGTGCATTTGCTTCGGGCACCTTACTTAAAACCGGATTTCAGAGACTTGGGCAACAAATTTCTCCTTGCTGTATCCCTGCCTGGAGGTGCCTCCCTCCCACTGCTGGCAGAACCATGGCACAAGCACCACGTCCCACAGCTCTGCACTTTCCATCCCTGGAGCTTGTGTTCCTGGGATGGGAGCTTGTCTCTGACAAAGGACAGCATCTTCCTCTTTATGCAAAACAAGCAAAGGATAATCACACTGATGTGATGAAATTGCTTGTAGGGTTACAGGAGGGAAAGGGTTTGTGTGGAGGCAGCTCACTGCAATGTTGTCCCGGGGATGGAGTTGTGCATGTGCCTTTCCCTAGGTCGTAGGTGGAGAATGCCCTCAAAACGTGAGAGCAGGTGAGGAGGAGAATGTGTGTCCACAGACAAATGCATATGAATAAGCTAAGGCTGGGTTCATGGACTGTCACGTTTTGTTTAGCACAGGCTTCGGGTTGTCCCTGCATGTGGATAACGGCATCACTGAATTCAGGGTGCTCCTCCACTGCTGGGCCCCACCAATGCAGATACTGGTCTTTTATGATCACCCAAATACCTGGTTTACCTGCCAGGTCTCACAAAGCCTATTAAATGTGATTTCTTTACAGGATGTGATCGGCGGAGCACTGATTTCGGCTGTGCTGCTCATGCTCTTGTATCCTGCGTGGGACACGATAGATCACTGGCTGTTAACCAGCCCCTTCTGCCCACTGTTTTCCATAGTTGTGCCTCTTGTCTTATGTTACAACTACCCCAAACTAGACTATTACCGCCCTACCAGGGGAGACACCACTACTATCTTAGGCGCAGCAGCTGGAGCGACTGTGGGATTTTGGTTAAACAACCAGTACGCTGCTCCAGCCTACACCAGCAAAAGTTTTCAGCCCGGATTTTCTCTGGTCACCAGTACAATGATGCTTGTGCTAGCCAGGTTCTTCGTAGGGATCTTGGTTGTCCTGCTGACACGCTGGGTCACAAAGAGCGTGGTCCTCGGCGCGCTGGGCTATCGGTACAAGTTCCCTCTCCGTGACCTGGAAGCCCGCAGACGCCTGGAAGTGGAGGTGCCCTATAAGTTTGTGACGTACTCCTCCGTTGGCTTCACGGCCACCGTGATTGTGCCACTGCTGCACGAGCTGCTGGGACTGATGTGAGCACAGCTCCTCCTCACCGAGCCCCCCGCGGCCCCGCCGCTTCGGGGACGCCGTAACTCAATCCAGGCTGGTGACTTGACCAAAAAGTGTTTTGTGCCTTTCTGCACTGGTGTGGTGGGCTTGGCTCTGGCCGGATGCCAGGGGCTCACCAAAGCTGCTCTATCACTCCCCTCTCTCCAGGGAGAGAAAATATAGCGAGAGGATCACGGCTCGAGACAAGGGCAGGGAGAGATCACTCAGCAGTTTTACTGTCACAGGCAAAACAGACTCGACTTGGGGAAATCGGTTTAATTTATTACCAAACTAATAAGAGTAGGATAACAAGAAATAAAACCAAATATTAAAACCACCTTCCACCTACCCCTCCCTTCTTTCTAGGCCCAACTTCCCATCTGAATTCTCTACCTTCTCCCACCCACCATCACAGAGGGATGGGAATAGAGGTTACAGTCAGTTCATCATTGTTTCTGCTGCTCCTTCCTCCTCAGGGATAGGACTCCTCACCCTCCTCCCCTGCTCCAGCATGGGGTCCCTCCCATAGATGACAGCTCTCCAAAAACATCTCCAATGTGAATTTATCCCATGGGCTACAGTTCTTCATCCAGCTTGGGTCCCCTGAGGGGTCACAAGTCCTGCCAGGAGCCTGTTCCAGTGTGGACTTCCCACGGGGTCATACCCTTCTTAGGGTATCACCCTGCTCCCTTGTGGGGTCCTCCACTGATTGCAGGTGGGTCTCTGTTCCCCAAGGGCCTCCATGGGCTGCAAGGGCACAGCTGCCTCACCACAGGCTGCACCATGGGCTGCAGGGGCGTCTCTGCTCTGGCACCCAGAGCACCTCTTACTCCTCCTCTTCCTTCTGTGATCTTGGTGTCTGCAGAGTTGTTTCTCTCCCATATCTTCACTCCCCTCTCTGCCTGCATTTGAGCAGGTTTTTACTCCCTTCTTAACTCTGTTATCCCAGAGGTGCTGCTACTGTCACTGATGGGCTCGGCCTTGGCCAGCAGTGGATCTGCCTGGGAACCGGCTGGCATTGGTTCTGTTGGACACAGGGGAAGCTTCTGGCACCTTCTGAGAGAAGCCACCCTTGTAGCTCCCCCCCTGCCACCACCATGCCCTTGGCCACACAAACCCAAAATAACTGAACTGAAATATCTGACCTGGAGGAGTCACGGAAAAGGCCGTGCCCAGGTAACTTTGGGTTAGAAATCACTGACCCCACTGTGTCCCATAACTCGACACCCTTCGCCCAGGCAACTAAAAATGACAAGCACACAGCCAAAATGTCTGCCTGGGCAGCAGCAGTGGCTGTTCTGCTGTGGGATTGGGATTGCTGGGGAGCAGGGCTGTACCTGCTCAGCTGAGTGCTGCTCCTGAAGCAGTACAGCAAGCCAAGGAAGGGCTCAGGTTTGGGGCATGGGGGAAAAAGCGGCTGGTGGGGTGGGGAGAGAGGTGACCAGCCAAGAGCAAAGTGCCATCGTTGGGCAGAGCTCATAGTGTCTTCTGATGGCACTGCCAGACCAGGCTAGTTCTGTGGGGATGGTTTTACTCATTACAACAATCTAAAAAAAAACAAACACAAAATGTAAAAGAGAAGGAAAATCTAACACAAAATTTTTAATGTGATTTGCAACAGATTTTCCTTGGATATTAACAAGAAAGCCCCCACTAAAAGATCGTTTGCCTACAAACAAGTAGAGCAGGGCAGAGTTATTACCACCGCATTCAGGCTTGGGCTCAAACTGTTTAACTCTGATTTAGTTCCCCTGGCTAGGGAAAAGGAAAAAGTCCTTCCTGTCATGCAGGGTGACAAGTAGCATCCATAAACTGCGTTGTGGAAGGAGCTGAGTAGTGACTCAGGTGACTACAGCGCGTGGCAATGATAAGATGCCATCATTTTCTGCTGCTGCACAGCATCACAGTTGGTCTTCCCGCATCCTGCAACACTGTGTGTACACTTGTAGAACAGCAGGGCGACATGTCCGTAGGAAAGTCGTCCCTATAACTCAGGCTGCTTATTTAAAACAAAATATATCAGCTGTTGGACCAATGAGCTGTTGAGAAATACAGCATTGAACGTGGTCTGCTTGGCTAGGAAAATGTACTGTGCTATTGCTGCGGAGCTTCAAGCATGGCCCCCGAGCCTTGCCTGGCAAGATGTACAGTGAGAGCCAGCTTTCTAACCATGTCCGCTTGTCTTCCTGGCTGCGTGAAAAATGAACCTGAAGAATGTAAAGGAGGCGCTTTGCCATTCACTGACTGCTTGGATAAACAATAAATTCCAAAGCCGTGGCTGGGAGTTTTGTGCGAGGAGCGCGAGGAGTGCGCGTGAAAGAGCTGCGCCACTCTAAACCCAGGCTGTCAATCTCCCGAAGAAATGCAGGCAGAAATTTTAACCAGTTTTAGGTTTGCTCAGGCTGTGGATAAACTGTTTTACATCAGGTTGTGTGGACTTCACACATGCATGCAAACAGCTGCAGTGAGCCTTTCAGCAGGGCACATGCCCACTCACACCTGCCCATGGGTGAGTGCTGGATGTGGACCACCACAGCCGTGGGGTTCCATCCTCAGCCTCTCTCCTTCCCATACACCACAGAAGCGCTTCCATCAGGTTTAAAACACCTTTAAACCCCTTGTGCTAAGAGTGCTGCGTGACACACAGGTGCAGTGCACAACTGGAGCCCTGCGGAGGGGCCACATCACAAAACTGGGAAAAAACTTGGCAGCAAGCTGAGAGTTTAAGCTGGGGATTGGAATTATTCCTGAGAAAGGCACAGTTTGACAGGGAAATTCATGCAGCTTTATGTGTAAAATTTCTGTTCTGATTCACAGCTATTTTATGCTACAAAGATTTTATAACATATATATAAATGCTGCATAAGTATTTTTATAGTATTCACCTGCATGTGATTCATGCAATAAATGCAAACTCTATTTGGTTCAAATTTTAAAATAAACCTATTTTGCAGAGTCTGGTGTCTGTCTGTTCATTTTGCATCCTCTATTGATACTTGTAAATGACTGATGTGAAGGCAATGAATCCCAGTTAAAAGAGCTTCCCAAGTGCAAGCACCCACCTCTCTTCCCAAGCTGTCCCTCTTGTGGCTCCTTGTCTCCTGCTCAGTCTAGCTCCATGCTTTGGCTCCTCCAGAAGGATCCTGCTTTTTTTAAAATATTAAAAAGAAAGACTACTGGTCTACTAATGACTATTTGTTACAACCTTTGCAAATGGAAATGAGTGAGTTGCATGTAATTAGTGCTGGGGGACTTTTGGGCACTGGGATCTCCTTCACCTGCAATATCTACTTCTAATGGACTAAGCAGTTAACTGAAAGCCAGTTTAACATGTGCAATGATAGCATGACAGCCCATGAACTGCAGAATATTTTGCATTAGTTGAGGAGCCTAACAAGGTTTTGTGGTCCAAATGTGTATTTGAAACCAGGTAGGGCCACATCCTCCCCTCAGCATCACATCCCACCTGGAAGTGGTGTCACCCCAAATGCCTACAGCTGATCAGGGTGAGCCCAGTTGCTGCAGCATCCCTGGGCCAGCTGGGTTAGGCAGGTCCATCAGCTGGGCTCTGTGCTGAGGTTGTGCTCGTGGGATGCTCACGGGAGCACGGCCACTCCTGCGGGGCCAGGCTTGGAGAGGCAAGTCTTCTGACAAGGTGAGACACGTCATCCTTTCTGTATTTCATTAACCTGAAGCACCAGCTCCTCATTGCAGATCTGTGTGTGTGTGTTTGCTGTCTTTGGAAATGCTCCCCACCTCTTCGTCCCTGCAGTGGAGATGCCTCTGCATTTCCAGGGTGGTGGTAGAGAATGAGGTTTTGTGGTGGGTTTGCCGGCCATGTTCTGTACGTTGTAACACAAAGGCTCCAGCTGAATCCTCTCAAGTAACCACGCTTGTGTTTTAGAGTAAAACACTGCTTTTGATGTGAATGGAGTAGGAGGTAACTCTCAGAGTATCACAGCCTGGGCCGTTGTCTTCTCAGTACTGTCTGTGCTGTCTGTCCTGGTCCAGCACCACAACTCTCCCTCCTGTGCCTGCCCACAGCCGGAGGGGTGATGCTAGACAATCTAAATTTCCTTTGTTATGCTGTCAAGAGGGATGTAGCAGGCATCCCACCCTTAGCTTAGTCTACTCTGTCCTGCCTGGAGGCTGCCTTCTCCTGACCTGCTTTCTTTGCAAATCGATTTTTGGGCATGTGGTGCCAACCCAGGCTTCCTCCTGTCTGGGGCATCTCTTTGTGCTGGTGCCCCAGTGCAGAACCAGCTATTCTGCCAGAAGCCACATGGATATTGCACCTTTTGGCAAGGATTAAGAACCAAAGCAGCAAGCACTGAATTTCCCTGCTTTAATTTTCCAGCAGTAACTTTGTCATGACCCCAGTCTCCTAATCCATCCAAGTTTCGATGCAAAATCGCAAGCAAGATCGTGCCTTGCTTTTCTGGATACAGTTGATGTAATGTAGGGAACAGAAGAAAACAGTCTTAGTTTCAGTTTTGACCCTTCTCAACTGTGCTACAAGGAGGAGTTAGAAAACACAGGTACCTCTCTGAACAGGGTGGGTGTGCAGCTGGGCAGTGGGTGGGATCTTGCACATTTGCTAAGCCATGAGTAAAGCAAAGCCCTTGCTTGCTGCCAGCTCCTGCTCCTGTCAGACCTTCCCCTGCTGTCTCACAGTCTTCCCACCTGCCCATTGTCCCACTGCCACCCCGCTGCCACCCCACTCTGGCAGCAGGCTCGGTTTCAAGGTCACCGGGCGGTCAGAGGTGTCGCGTGTGCCAGGCCATGATCCCCTGGCAGCCTCCTGGCAGCGTTTTTCCTCAGCCTATTCCATACTCACCTGCCAAACCAAGGATGATTTAAATTTCAAGCGAGCACAGTGCCAGCCTGGAGATGGAAACAGTCCCAGGCGCCACCTTTCCATAAACGCCCTTGTGCAATAGCAAGGGTGACCTGCAGGCACCGGGGCCTGTGCCGGGAGCTGCAGCCAGGCTGGCTCAGGGTTCTGCTCTTCGGAAAATCACCACCAAAGCACAGCAAGGACAAACCCAGAGTTCGTGTCCAGCAGAATGGAACCCAGCAACCACCCTGATAGCACACTAAACCAGCTCTGATCTCTCTGTCACCAGCTCTCCAGCGTTTTCTGCTTGTGTTCAGATCGCCAGCAATGACCCATTACCCACAGGCAGCAGGAGCAGGCCACAAGTAATCCCCAATTGCGGAGCAGTAGTTAAAAATCCCACTTCCAATTCTTGTTTAAAAAGAAAACCCAAGTTCAGAAGATGTTAAAAGCTGCTCAGAAGTCCCTACCAGCAGCAAAGGTTTCCTTTGCCAGAGCCCATGGCTACAGCCATGGGTAAAAGCAAATTTCAGTGCTCACAGTGGCTGACTCCAGCATGAAGCTGTGTGATAACTGCCTCAAGTACTGCACACAGCTATGAGCAGGCTGTAAATACCAGATAATTGCTTTGGAGCTACGAGAGACAAAGCCTCGCAATAAATACACCAGACTTATATGAAGTGTCCCACTCATCAGGAATCACAGTTAATCCTGAGCACAGCACTACAGCAGAGCTTGAATTTCATTGCAAGGCTGCTGGCACCACAGTTAACTGGAGGGGTCAGGGACTCTGAAGAGGCTTTTTAACCTTTCCCTCAATTCTCATCCTCTACTTTTAGCAAGTGATGGTACTTACCTGGGACAAAGCTCATGTTTTTGGAGCACTGAGCTGCCAATGCATGAGCAAATGGTATGAGAAAGAAGCGATCCCTAAAAGCCTCACAACACATGCCACTGCAGCTCAAGCCCTTAGTCCCAGCTTAATCTAGTCTTTACACTCAAAGGACAGCTAAATTCTCAGGAGAGCTGGGACACCCAAAGAGTCAGAAAATCTTCTGCAGAGAAATATATTTAGTGCACACAAATATGCCTGCACTCTGCTGCAATGCAAATCTGCCTTATTGTCGTCCTAATCCCCGTGCATGACACACCAATAAACAGGGGGGTTTAATACTTTCCATCTGCGTTACAGATTGCTTCCCACACTGCAAGCCTGCCTGGTTACAGTTGTGTAGGCATCGTGGAGAGAGAGATCCTGCAAACGCCAAGCTGCCTAATCCCTTGGGAGGTTTAAAATGTGAGCTGCAGTTTTCTCACTCTCCGTGGGCACCAGAGTCAGTCGTGCAATGTATGGCAATAGCTATATTCTCATTTCACATCTGTCATGCAGAGATAATTAAAATCTACACTTCCATCTGAGGGGAACCGTAGGGTTTCCAGATGGGTAACTGTAGTGCATTTTTCATACTGGATTATCACTTGCACCAAAAAGCCTTGCCTGTTGCCTTCCCACCTGTTGAGATTATTGATGCGGCTGCCATTGAAAAGCCCTTGTGGGCCCAGTGATAGGGGTGTGTGCAGCTGATAAAACTACATACTTACCTCACCACAGCACATCCTTCTGCTCAGTGGGGCAGTCATTGTGACACCCTTCTCCAGCAACTCCCAGATGTCCACTCCTGGACAGGCCCCTCCTGGGATCAGGGTCCATCTGGCTCTCACAGCAGAAAGAAGCCACAGTGCATAGGTCTAATACAAAATCCTGGCTGTTGTTAGCCTGCAGCATTAGCAATGGTTATAATATTGCAAAGGAGGGACAGCCAGCCCCACAAGCCAGCCAGTCAAGAGCTGCTTCAGTGCACTGCGCTGACCACCCACTTGGTGACATTCCTGCAGAAAGGAAGGACTGGGCATCCACTGGATGGAGCTTCTCAGTTTCACAGAGAGCAGAGGCACAAGGCACCAAGCTGTGACACAACTGTTGCCAGAAAGCCACCTAGAAGGAAAAGCCTGATCCATGAGAGGTTCTCATGTACTAGCAGGGGCAGAACTGCCAGAAAAATAACCCTGCCCAAAATCTGCGTGGTCCTGCTGCACAGCTGGGGTCCAGAAAGCCCTGGTGGGGCTGGGAGTGCAGTGGGCCCACGCTCACTTCTGCAGACAAACATGCCAGCCTTAGGCAGACAAAGGCTTTGATAGTTTTCTGCTCCTCATGCAAAAGACCACTGGCATATGCTCTTAAATGCACTTCCCCATTTGGTTTGGAGCTTCAAAAACTGCCAGGCTGACATCAGCAATGAAAAAAACTTAATTCCACCCCCTCCCCTTTCTGAATTTAGAATGATAAAGGACCAACAGTTATGTCTGGAGCAGGGAAGCAGATATTACACACATCTTGCTTACAAAATAGCTCTGGTTTTCATGAAACAAGTTTATTTTCCTCCCCCAGCCATTGATGAGCACATGACAACCGTACAGAATAAAAGCTCAACTCCTTAGTTCTGCTCACATTCACTCAACATTTGCTCTAATCAATTATCTTATTTCATGCAATAAGAAAAGAATGAGATTCCTGTTATGCAGCCATAATCAGTTACAGTATGAAGCTGTGTCTGTGGAACATTTCTGATTTTGAAAACTAATCATGTGCTCTGCCATTACATTTCTCTTGTAAAACACTGGGCTTTGACCCAACTTGTTTCTTCCCCCCTGCCCTTGGAAAACATTGAGGGCACAACCTAGTCCGAGATCCCACATTCCTTCCCTGCAGAAGCCAGCCAGATTGCACTGTAAAGAACACATTTACTCAGGGAGACAGGATCTGTTTTTCTGGTTTATTGGAACATAAAAGCATAAGCGGATGTCCCCTGGGAGGCAGACAGAAGAGGAGAGGGTGCTGCATGTGACAGTGGACAGCTGTCGGAGGATAAAAGTCACGTCTTCACACGAAGGGCTCAATATTGATCTCTAGGGCAGAGCATGGCATGGTGAGCTCAAACTTGGTGATAACATCAGGGTGTATGACTCCAAGTTTCCCAATGCTTTGACCTTTGGCAAAGACCTCAGCACAGCGACCAGGAAAGAAAGCAGTGCCTGTAGAGAAAGTGAGAGAAAAATCAATATTTCTTTGGGCGGAGGAGTCAATGGGCATTGAACGTGCAGAACAAAGCTCTCAATATTAAACTGTTCTCTGTGCTGAGATGCCAGGAAGGGGCTCTCACTTTCTTGCATTAAGAGTTGTCATGATTGATAGAGAATGAGAAAACACTGAGTTAAAAATACAATGTAAAGCCCAAGGCGTGGGTGCTTTTCACACTCCAATTGTTTTGACTAAGTTCCTCCTGCAATAGAAATTAGCACAGTTGAGTCAGAGGGCTACTGAAATGAAGAACTTTTGCAGCCTTTAGGCTATTTAACATCTGAATGTGTCCCACCTTAGTCTGTTTAAAGAAATAAAGCTTGCTGTCATCTAAAGGGTAAGTAGGCATGTCACCCTTGATTGCCTGTCACATAATTAAAAACAACCTGCATTCCTCATCTGGAGAAGAACTTTTAAAGCAGTTTCCTAAACAGCATAAAACTGTGAAACAATGAACACTCAAAGAAGCCAAAGATCATCTTCCTCTTACCTCAAACCAAGTCTCAAGTTTTAAATGTTACATGGAAGCTTTTATTTAAAAACAGTAGTAGTATTACTAAAAAATTTTGCCATTAAGAACTTGGAGGAGCTTCTCATGGAAAGCCTTTCCTACCTGGAAACTTCCCTGTGGTGGTGGCTCTACCAGCACTATCTTCAAGCTTGTCTATAGCAGCTACACTTGCATTTTTCTGGCCTCTGTCCTGAGGTGAGTGGCATTTTTACCTGATAGCCCTTCTAAAGACAAACCCAAACCAAACCAGCAAGTTGCTCCTTCTGAAAGCACCTCTTTCCTAACGAGTGTGAGGAAGCAAGGCACAGTCTGTGGGACATCCAGTGAGCAGTGCTGCAGGCAATGCTGTGATATCAAAGGGGGAAAGGGGAGAGGATGAAACCAGGCCACTGAATCCTACAGATTCCGAGAAAGCTCTTCCACCCTGCTTTCAGTGCCGCTGCCTTCAGTGTCCTCTGCAAAAGGATCACAAGAATTTCCTGACAGCAACTTACTCTGTTTGCTCCAAATGCCACTTGAAGTTCAGGATCAGCCCAGGACATTTTACTGTGTGTACAAGGAGCTACTTAAAAAGGCAATAAGGGTCCAAATGAATCTCAAACCTCAGGAACCTCTTCATAATACTCTGATCACTAGTGGTCAAGCCCAGAGATATATTCTCTGTTAGCTCCTCAGTGGAAATAATTAATGTAAGAAGTGTCTCCTGTGAGGTTTTTAGTTGTAACTTGCAGCTACAAGAACAGCAATTAGGTCTTTTTCTTGCCCCAGTTGCTGCAAGTGCAAATTAACTTCAATGTCCACTTCAATTTGGCCACCTTGTGAAATCTGACCACAGTAGTAAATGACCACAGTAACATTACTTAAAGGCTGTTTTAAAAATATTCAGAAGCAGAATCTTTTAAATTATGCAGTTCCAGTCTTACCTACAAGCACAAACCAACTACTTACACTGGATGTACAACAGTGAAATTACCTCACCCTGGATGCTACTGGCACAGGACTCCAGCCAAAGAGACACTTGCCACTGCCAAGCTACACTATTCAAAACAAGGTGAAACACATTTAGAAAAGAGTCAAATGTCACACGTACAGATCACTCTGTAGATTGTGGGTAAAAACATAACCTAAAAATAAAGTTGCCTTTTACTTAGTGGTAAAGGCTTTCCTGTTTGTAAATAAAGCTGGTATTGTACCAGAGATGTGAGTAGCACACAGAGACTTTCTTTTAGACACTTGACTGTAAGCTTGAACTGGCACAAGAGCAAGAACCAAGCAGAAGTTCATAATGTTGGCGTGGTACCCCACTATAAATCTATAGGAAAAATGAGCTTTGACAATAGGGTCAGTTAAAAAGCTGTGAGTCTGACTTGTCTGTTCTTCTGAGCTTCCTTTTGTGTAGTCTTGGGAAAGTTATTTTATCTTCTTACACATCTAGACCCAGCTATGTCATGAGACTTTACTGTTTTTAAACTTGTTGTACATATCTGATGGAGTCTAAAATAATACTGTACTCAGTCAGTCTAACAAGGGCAGTTTCCCAGATCTGTGCCACTTCCCATTGTGTGAAACAATGCTGTTTTCATACACAACAAATGCTCTGCTATCCAGGCATCACCACTTGCTGGTCTCCCAGCCCAATGAGTTCCGAATATGCTGCTCCAGGCTATGGCTTAGACACTGAGCAGTATTTTCCATCTCATGCAGCAGCTGATGCTGGACCATGATGTTATGTTTCTTTGCACTTCCTTGCAGCGAAGAGGGAAATATATAATTAATATCAAGGGGGAACATTTAGGTCCCCAAAGTGCAGGAAATGGGACCTTCAAACCACATCTCAATTTCTAGTTAAGCTGACCCTGAAATGTTGGCTGCTTCACCAGTGTGCCCCATGCTCTGCAGACATGGCAGTTGCAGGCCATAATTCTGTGGCTGGAAAAGATCAGACAATAAGCAAATAAAAATGAAAGAACCTGTTAAAAACTTTAGAGCCCCCATCTGTCCAGCCAACACATGGCTCTTGCACCAAAGAAACATGATCTGAGAAACAGGTTTACAGAGAGTTTATGAACTCTGGTTAATAATGGAACTATTATTATGGTAATTGGCTGCTCTACAGAATGCTTCAAAGTATATTCCTGCCTGCCAAAAGGGCCTCCAGACTGCATCCCACAGCGGGGATCTAAAGCCTTCCTCATCTTCATGGCTCTGCCTTTGACCACACGGGTGGTAAGGGAAGGAGGTTGGCTCAGACATTGGACCAGGTGGTGCTGGTCCATGTGCCTCTGCCAGGGCACCAGAATTTGGAGCAAATGTAAATTCCAGATTAAAAAAATTCAGACACTGAAATGGAAGCACATAAAGAAGGAAAAAAAAAATCAGAAGAAACATGAAAAACCTGAGCAGAAAAAGGGGAAAGAGAAACAAGCATTTGCAGCTGGGGGAGAGCTTTGACTGAGGGACCAACTACAAGCATAAAAGGAGACCTGAGGTAGAGGAACCTGCTGTGCTGGGGTGAGACACAGGCTGCAGGAGGACTGGGCAACCTATGGAGCAGAGCACCAAACTGGGGGGGTCGGGTCATCAAAATAACCAGGAGGCACAGGTAAGGACTCTTTTTATCGTAATTTTTGTGGTTTTTCTATTATTAAGTAAATACAAAGGGTGATTAGGATTTCTAGCAAAGCTTGTGTTATGGGCTGGGCAGTGTTATGTGACTTCAACTCTTGAAGTAAAGCAAAAGCTTCAGAGTGAGGGTCAAGTGTGTATGAAATATGTGCTGAAGCTACTTGCACACACAGGGAATCAGCAAAACATGCACACACTGTTACCTCAGCTGCATAAATCACACCAGAAGCTGAATCCCAGTGCTCTTAAGCTTCAGTAAAGCCTTGATGCCAAAAGGAGCCTTTCCAGAATCACTGGCAGCTGTGACCTGCAGCTTTTGAGGAGTTCACCACAGTTTGTCCTGCCTGTCTATGCAGTATCATCAAGAACAGCATGGCTGTGAAGGGCATGGTCTTCCCGAAGAAACTTTCCCTAGTCAGGTAGGCACAAAAGCACACCTGGAAGCCCCACTCGGAGCAGGTGTGTTAGGAAGGGACTGTATTTGCTGCTGGTGCAATTATCCTAAAAGGCTTCTCTTGTAGGTCCAACTGGTTGGTTGTACCATCAACTACACAGAAAGTCAAAATTTATTTTAAAATTGTAGTTTACTGCACCTTCTGTTTTAAGGATAACAGATTTATCAGTCTTCACATAGTAAATAATTTCTGCTCTGCACACAAATAGTACTTCATAAACTTCACCTTGAAAGCTAGTCAGAGATTCTATTGTCCTTGCTGATAGAGACCCAGACAATGCCAGAGGAAGCCTGAAGGTCTAGCAGTGGAAATCCACCTCTTAATATGTCAGGTGTGTAAGTGGTAGTTAGGAGAAGGGGTGGGGTGAAATCCAATATGCCTTCCTAAAGAAGGGATGCCAAAGCCAGCCCTGTCTTATGCTGACACACTACACGCAAGGGAAAGACAAAAGCTACTTCTCGTAGCTGCAAGTAAGAATTTAATTTCTAATGTTCAGTGATGTAGAAATAATACCTTTAATTAAAGCTTCTGTAGCATGTCCCCAAAATCCGTAATTGCCCTTCTGTATTCAGGCAACAGGGCCACTTTGATTGCTCTGGGGTAATTCTTTGGCCAATAATCCAATAGAGCATGTAGTCTTTAGCACATTTTCTGGCTAATTGACCCTCAAAGAGCTCTGAGTTCCCTGCACTCTTTGTTGTCAAACACCTTGCACAGTTTCTTTTCTCTACCTTACTCACCCTTCCTTTCAAAAAGAAATAGATTAAAGTTGTATTATAGGCCTGCAGTTGCACTAAGCCTTCAAACCCACTTGTTTGTTCCTGTAATTTCAAGGAATACTGGAAGCTGAAGCTTAAGAAGGTAACAGAGCAGAGCTTATCTGGCCTCAGTAGTCTTTCATCTTAATTCTCCTCCCTTTAGTGACTCCAGCTGCCCTTTCACTACCTCACCCCGTCCCACCTGGGAAGTATTTTGCCTGTGCTACACTCGATGGAATTTAGCTCTGTGAGGTTAGATGTTGGGTTTAGGATGAGCTTCTTCACACTTTTGACCGATTCCTTTTTTTGGCAGATAATGCAGATCAAATGCAGAGTCAGGGGGCACCGTCAGACCAGGCAGTGTGTTAAAAGGCAGCCACCTCTTTCTGCCCACATACACAGCACAGTAAGGCTCCCAGAACCTTATGCAAAATCATATCTTGTTGTGGAATTATTTACCTTCAGCTAATTCTTATAATCACAGACACCTCAAATCTTCCGTGATTTTCGGAACACAGTGAGAGACCAATTGTTCTTATAAGTTGCACATTGTCAGCAGTTCTCCCTTATATTCTCATAATATAAGGAGAATGTAAGGACCAGAAAAAACATTATTTTTCAGTGGTATATTTATTAACTTTAGTGTCTTGATTTGTAAATCCTGACTAAAGCTGTGCCAGAACAATTGCTGTTCCCCTGATAACACCTAACTGTAGTGACACATCAGGAAATTCAAATTAGTACAATTAAATTTAAGGCATGTGCCTTAATTACCCCTCTCAAGAAAATAATTAACACTTGACAAAAATCACAGAAGCAATATCTGTATGATGTGAATGAATATGTCCTTGTCTAAAGGGCGTCTCATTCTGATCTCCTCCTGTGTTTTTCCGAAAGCCTCTTCATACAGGGCATAACAGAAGAGGGTAAAGTGACAATCAATTATTTACCTGGACTGCTACACTGGATATCCAAAAATATAGTTGAATATTAGAGTCCTTGTCTAGACAATAAGGCTGGGAACATGGAGAATCAGCCACAAATTTGCAGTGGTCAGTCAATTAATCATCTTTTCATATTACACCTAAGTCAATGGCTGAATTTTTATTAATTTGTATTTCAGGGAGGGTGTGAGGAAAACTAACTCTTTAGTCTCATATGAACCCTCATATATAACCCTCTAAGCTGGATTTGTTTTTCATTCTTGCTGGGGAGTGTCCCAGGAGTTTAATAGAGGGTGTTTGGTGTTGCTGGATGTCAAAAAGTGGCTCAAGAATGTAGTAGGTTTGAGGCACCTCTTTATTCACCTGTGTTATCCTCAGGATTACAGCAGCCTCAGACACTTATAGTTATCTGGGTAAAACCATTGTGTTCCTGCCTTTCCTAATGGAAGGTAATACTTGGGGGGATGCTGAGGCTAAGGAATGCAGACATTTTGGGTCACTGATCTGGGTAACAGCACTTCTCTTACTCAGTGCTGGGTTTCTCTTATTAAATACCCCGTGCAGAAAAAATTAGGTAGGAAACCTAGAAACAAATCTATCAAATTCCATGTATTTTTCTAGAAATCAGTATTTGTGTATAAAGCTCAAAAAATTTGCCTTTCTGAGGCAGTTGTGAGAACCAGCAACTCTCCACTGGAGTTTAGTTGCACTGCAGTTAGCATTACACAGCTAATCTTTGCTGTTAGGCCGGTTTATCTGATTTATCCAGATTTATCTGAAATGCTATACTTCGCCTAAAAGTCACAAACCTAAGCTGATATTAAGTCACAGCTATTTTGTCTATAGAACAGAGGAATTCCTAATGCCAAATAAAGCTTTTTTTTTTTTTTCTTTTTGAAGATGTCTGGCTTTTTCACTTGAGTTAGAGAACATGAAGTTTTGAATATTAAAAACTTACTTTATTTGTGTTCCACGAGTGTTTTTATCACTCTTTGGATACCTAAATGAATGATTCATTCTTGCAAACAACAGAATCTGTCAGAAACTAGCAAACAATAAACCATATGTTTTCTGGCAGGGGGTGTAACACACTCTGTGTGCACAGCAAGGCAGGAGGTTTTAGCTTTTTAGGCTCTGCTTTCATACAGGCACTAGAGAATAACGAGAACCAGCACCAAGCCTGTCTGCAAGTGTACTTTAGTGTGTCCCATTTGGTTTGCATGTCGTTTAATCACTCCATGTCCTAGACCAAGCTGCCCTCCCCTCCCAGCGACTTGACTGAGATAACCAAGAGCCACTTGATGTTCTGCTTTCACAGCTCCCCCATTTCATGCCTTTCAGAAGATGACTTGACAAACCGGCATGGAATAATACATCATGAAACAATGAATCTCAGCAGTCACTGGAACTGTTAATCAGTTCGTTTTAGCAACTAAGACTTATGTTGCAAAGCAATGCCTCATGGCTGAGGCACACAGTGGCTCCAGCAGGAACAGAAATGCCTGAGCTGAGTGTGAGCTCAGCACTTCTTTGTGTATCTGCTCTTTTCTAACATATGCACCAAAAGCGAAGATAAAGTCAGTTTCTCCACCATGGGCAACAGAAATCTTTTAGCCTGTGTTCACTTTGATCTAAACGTTTGAGCCAGTTATCTTGTAAATTCATGTTTAAAATGTTACTGCAGAAATGAAAAGTAAAATCAAATTTGAAGCAGTACCCCTCTGCCTCCACATCACAGCTGAAAAATCACACCAGACTGGAGAACTGCTAAAGTGTAATATTGACCTGCTCGTATTTGGTGGCATTAATATCAGTATGGTAGTGAAAATGAATGCAGATGCACGCTCAGTTTGCCTCCAGCCACAGCAGACCGAGCAGGTGAAAATGGAATTGAAGGATGGAGCTGTGGGGATGGGCAAATGTGGCACTTCTTCAGAGAAGGCAGACCTGCCCCTACCCCTCAGTGCTTAGATCACTGCCCCTGCTCCCTGAGAAAGGAGCTGTGCTATTGCTGCTATTTCTGCTACTGCCTTGGAAGAATCATTTCTTTTATAAAGAAGGCTTTGCAGTATTGAAAATTGATAAGATTAAGAAATAATTTTCTATTTAAAAATGTAAAAAGTTGGCAATTACTTTAATCTATAATTATACAATGCAAAGCTGTCCCAGAGATTTAAAATTCTTGATGCAAGGAAGACTTTTATCTGTTAAGGCTTGTTATGATTTGTGATTAAAAAAGATAGTTGCCTTTGGGGGGCAAAAAAAAGGGAATTAAACTCTGAAGAGACCTCTCCAGTAAAGGAACAGCAGAAGAGCAAAGAGTTGTCAGGGGGAAGACATTGACACCTGGAGCTGAAGGAACACAAATGCCAGTGATTTCGATTGTTCTGGGAGTTGGCAAAAATCGATAGAAAATGAAAACCCTTAACTGTCAGGAGAAATGCTGCTGTTCCTTGGAGCATCCCTATCCTGTCAGAATAAAATGCAATGGGAAGAAAAGATATTGTAATCTTTAATAGTTAATGCTTGCAAAAAGAGGCACTAGAAGACAGCTTGACACTAGAAGACAGCTTGTGTCTCTTTTCAAATCGACACCTTTCCTCACAGTGTTTTTGCAGTTGCCATAGATTTTTTCCCCCTTCCCACTACAGGACACACACTTCTAAATGAGTCAGTTCAAATGAGTTTCTCTTCTAAAATAATCTTCTGGATTTGAGAAACCAATACTTTCTTTGTTCTCTAATTGAATTTCTTTTATTTCATACTTGGGGAAAAAAGTGTGTCAAACATAATTTGGTGATGAACGTTAAAAAGACAAAGAAGTCTAAGCCTGTCAAACCTTTTATTATCCCATACTGTGCTAAAATAATGTACTTTAACTCACACACCTTTTGGGGATAAGGGCTGATACTTAACGGGTATCGAGAAGAAGCATTCAAGAAGTTTCAGAGAAGAGCTTAAATCACCACAGGAATAGAAAAAGCCCTTCTCAAACTCACTTCTGAGAGGCTCTTTTTAATACTAAAAATCAACAGTATAACACAAAGCTAATGAAATGAGACCTATTTCTAAAACCAAATCATGGGTTTTGCCACAAACTCTGTGCTGTTTGGCCTACCTGCATCACTTCCAACAGAAAGACACCTCTGAGATGTCCAGGGCCAGAGTGTGCTGCCAAATTTTGAGAAACCAGGTTTCTCTGGAGAGACTCCAAACACTGTAGACTCCCACTTTGGTTACATCAATAATATAAGCAACTCCCCTGTTTCATATCTTTGCTGGGTACCTCCTTGGGTATTAATGCAGTTAAAATCAAATTTGAGGCATTAACACCAGAGTGGGAAGACACTTGATAGAACAGAAGTAAGCTTGGCATAAATTTATAGGGATTTAGTTCTTATAAATCTGAAGATCTGTATTACAGAAAGGAAATAGAGACCAGAGATAATAGACAATTAAAGGGACATTATGTGAGAAGCCACACCCACTTTATTAGATAATTAAATGCAATTTTGAGTTGTTAGAACTGTAGTTCTTCATGTAACTAAGCTCCCTTGATGCTACAGAAAAATCTGTCCAAGAGAAAAGGATGAGAAATTTATTAGATCTCAAAGTAATGGCCACCATGAGAAAAGCAACAAGAGCTAGAGACAAACGTCCAAGTTTGCAAGATGATTTATAAGCTACTTTAATGATTGGTGCTGGAACTTCTGAAACCCCTTGCAGAATTAGGGTAATACATTTAAAAGCACTAAAATTGGTCAGGTTTAAAAAAAAAAGGCACCTGTTCTTACCACTCAGTGTTAATTCATGAAGCTGACTGGGAGATAGGGAGGGGACTAAACAGAGAATCAGGAGTGGAAGATCTTCTAGAACAATTTATTTGATAAATGAGTACTACCAGTTTCACAATAAAAAAAGGGAACATTTTTAGCTAAAACCCTATCCATATTTAGTGCTGAAGTGAATGTGGTCAAAAATCAGTAAAACTCCTCAGGGACAAAAATGAGAGAAATAACTTGCACTTCAGAAAATGTGATTAATAACAGAGGCTGGAATTCATCAAGGAACTGAAAAATTTAGGAAAGATTAATTACTGGCTACAAATAAAGACAGCGTTTAAAAAAGACTTAAGAATATTGGAAAGAAATTGTAGGTAGAGTACTTTCATTTACTAACAAGACTGGCTGAACTTTTATGAGACAGGAGTATATTAAGTTTTTAATAAATATTTCTTTTTATCTGGAGGTGGTGGAAGGTATTGTTGAGCAGAGTAAGGTGTTGTCCAGTCCACTGAAAAAATGAAGAATATGTCTAATTATATCTACCAGGATTAGGATGTTTCTGAGGCAGCATGCATCAGAACTGTGGTGCAATTCTCAGAGCAAAAATCCTGCCTCCTGCTGTTAAATTACAGTAACAATACTGGGAATTAAGCAGTACTAGAAAAATGTTCATGTGGTGCCAGTATTCCAAGGTGGATGATCTAAGTTGATCCTTGGTGACAAAAATATGTGAGGAATTGGCAAATGTGAAATTATCAGGAGTGGAACACAGTGAATTACCAGCTGATGTGTTTTTATTGAGAATGGATGTTTTCAAACAAATGTTATTCTCTACCAAACTTGTAATTTGAAAGATTATAAATATAACTAAGAGAATGCAATAGCACCTACAAAGTACTTATTTTTGGATTCCAGTTAAGAGGACTAAGAATTGTCTGATACCTCCCAGTATGTCAGAAATTATATTTGGAGGCCTGGTAAAATTGGCACATTTCCTTTAGTTATCTATGAGTAAATAAACAATTATTGACATTTGTGACCAGTGCAATGGCTGCCAAGACAGGCAGCTGAAAGGCCAGGGTTGCCATTAAGAGCAATCAAGCTACAATTTCTTAAAATAAGCCAGGTATTAATATTGCCAAGCTCAATATGAGCACTGAACATCTGTATATATTTCAGTCTCCCAATTTAAGCTCATCACCAGAGAGAGAAGCTGGAGTTCAGTTCCACACATCTACCTTGGAATCAGTCCCAGATTTCCCTGCTCTTGCCTTGTGAATTGAGGTTCACGGTCTAAATCTTCTTTTAAAGTTGTTTATTGTGTAATTATTATTATAAAAGCAAATGTTTATTAATGTTCTTAGTTATGGAGATAACTATTACACCCCTAATTTCACAGCTAAACCTTACTAAATGAGAAGCTATTACTATGATTTACTGTGGAATTAAAATTTTCTACACTTTACCACACCTTTCATTTAATTAAATAAGGGCAGTAAAAAGAAGGGAGTGCAACTTCTTCTGGATTTTTTTTTTTTGAAGGACAACTGTCAGTTACTGAATGAAGCAAGAGTTAATATGCACTTATTATGTATACAGGCTGACTTCCCAGCTTTGCTAAGATGACGATTACCTTAAAAGAACAAATGGCATGAACATTTAGTTAAAAAAATTAATAAGTCCAAGAGTTAGCTGAAATCCCTGAGAATCAATAATGCAGAAAAAAGCTCATGTCACAAGCTGACTCTCTGTAGGGGCTGCTTGTTTCCATGAGAATGCTATTTCAGTTTTGTCGTGGAGGACAGTGGGCAGACAGGGGAGCAGAGCCATGCACAGATTCCCCACAACATCTTCTGTGAACCTGCCAAGTTGTTTTGATACAATAGGGATATTATTTTCCCGTGTCAAACAGTTTGTGCTCAGTTAAATTCCATGTGCAAAGTATGGAGACTCTTGAAAGGTACTGCAAAACCAGAGGCTTCTTCCTTAAATAAGGGACTCTTAAATGTTACATTAGGAGTGAAGATAATTACACCTTCTACTACACACCACTCCTTTGAAGACTGTGATATATAATCCACTGTCAGTATTTCCTAAGCCCTTCTTTATTCTTTGTAGCCTAAGTAAGGCTTTACTACGAACCCGAACCCCATGATTAACATTATCTCCTGTGATTGTTGTTCTGATTTCTGGAAGAAAATTGTCATTTCAGATGGTCATGCAAAAGCACAAGATCACTAAAATATTGCAGAAAACATACCCATTCCTGATTAAAACTTGAAATTAAGAGTATCTTCCTATATAATAATCAGAATGCCTCTGGTTTTCAATTCAAGGGAACTGAAACCAATGAAAGTGAACTAAAAATGAAATAATTTTATGAAATTATCTGAAAACATATGACCAAATTTGTTTCCTCTATCCGTATTTTTATATTTTTAAAAATTGGGTTTTATTTGTTTACCTCCTAATCACACACATCCATACTGATATTCATATTTTATTAATGGTATGGAATAGTTGAAGTCTCAAAAATGCTATGCAAATTTTCTTTTATTATGCAGCACATACAAGTTTGAGGATTGATCGTACTCTTTTCCATCTATATTTGATTAAGGATTCCTGTGCCATAAAACAAAGAGAGAAAGCCAGTAGGGCTTTATGGGCCAGTAGGATCCACTGTCAAAAAGTTGATCAGGTGCATTTTAAAGCAATGGAGAGCCTTTTGGAATTCTGTCTTTAAAACTTTAATTTTGTATGTTAAGTGGTAATAAGAAAATAAAAAGCTTCCATTAGTAACTTGTAAGAAACTGGAAAACACTGAGTGTCAAATGTATGTTGTAGTCCTCAAATTCAGTCACTCAAAAGCCTCTGTTCCTTAAGGCTGCTCTAAACAGCTCTTCTCCATTTATTACCTAGCTCAGATTACACCAAAGCATAGTGCAAAGGCCAGGGGAACATCACAATTTCACCCATATTTTCTAGCATCTGTACTTTTTTCACAGGTGTTGCTAGAGAGGCAAAACCACTCTGACCTTAAGGTCAAATCACAGGGCACTTAGGTGTTGGCAGAACAGAAGGAGCTCAAATAACCATGATTTGCACATATGGACCAAGCAGGACTATAGCACAGGCATTTCATTTTCCAGAGGGAATTTGGAAAAGTGTCAAATATGTGCCCAATACATCTCTAT
Organism: Machaerirhynchus nigripectus; assembly: GCA_013397975.1. NCBI lineage: Eukaryota > Metazoa > Chordata > Aves > Passeriformes > Dicruridae > Machaerirhynchus > Machaerirhynchus nigripectus. The sequence continues at coordinate 1,989,735 of VZRQ01006262.1, forward strand.
CTATCCTCTGCTGCTCATTTAAAGCTAGATTTTATTCCCTGTATTGTTTTTCAATAATCAGTGGAACTATTTTGATCAGTTACACAAAGAGTAAAAACAACTGGCCTGGCCTAAACCCTACCTTTACACTGTGTTGCTCAAGTTTTGTTTAAGATTATGGACAGAGACAGTACCTCTAAATCTCTCTAAATCAGAGCCCTAGGATAAACCCATTTCTCGCTCTACAAATTTGTAATTTGGCACAGGCAATAAAACAGCTTCATGCAGATGCATCTAAAAACCTGTGCCATGTGTAATGTCCTGATTTCAAGCCTCTGAAGTAACTGGCATTGTTCTTATGAATTATTTCAGTGTCCTGAGGTCTCTTTAAGATGTTACAAGGTATCTTTGTTTCAATGGGCCGTTACCTTACCCGTCATCTGCTGACATCTCTCTCACACATGCTTAATTGACAAATTGTGAAGCAAGTTAAAAAAACCCAAAAATAACAAACAAATAAGCAAACCAACAACTAAACAACCCAAACAAAATTCTCCAAGTTACTCTGACTTCCAACTGTCTCTTCAGTGATGGTCTCTGGAGTTAAGCTGGTGCAGTGACACTGCATTTGCTATGGCACCAGAGTATCAGCCATCTGCATTGATACCAAGGTTAAATTCCAATGTCAAGACTGCAAGGAATCCATGTGCCATCCCAGGAGAGTTTCTGAATCACTGCTGGAACAGAAAGTAGTAGATGCTTTTCTTTTCTTTTTTTTTTTTTTTTTTTTGCTATAACCAAAAGCCACAAACTGCTTGTAATATATTGCACATGACAAGGCATAATCCACCCTCTGCACTAAATGTGTTGTGGAGTAATGTCATGGGAATGCAGGGATTTTGAGTGAGCATTGTAAATCTCACAGCATCAGGAATACTGAGCAGCACTAATATCTAGAAATAACTTCTTGCCTGTGCTAGGATTATTTTTGAGGTCTTTTTCCAGTTTCTTGAAATCAGCTGTCATGTTACAACAAGGAATATAAAACACTTGCAAGTATTTCCAGTACTAAAGTAAACTCTTGATATGTCTATTCTGAAAACAGCTACAGAAGAGTTTCGAATAGGAATAGAACAGTTCAGTTTGACTTCAATGGCAGTTGAGTACCCAACTCCCAGAGGGTCTTCAAACTCCCCACTACCACACCCCCCTTCCGAATAAGAGGATTTGCTATTACATGTTCTGTGGTTGATAGAATTAGAACCAGAAGTATAAATTGTATTAAACATTCTTCTGGTCAACCTGGGAATCCTATTAACAATGTTCTAACAAACCCATTGAGAGTCTGCCTAAATAATACTGAGCAAAATAGTACTTTCTCAAAAAAAGGAGGGGAAAAAACCACATCAGTATGCCTGACACAAGTGTGCATTGAAGTGCCAGGAGACTACTTAGCTCAAGTGTTCTGTTTGGCATCTTGGCAGCACATGCAGAACAGGGAGACACCTGACAAATTTTCATTAAAGTTCTATGAACAGGAGAGTTAGGTCAGGCTGCCAGGGACCCTGTGTCAGTGCCACTGTTTCAGGAAGTGCAGAATGGAGGCACTTCTTCAAGCTGAGTCAGTTTGAGTCAGTGTCTCATATCTCTGGACACCACTGCATGACATGTAAGTAGAATCATAGCTGCCATCCCTGCAGTCTTGCTTTTCTAGTCTGCATTTTCTACACTGTTATTTTAGATAACAGAATAGATGAGTTGCTGCTCTCTTCCATCAGCCTGTGTTCTTGCAATGAAGGAATCAGGTCAGCCTGCTTGCTTTCTCTCTTACATGCACAGGCACATACACAGAGGCGATTCTGCACTTAAGGATGTTATTTTTAATTCATGTGCAGCTCACCCTGTATGGAGAAGGAAGAGGGCTGTTACACAACTATCTAAGCAGCAGGGTCAGTCTCAAAGATAGCAGGTCTTCGAATGAAAGATATATAAGGCATACATCTTCACATGAATGTATAAATTAAAGGTACCTGTAAAAAAAAAGCTCTAGATAAAGCTAGAAACTAAAAGATAAGGTGTAAGAAGTTGCCTTTTCCAGGCTCTGTTAGCCAAGGAGAATACAGTGAGTATCTGACACATTCATCAGTTCAGTGAATTCCTATGTACCCTTGCCATCAGCAGATTAAATCATTATAAACAGTCCATGAAACTCAGGGCATATGCTGTATTATAAATTCCCTTAAAAAGCTGTGAAGTCACAAACTACATTAAGCTACCCAGGACAGCTCACAGAAAGACAGCAATCCCATTTTACAATCAGTGAATGCAGTTAATGCGTTTTCACTGTCATTCTATCATGCTGCAGTATGACAGCACATATAATGACATTAATCCTTAGTCTCTACTACTGAGACAACCAAAAATTCTCCTCAGATTGTAGGGGAACATCTACGTTCCAGAACAACCTCTGCTGTACACTGTAGCTCTTTCTTCCTTACCTTCAGCTGCCTTGATGGTGTAGCCATTCTCTTCATTTGGTGGCACTTCCAGGAGCTGCATGACCCTGTCCAGCAAACCATGGATGATCTCAAAGCCTGGGCTTTTGTTGTAATAAATCGCACATAAATGTCTGTAGTTTCTTGCCCCTACATCTGCAGAAGAAGGAAGCAATTACCTGGGAACCTTTATCACACTTCTAACCTTGCCTTTTGCATCACTTTTCTTCTGCTGCCCTGTGAGGCACTTGTGGCTGAAAGGAGAAATAAGTATGTAAAATGGCTTCTCTGACAGACCTGTCACATAGCCTGAGGAAATAATGGAATTTCTTTAACCCACTGGACTCTCACAGTCAGAAACGCAAAGAAAGATTTAAAGTGCCCTATGCCTTGAGCAGGAAAGAGGGTTGTTATACACAAGCATCTTCTATGCAGTGACAGGTACCAAGCATAAAGCTAAGTGTTAAAGAAGTTTAAAATAGACAAGCCAAAATGCAAATACCCAGTAGGCATGGAGAAGCTTGTGATGCTGGTGGGAAAGCTAAATATTTATAGAACTCAGCTGTAGAACAACTACCAGCACAAAACAACCAGCTCACAACCTGAAATGAGTGTAACAACATTAGCATGGTGATCTGTGAAAATATCTTAATTCACAGAGGTTCCCAAATCACAACTGTTGCTATTTGGGATCATCTTGGACATCCCTGCAATGAAGTGATTATGAAAAGTGTGTTACACTGCACAAACTCAAGACAGTGACATGAGTATCTCTCACTTTGGACAATTCCTTAACTCAAACCCCTGCCTTATGCCTTCTGACATTATTGATTTTAGCAAAATGTTTATCTTTTTTTAAATTTTCAGAAGGAGTATGTAGTAGTTTGTTGTTATAATCGTACCTTGAGGCTACCCCATGGCAATGCACATTGTCTAGGACTAGTGTGGCCTGTTTTTGAGGCTTTACTCATTGTGGGTTTCAGCACTTTGATCAAATCAACTGGAACCAAGCTCAAAGAAACAAGAAAAGGAATGGGTTTTTCAGGCAGCATAGAGTTAAGTGGTGAAACTTCTTCACCACAGGGTTTTATGGATGCCAGGAATTTACACAGCTCTGAGGAGGCTGATGAAGTCCATAGCTGATAAATCCACTCCTTCTTACTACAAAGAACCACATTTATGCTGGGAAGTCCCTGACCTACTCCTGGCCATAGAGCAGGGGAGCCCTCTGGCAGCATTATCCACTTGTACCTGCTCTCTTGCTTCTGCCCTGACAAGCATGGTTAGCTGGAGTTAGTCAGGGCATTAATGTCTACCACATGAGAAATCAGAGATTAAATGAAATTTACATCTTGTTATTTGCTCCAACTAAGCATTTAGTAACAAAAAAAATGTCAGGAACTACACAGGAAAATATTTACCAAGTGGCCAGAAATACACAGATCATAAAAGACAGTAAAACACAAGAGCAGAGCCTACACACAAGATAAAAGCTCAGCCTTTTTGAGACAGAAGTCATTCAGAATTTCTAGGGCAGCTACTTGGTACCACAGCTGCAAGTTCTCTCATCAGTCACTGAAAGCTGAACTTACTGGGGCAGTAAGTCTGCATTTTGTCACTCAGCATTTTTTCCCTGTCATTATAATAATGTGCAGAGTTAAATAATCCAATCCTGGAGTTAAAATGGCAACACAGGAAAGTAAAGGCTACAGAGAAAATATCAATAAAAGCAGTATCTGATTTTGGGTCTGAGCACTCTGGCTGCTCTGTCCCTGCATCACATGGGTCTCTGTTTCCCAGCTCTATGGAGATACCAATCAGTAGTGCAGTCATAGATGGTCAGTGACTTATTCTCATGTTGTATTGAGCAACAGAATAGAAAAAAAAAACTTTTCCCTTCCCTAAGACAGCATGTTCTTTGGGTTATAGGTTCAGTAGAATGGTTTCCTTTTTTTTTTTGAGTCATTATGGTAGCAAATTTTGTGACAACTATCTGAATTTTAATTTCATTATGATTAAGATAGTCAATGCTGTCTTCACACCACAGTTTTTAACTAAGCATCAGAAATAAACATACACAACATTTTTTATACCTCATGTTTTCAATTTTAGAAATCTTTGGTAAAGGAAAGGTTGCTTTTTCAAGTGTATTAAAACTTAACTCCTTTACAGAATTATATCACAAGAGAAGAAGTTCATTCACTGCAAGCGATAGGAAGAAAAAAAGATCTTGGGACTTGCAGGCAAAAGCTGGCAGATGTTAGAAATGCTTCAGTTCTTTATAACTCACTTAAGAGCTCTCATGTCATGCCATGAAACGTTTCTGTTTTTCAAATGAGCCTGCCAAGTATGTCGACCTAAATTATATATAAATGTATATATGTGTGTATATACTTCTGAGACTTCAAAGCACTTCCTGGGGATGCTGCTAGAAAACAATCCAAAGGATGGGCAGCTGCTTAGGAATATGTGAGCCAAAAGAGTGCAGAGGAAGATAAAGCAACCTGGTACACTGCTCCTTTCCAAATTAGAGATGCTTCAGGAAAATGACCTGGTGATCTGAAAGGGGACACCTGCTCATGCAAACTTGTATTTTAGCCTCCCAAACTATTTTCTGCAGATAACCAACACTTCCAGACAGTTGGAAATATGCTGCAAAAGGTGGCAGCAGCTGTGTTCACAGATGATGTAAATTGTGCTAAATGTGTGCTACCATAAGCCTGCCAGATTCTCCAAGATCACTGGTCAGAGGTGATTTTCTAATGGATTCATTTCTTCTGTTCTGGTACAAACGAAGAGGGTATTCTCTGTTAGGCCTGGTGGTAAAGGTGCTGATTTATACCCTGAACTAGTGTAGCTATCCTACAGAAGTGAATACCTAGTGTTACAAATTAACAACACAAGTGCTGTGCAACATATCCAAAATCAGCACATTTCCTTTGCCCTGAGAAAAAACATTTTTACTCAGATTTGGTTCCATTTAGTTATATTACATCTGCTACACATTTTGCTAATTTAATACATCAAACCTTTCTGCCAGATAAGTCTGAGGAGAAGTATGTTCAGTTCACCTTGGTAAGCACGAATTCTGTGTAAGGAGGTACTTTATTAAAACCCAGTGTGTTTTAAAGACCTAGGTTCATTCACACATGGATGTCTGCAAGATGCCATTTCAAATACAGTTAATGTCAGCAATCTTTTTACCCATACTTTTGAAATTATTAATTGGAAATTCTGCATGCCAAAATCATGAAATAATAAAATTAAATTAAGTCAGTCTGATGACATAAGCCTTGTGCATGAGATCTCATTCCATATGTGAGAGGACAACCCCAGATATTTCAGTATTTGCAGCTGCCTTTCTCTGCCCCCACCCCCCCCCCCCCCCCCTTCAAACTGTTTATTAGGCAAGTTTAATTTTGGAAGTCAGTTTGGGAAAGACAGTAGTTATTCTAAACACACCAATAAAACCCATTTCAGATCCTGTTCACAGTCTGTACGTGCTCAGTCAATGAGAGGGCTGCCCAAGAGCAGAGAGCACAAAGCTGCTGCCTCAGAAGTCTTTGTCTGTTGCAATGATTCCCATCAAAGTGAAGTACAGCACAAAATCATTCTTTATAAAACTGTTAAGCAGCCATCCACATAAATGAAAGTTTTCAAGAGCTACGCTTGACACACATGGAACAAAAGTAACAATTCAACTCACAAATTTTATAATGCCAGAGTAAATGTGCTCCTTAGTCCAAAGTAAACAGCCCCACTCTTGGTTCTGAAGAATGCTGATGCTATTCTGCCATCTGTTCCACGTCTTCTGCATTCTAGCTAACTGCATGCCCAACAAGGAATGAGCTGCACCACCAAACTGTCTGTATTTAATAAAAAAGAGTCTACATGGTTTGCTAAAACTGCTTGTTTTGCTTGGCAAGGCTCTTTTTTCCTTCAAAAAGGAAAAAAAGGTAATCTACAAATTAAGTTAATCACCAAAGCAATTTACTTGCCATTTTGTTTATGCCTTATATAAACCTTTGTTTTGCAGATCCCAGATACTTTAAACACAACCACTAAAATCTGAAACCAGATAATGAAACAACAGAACCATTTCTACCACTGAATTTAAAGTAATGTCAGCCTTTTTACTGAGAGGAAAAACTCCACTGAGAATTGCAACTCCTCCCTAAAGTTGTAGCTTGTGCACTCCTTTTCCCTCAATATGCCCTAGAGAAAAAAATGAATCAGTAAAATTTAGGCAAATTTTTAACATTTAAAAATCTGGTTTTACAGTTTGTTTTACTGTGATACATTCTTCCAGATAAAGGTAATTTGAAATTTTGGTCGTGTACAGTGAAATCAGTGCAAAGAGGCCCCAAAACACAGGAAGGATTTCACTGAAGCTTTTGGAAAATGAACAAGCTGCTTTGGCTGTTTCATGTACAACAAGATTCACAGAACAATTCCCAGGCAGCCACGATTTCTTAGCATAGCTGGATGAAGTGGAGAGATAAGGATAATGTTTTTATTTATGAGAGAGGAAATTTTATACTGTGGAGCTTTTTATTTATGGATACAGTTTTTTACAGACTTGCTCCATTCTCTACTCTGTATCCCTGCTACCAATCTCATTCTTCGTATTGGTTATCAGCTTCCCAGAAAATAATTTGGGAGAATACAAACAATCCTGTTCAAAGATGATGGAAAAGGGAATCATGTTGAGACACAGTGATCCCAAAATCTTCCTCTGAATAACTGCTCTCTGGGATAGAATCTGCCTATAAATAAAACCTGCTCTTCCCAGGCTTGAGGTGTTCTGCTTTACAGCTGGCACAGCCCTGCACATCGCTGAGACTGCAGTGGTCTAAACAGGCTCTGGAACTGTAACAGCAGCATAATAACAAAGCAATACTTTGGTATTTCTATTTTCCCATGTTTGTGCCACTTGGAAACACTACCAACAGGTAGTTTCTCTCCTAAGTTACATCCCCAATAAGAATACCAGTTACATTCCTGATAAGAATACAAAGGATCACTAGATTAAGAGCAAGAAAAATAGGCACATCAACAGAAGCAATTTAGACCAGGTTATTTTTTGGTGCAAAATTGTCTTGTGTTTATCCTTGCAGTTCTTCAGTATCTGTGACAGATTTTAAGGAATATTTAGATGCCTAAATATAGTTGCAGTGTATCTCCTTACACTTTTGAGAGAGCATCTAAAACAAACCACGTTTCTAGCCACTCTAAAATCCAGCCTGTTAATACCAAGCTCTTAAATCTCTGTGCTGTGCAGATTAATAAAAAATCCCAGTGTAGTATGCAATGACTAGTATTATGGAAATGTCTATTTTTAAGGAAATACAGATTTACTTACTATTACCATTTGGTATGTAAATGTATTTCCCTTATCAAAGATTCTGAGGAACCTTCTCTTCTTACCTGTGTTAGGATCTTTCACTACAATGTCAGAAATCTCAAAGAGTTTGAGAGGCAAGGGCATCTTTCTGTTGGCAGCAATAGTTTTCAGCAGCCCAGGAAGGAGGGTTGTACGTGCCACCTGCAGGACAAAGAGAGATGCTGCAAGTCAAATACCTTCCAAAATATCTCGTTTTTATATTTTTTTTATTTTCCCATTTGTAAAAAGAGTTTAAAAGTAGTCAAGTGCAAATAACGCACTCATCTCTTATGTTTAAGCAACTTTGACTTAGAATTATTAAACATGGAAATGTACATTCTCTGCATGTTTTATATCCTGCATTTTCTCAGAGAGTTTATATGTGAGCTTAAGAAACAGTACCATTTCACAGGTGCTTGAGTTGCAGTGCAGGGTAGAAAAATAATACAGAAAGTGGAAAAAAATTCCCATAAATTTACTCACACTTATACAAAAGGCAAATTCTATGTGCAGTTTGGGAAATACTAAGTGTTATCTAAAATTTTATCTTTATACTACAGGAAAATGCTATGTAATATTCAGTCATGGGCAACCTGAAATCTATAGAAAATGTGTTCAAAGAACCAAGCAAGAGACAACCATACCTGTGAATGTATCTGTAAGAACAGTAACATTTCCTGTGTTTTCCATTCAAACACTTCCTTCGAATTGCACCTTTTTTATTTGTCAAACTAGAAGAGTCTGGGTCAGTAAATCTAATGTAAGAGGGGTGGCAGTGACTGTCTGCTCCTTGACCGCAAGTTAAAAGTCACCACTTGCTCAGCCACAGTTACTTCTTATGCTTGGTCATGCAGCATTTCTGTCTATTTATCCTACTCTTCATAACCAATTAAGAGTTCCAGCTGCACACTCAGTGTAAGATGGTCCCTGGCATCATCCTGCCCTTCCCTTGCTGGCAGAGGACAGGGGATGGGGAGAGCTATCCTGAGAATCTCATCACAGCTACCACCTAAAGCTGAAAGTTTATAGTGCATCACAAACAGGAATCCTTCCCAATGTTCAGGGAGGCCTATAGATTTTAAAAGAATTATCCATCCAATAATAACCCTGCTTAGGAGCATTGCTACTACAAAGGCCTGCAGTCTTGCAAGAACAGGAGTCTGAAATTGTATCTGGCTGGAGGGGCTGCCATGTTTTCTCTTTTTGTTCACACTGTGGTTTGTTGGTGGTACATTCTGTATTGCTTGCTGTAACCTGTAATGGTCTAAACAGGTTCCAACAGTGTCTTGCACGACTGCTTATTTGTGGTACCAAATAAAAGGTGTGCAAAAATTCTGTTCTTGAATCTCAGAGCAGCAGAAGACTGTCATCAATATTAGAGATAAGATGTAGAAAGGTATTTTAAAAACTCACAGAAATCAGATGTACTGAAAGTCTTAAGGGAAAAAGACCCCACAAATCACAAAATATTAAAATCCCACAAATCACAAAATATTAATACCCCACAGACTCCCGAAACTTTTCAAAACCTTCCTAAAGTGAGTTTACCTTTGTATTTCTTAGGCTAGAAAGAAAAAACAGGCCCTCTAAATTTACCTTCCTTCTACACTAAAGAAAGCATATTAAAAAAAAAAACCCAACGCTCTTGAAAAGAAATATAAAACCTGTGGGTGCACTCTGGTATTTTCAGAATTGTTGAGAATACCATACTTGAGCTCTCACTTTCTGCTCTAGCAAAGATCAAATGATCTGGAAAGGGGTATTAAAATGCTTCAAGAGCACCATGGAATTTAAAAAAAAAAAAAAACAAAACCAAAACAGAAGTAATAAAGGTCAATAATTAAAAAAAAACAACAAACCAAATGTTTCCTATCCAAAGCTCAGGAAGTTTAGAGATTGCCAAGACTAATAGTTCCTTTTATGTTGAATAGGTTTTCTAAATGAGGGAGCTGATCAACCATCTGGGATTTGCTGCAATAAGACTGCTCAATTTTGCCACATTCTGCCACACAGAGCATGGTACTTTGCTTTCTTGGAAAGCCAACAGTATTTCACACTGGAAGAGAGGTTTCTCAGTGAAGGAGTAACAGAAGATTACATGTTCAGCACGTAAATAAACACAAGCTCTTTAATGCAGGAAATGTAGCTTATAGTTTATAAATTTTATTTCATTCAGGTTCCTTTCTCTCCTTTTTAAATACAGAATCCATGACAATGTTCCTTTCAAAATGTGAATGATCTCACCTGAAATTCTGCCGTTTTGGGGTTTGCTATGCGCACAGCATTTGTTGCAGAGATGTCCATGCCAAGTTTATCTGCAATATCTTCTTGAGAACACTGAAAATGAGACAAAAACCCATCAAGGTCAAGTAGTTAAAACAGACAGTAAGCCAATGATGAAATTTGATACCAAGAATGAACAATGGAATTGTAGCACTGCCCCATAATATGTGCTCTCACGTGTAACACTCATAACAAAATTAAGCCCTAGTCTTAAGACTAAGTAGGCAAACTGGTTTATTTACAAAGCTAATTACTAAACAAAATAAAGCTGAGTTAAAAAAAAAAAAAAAGATGAGTTAAAAAAAAAAAAAAAAAAAAGCTAGTGTTTATTTAGGCTTCTGTCATGGATTGTTGTCATTTATTTTAAAAACAGGCTCAGATTCTGCACCCTGACTTGCAGTGGGTGAATATTTTATTCTGAAAATAGCACTTGTAAAGGGACTGGTATCTGTTCTTTCCCACAAAGTAAGACAATCCCTTGAGGGAAACTTCCAGAAAGTGAAGTACTGTTTATGAAAAACAGCTCATATGGCCAAGCCTTCAATTTTCAGAGCTGCATAAGATTCTTGTAGTTTGTTCATTTGCTGGGGTTGGAGTGTTCTTAAAGCCCCTATTCTAAAGGTGTATTTTTAAGCTGGTCAGTAAAACAATATGCATTCACTTTATCAGGCTCAGCCAATGTCTGCACATACTGCAAGACCTCGTCTGTCTAAGATCCACACTCAGATTTCCAGAATTTAAAGCTTTATTAGAGTAATAAAGAAATCAGTAGCAGACTAGGCATGTAATTGAGGATTTGCTTGTGTACTGCAGTCTCCCAGAAGTGTTCCCTTTGTGCTGGCAGCACTCAAAAAGTGTGCTGATAGACTGTGAGAAAAATGAGCAGATAATACCATCTGAAAAAGTGGATTATTGAGTAACAAAAAAATCCCAAATAACACAAGGAATGCTGAACTTAGGAGGAGAGAACTGTGTTAAACAGTTTTCAGATGTGTATCTAAACTACAGCATGTTACTGTGATTTAACTAAATGCATTCTGGCTAAACTGGAGCTCCTCACAGAAGGTAGTGTTACTGTGTGCAAGTGTAATTTGGGGCTCTAACCAAGAAACAGACTGCGTGCACAAATACATAAGCAGTGTTTGTCATATAACACTGGGGTACAGAATTATAGCCTAACTTATAGTTACCATAGTCATAAGCCTCACACTGGTGTTTTAATAAAGTGCTGGGGACACAGCAGACTGTGGGTTTCACCCTGCCCCAGCAGAAATACAAATATGAAATGTGATATCATGATATACTGCATGACCTTCAAAAATTCTGCTGTTGCAGTTCACAAAGGTTCTCAGTTCTGGCAATGTAATATATTAAATGTTTCAAGCATATGACCTATTTGGTGCTAAAAAAAACAAACTGTATTAATGAGTCAGGAAAAACTTTAAACGTTTGACTAAGTTATATGAATTATTTCTTCAACATGCTATACCATAGGTCTGAATACATCTGTCAGATAGTAGCACTGCAGGAGGTAACACTACTTATTGTCCTGGTTAACTAAATGAGTTAATAACCAAGTACTGAAACTGGAATATATTTTTCAGAATGAGACCAAATTTTGCTTTTGAAGCTCTGTGAAATCTGAAGGTATGAAATTTTATTTAGTCCATTTAAATTACCAAATTTGGTTGCAATACCTGAACTTTCAACTACCAGAAGTGTTTTAGGAGCCTGAAATGCTGCATCTTAAAATATTTGAGTAAATTATCAAAAAATAATCTGTGAGCAGATTACCCTCTTTTAAGAGGCTGTGTACTTTCAAGAATTGATACCTTTGGCCATTTTGTAAGTTTTAGTTTCAGGAACAAGTTGAGAAATGCCATAGAGATTTTAATAGAATATGTGATGGTAGCTCCCCATATGCTAAAATGTACACAAATTGGACATTCAGGCAAGGGCTTTGAGCAGATCTTGCAACAGAAAGGATTTTTTAAGATGTATACTGTATTTTCAATAGCTGACTATGCCAGTCTCCACATATGGACAGTTACCCTATACATTCGGAAGGCATGGGAGTGTACTTAACTTTTTTGGTTTTAATAGTAGATCTCTGATAGGTTCTCTGATCCAGTTCACAGCTAAAGGTATGAGCAAGTGGCCATGACAAAGATGTTGTTTCCTACTGCACATTCTATTTTAGCACAACAACCCTGCTGTATAATTTCCATAGTACACATTATGGCAGCTGTTAGTACTGGAGTGGCACTTGCTGCTGCAGAGTCCTAATTCTTGGTCAAAGACTACTGGCATGGCTGTAACAGATAATTTCTAAAACCAGTGATAACAATTTTATATTTGTTAACTAGATATATATCTATTTGTTATCTATATTCAAAACCCTGCTGTGGTGAAATTTAGAGAGGATTTTATGTCCCCTTAGTGTGTGTACATTGTCACTTTTTTATGGGTATTCCTAAAATAAACTCTTTTCAGACTGAATAATTACATACCAGCTCGGTATCTAATGCAAGAATTCATGGGCAAGTGACAATACTAAAGAGAAATATAGAAACAGGTAAATCCCAATACACTGTAGTAATACACACTAGCAAGTACTGAATTTTCATGTTGGTTTTCCAGATTATTGAACTATGATGAATTTCACATCTGGTGACCAAAGTATTGAGACAGATTTGCTGTCTTACAATTTCATCCTATCAAGTTAAACTAAAACAAGTCTTCTTCAGCAGCTCTTTTCCTCTCTATACTTAGAACTAAATGCCACATTAACACTGAGTCATTTAATTTCTCTGACCTACAAATTCACCAAATATTATACTATGATTCCAAAGCCCTCATAAACAATCAGCTGCCAAAACAGTACTGGATAATACTGGTACATTTGTACAACAACATATCCTCAGACCATGCTCCGCAGTTTTGATTGCGTCACTGTTCCAACAAGCAACTTAGAGAAATATTAAATCAATGTAATATACCAGGGCAAAAGTGAGTGCCTCAGTGAATCCAGCAGCTGCCAAGTCCTGTCTCAGAAGTTCTGCGAGCTTGTTGAGGGGGAGCTAAAATGAAACAAAACAGTTTTCAGCTTCCATCTAAAAGCATTTTGCTGTTCTTTCCAGAGGTGGTTCTGCCTGTTACGTGATGGTGAATTCACTAGGGAGGGACTATGCTTGTGTGCTTAAAATTTTTGAAAGCATTAGCCAGCTGCCTTTAGGCTTGCCTGAGGAAATGAATCTCCCAATTAGAGATTTAATATGGGCTCCCTACTTAAACCCTGTCTTTTTTAAAGTACCAGCAACCACTGGTCTTAGACTTATTCAAATGAGTAGGGCATCTGTTTTGTATCGCATCCATGGTAAATACTTCTCTAGGCAAAGCATGTCAAAATATTTAATTCCTAGGTTCTGTTTTCCCCAAAGCCCTTCTGGCATGCAGCAGTCATTTACTGACAACAGAGCATTCACTTGAAGGGGCAATCTTACTTGATTAGCTATGGTGTACGTTTTCGGAATCACCATCTGAATGTTGTTATAACCATAAGCTATTGCTGCATCTTCTACGATATCACAGGCATGGATAATGTCTGCTCTGGTAGGAGGGATTTCAATCTCTATATGGTTCCCATTCCCTGTGACGTGTGACTTCAAACACATCCTAGTCAGCAGCTTTGCCAGGCTTGATGGAGTTTCACTGAAACAAAACAAGAGAGTTGTAATTTATGGATTTTGCACTGTATTGACTGGCTTTGTAAAGTAATCAATGTTTCTTCTGCATTGCCTCATATCCTGAAGAATCTGCAAGTGCTTTATGGACTGACACAGACTTAGCATTCAAACAGAACCAGCTCAGAGTCTCACTCATGACATGGACATTTTACTTTAGTTCATAACAGTTGCGTGAAGCCATGAAGAATCATTCACTTTCCCCAAAAGCAGGGGAAGACCTCTTTAGGAGTCAATCTAATTACCCAAGATAACCCCCGAATTTTTCATAAATTAAAAAAATCACATAGTCTAAACATTTTTAAAACCATGCAATAATCAATGTCTTCTAGTACCTTTGTCATGGTTAATAAAAACTGTTTTCATTTGCAGTAACACACCTGATTCCTACTTTCTTGTTAATGTATTCAGGTTTCACCTTCTCTGTTCGATAAGCCAGCTCCTAAAAAGAAAGACAAAGATTTTAAGCATACACAGTGCCTGCCATTTCTACCTAAGAGGATTAATCTTAGTAATCTAGCTTCTAATTGCTACACTAAAATGACACACACAGAAGACAAATGTGGAATATTAGGCTAAATTTAGCATTCTAAGTTAACTGAATTGTTGAAAATATACTGTAATATGTGGTGCAAAAGCTGTTCTTGGTTAAGCTGGAAGGGTGAATGCAGCATGAAATTCCTGTTATTGAAATTTCTGATAGTTCCTGATATATGCAAGCAACGGAGTCACTGAACGTTTCTGGTGACCAGTTCATCCTAAGTCCAAGCCCTAAAGCACAGAATGGTCACGCATGAGATCTCATGGTCTTGTACAGATCAAATAACTTTCAGGAGGAAAAGGAAATAGAACTTCTTATTTCTTTATTGGCACACAAATACCTACCAGTATTTTACTTAGCAAGTGTGCAACGTATTTAAGAAAGTTATTTTGCATGTGTTTATGTATTTCATGTGTTTCTAAACTTGATATACAAATCCTTAAAAAATCATAGCATCTGAAACTTTGGGGATTTTTTTCTCTATTTTATCTAGGGAAACTGCTTTGGTTACTGCAGAGATTTCTATTTTGTTGGATATCTTTTCAGGATTCTAAATCTTTCCTCTGGTGATTAAAACTGGCATTGTAAAAAGAAAAAGCTAAAATGACACTAGAAAACCTCTCAGCAAAAATAAGTTTCTTTCCTTCTAAACAGTTTGTACTTGCTTGACATATCTGATTTTATGAACTCAACCAGATCTGTCTTCAGTTACTTTCAGGAAATGGGAGGAATTGCTTTCTTTATACTTATTAAGAGAATAAAAATGTAAGACTCTATTACTGCAAAGAGGTCTGTCTGGGGCTCTGATTATTGCACTTGAAGTCAACATTCTGCCTTACAGATCTTTACATAGTTGGTGTCTGTAAAGTGAAAGACTGAAAAATGCAGTGTTACAAGGCTATTTTTACTGAAGGGCATTAAAGCTTCCAGATCTGATAAGTACATTATGCTGAGGCTGATTTCAGTTGTCCATAGGCTTAAGGCTGAAGGACCTCTTCCTGCATTAATTTTTCCTGATTTGGAACCCATAGGTTTTAAAAGCTTTAGACACAGATTATGACCTTTGATTGCAATCTTTACTTGTTCCTGAAAAAGTTCCTATCACATGCACTTTAAACTGTAATAGTGTATTTTTAACCTTATTGTAATTCAGTGGAGCTTCAGAATGAGTTTCCTAGACAAGAAGAAGCTGGAGCTGGAGTTCTTTTTTGTGGGGTTAGAGAAGGCTCTGGCTCACTAATACAGAGACAGTGCCAAGCTGGGTCTTTACATTACACCCCAGAACCAGCACATGCTGCCACTGCAGGAAAAGAAAATGTCACTCTTACCAGACTTTGTGTAAATAAAACCCTTTCCCTAAGGACACAGAGATATCCTAATGCTGTGCTTACCGGATAGATGTGGGTCTTCCCATTGGGATAAACTACTTCTGCTGCTTCAACACTGAGAGAGACAGAAAAACATAAGTAAAAATATTTTTAACACATGGCCCAAATGTAATGTCTCTCTGCCTGGAGATTTATACTCACGTGAATGGCTTCTCACAATATTCACTGAACATCGTGACTATAATATCAAGAACAATTTTTGCCTACAAAACAAACATAATCACATTGAAATCTGTCATCTAATGTATTAAAGTAGACAAAATATCTTAACAAAGAAACAGGGAAAATATCTCATCTTACACCCTCTTCATTCTATTCTATTTAATAATCACTAATTTCCTACCAGTGTAGAACACTAGATTGAATTTTAAAAAACATTTTCCTTCTGATGCAGACATTTGTGCAAAAACTTGAAAAACTTCAGTTTTCAAGGTCTTGAAGGATTTGTGTATCTTTTCTAAACTCTGTTCTTTAGACACACAGGGGTTTTATTACCATTTGGAGCTCGGTCTTCCTAACTCTCTGACTAATTAGTCATTTTACTGAAGTTCAAGCGAGACTGAAGAGGCTGAAGGACTGTGCATTGTTTAGCAATACATACCTCGTCTGTGACTTTTGTTTTACTGTTAATATTTTAAGAGATTAGTATAATGGAACATAATAATGAGATTCAGATGAACTTCTCAATCCACAAACGGGTTTTTTTGATGCCTAACAGCATAATTTCCTTCATGTACACATAACAACACTGTATTTATTTTTACTATCAAGACAAGAAGCAGCAAGAAACAGTTATTTATTAGTTTGCTTAGAAGCCCACTTCCCAACATGCAAATTTATTTGTGTTGTTAACATGTCATTGTGTAGCAGGGTAAGTTAAGAACAGTTTTGCTCTTAAGCATCAAGTTACACACTTTTGGGAAACTATCAATGAATGCACAACCTATATTCAAGAACAGGCAATTAAAACTCCTAGGCTTTCATGCTTCAGCTTTGAGTTATGAAATTTGCATATGGAAAGACTTGAATTTAGCAATTATTTGCAAAGCATCCCTGCTTGAAAAAGATAACTAAGTAGAAAAATTGTTGTCTTCCTTCCCTCAGCCCAAATTTTCAGTAGGAGAGAAAACGAGTCTTTACAAAAAGAGTATTATGCCAAAACAGGCAGTCTTAGTAAATTTTACTCTTTTCAAAGCCTTTCAGATTTAGAAGAAGTGCTCAGCAAGAACAAACAGTCTCTAATTTACTTGAATTATTTTCTAATACAAGCTGAACACTTAGTGTCAATATAAAGATACAGTAAAATCAAAAATCAGTGAAAACACAATGCTATCTATAGAGCAAGCCTGAAACTGTGTCAAGGGAATTCCACAGTCCTACAACTTTTGTATTGGAAGGTTGGCTCCATACAGTAAATGCCTTGTTGTTGTAGGTCTTTGTATTGGAGCTCTATTACCCAAAGGGAGAACAATTATATTAATGCATATCAAAAGCAGGAAAGATTTACCTTTGTAAGATCTGTGCCTGTACATTCAATAAAAACATTTCTGGTATTCAGGCTTATTTTTGTATGATCTCCTAAAACATGTGAAAACAAAAACATGTTAAGAATTATTAGTTTTATTGCAATAACACTGAAACTCATTTTGTGTCAGAAAGATCATTGTCATCTTCCACAGCTTAAAAAAACCACTATCTACTGTACCAACATTCACAGCTGTTGGTAGAATAGCAGTTCATTTTTTAGTTTATGCATCAAATAAAAGCAAAAAGACCAGACACTCTGACTGGCTTATGCTTTACACTGCAAGACACAGGAATCTACAGGTATCCTGGCACTCAGCTGGAAAGCCAACTAACAGAACAGTGGCCATCTGCTGTTTAGGAAAGGGCTCTGCACTGCCACTGCATCCCATCTTCCCTGGGTTTAGTCTCACATTTCCATCAGATATGTGACGTGTCATTTCCTTGGGCAGGAATAAATGAAAGTTTTTAAAAAGTGATTAGGCTAATGACTATCAATAGTCATTCTGTGATGTCCTGACACTGTCTGCTGATACAGGTTGCTCTACAGTAGTGATTTAGCTCCTAGTATAGGTCCCTCCTAGGCATGAGTTTGCTTTGTACTGGGAGTTATGATGTGTGCATTGAAGCACATCCTTGTTGATCTCAAAACTTTTCTTGTCTGGAAGAAGCACCTGACATCTCTCTTTTGCAAACTGGATGCAAAGTCCCCCAGTAGCTGGTTCCCTGCAGAAGTGGAGTTTGTTAGTGAGCCACAAGCAATCTGGAGCAGCTGGACAGAGATCTCATCCTGCCTGTTAGGTACAGATGGGCAGTGCACACCTGGAGTGAATTCCATTGCTGGGAATCATGAAGGAATGGGCACACACATTCCTAGAACTATATGGGATCATGCCAAATCCAACCTCTTTGTCCTTCCTGCCTTTCCTTGCACCATTCATTAACGAACATGCACCCCACCAGAGGCAAAAGAAAGCATTTGGATGTACATGGGAATTCCTGCTTCCTTTGTTTGACCCTGACTTAGCTTCTCTGTTTTAGTTTGCTATCTGAGAAATTAGGTCACAGCTAGACTGGAAGTTAGGTGCACCAGAGAACTCAGGACTGAGGGATCTTGTACTCCCTTACAGCTGTGCTGTGCCTCTTTGCAGATGGAAGGTATTCAGCATCTCTGGACCCGCTTCAAAGCAAATATAACCCTTCACTTCAGTGCTTGTAGATAATCCAAACAAGCAATACAGATGTTTACCTTGCATTATCTGTTTAAAAAGCACCTCTAACCTGGAAGCCTCTCTTAGATACTGTTCCCTAATGCAGAGGCAGGTGTTAAATGTAGCTCAACCTTTTAAACTGATACAGTAAAAAACAATAGTGATAAACAAATTGATGAACAATATGCTGTGCTTATACATGGAACACACCCAAGTTGGAATGAGCCTACCAAAGAAGGATCAGGCACAGTGGTTGACATCAACTTCAATTCAGAACAGTTTTTGTTACCAGTCCCTGCCAGAGAATTTGAGCTGCCTTTTAAGATTTGGGTTAGCTGGATAAAGGTCTATTAGGAAGCATACATCCAAAGAGATTATCACTGCAGATTTATTGGTCAGTGTAGGGAAATTTACTGATTCCTGACCTATATTTCAGAATATAGGTATAATGAAATATCTTTCTTAAAGGAATAATTCTTGTTATGCCACTAAACGGCTTCAATAAATGTGGTTCTCAAAAATCACCCATAGTTTCTTTTGCACTCAGAGGAAACCCATGTTTAGAAACAATACAAAAAAAGTCTAGACCAATTTATTCTTTTTAAGCAATTAAAGTCTCCTGAAATCACTTGTGTGATAGCAATACAATCCATAAAAGCTAGTTCACATTGCTGGTAAGCTCCCAGCTGTGACCTCATAAAATGGAGTACAAAGTTGCAGTTACCAGTTACAGTTATCAGTTTACAAAATAATTTCTTGCAGGCTTCTTTTAGCTAAACAAAATGCTTTCCTAACAAAAATTCCCGTCACAAGGTAATTTGCTGAGTTGCAGAAGGGTATGAGAAGCTAAATGCAGAGGTCTGCAGTAGGACTTTTACATCCTTCTGATGAAGATGAGAAAAAGGAACACTAGCTGCCTAGGGAGGGAGCAAAAACTTTGACTACCTTTAAACTGAAAGAAGAAAAGAAGACTCAATGAAATTGTAAGTGAATCAATTAAGGAAACATAATAATCCCTATTACAAATCAGTGTTTCTGTGGGACAGTAATTCACACACAAAACAGCAGTAACAGCACAAAGCAGTCACAAATTAATCTTACCATTGATGATTGGTGGCATGGACAGAACAACCCCGTTGCTGTCATAAATGACAGGATAACGTGGCTTGTTTTCAATCAGGTGCAAATAGTGCCGAAGGTGGCTGTCAGTCTGGGGAAACAAATCACAGCCTGAATTTCACTTCAGCTCACAGGTGAACTTCCACAGAGCCACAATCCTTTGCCGAGTGATTAAGGGGAATTTTGAAGGTGGGAAGGATTGGGTTAGAATTAGGTACTTTACTAGCAGTGTTCCCTCCTAGCAGCAGGAAAAGTCTGAAATGAGAAAACTGGATTTTTGGTTTTCTTTAGAAGTATTGAAGATTATTTAAGGACTCTCTCAAACATGCATAGACCATGCAGTCCAAATGATACCCTTGTTCACCACAGCAGACAAACACTGCCAGTATCCTTAGTCTGTAGGAACTCTTCTTAAAAGTGATAAAAATTAGCACAACAGTACTTTTAGTTATAAATTGTTGGATACTGACACATTTATACCTAAATTTTATTCAAATTTTACATTTGTTCTAATGACATAGGTATGTCCTGTACCAAAAACCTAATTTCCTTTTAGTCTCTCTTGTTTCTGAGCTCTCTTACTCTTTAGTCAGACATCCTTGAGAATTTGTCTCTATGGCCAGTATGTGTGTTCCAGCAGAGCTGTATACTGTAACGACAGTGACAAATAGTATCACTTTCAAATGCTGACATTGGAACTGCCCACATAAAGATTGTCAAATCACACTTGAGAGAATCTTTTCCTAGCATCTGCCTGGTTTCATTAGGATGCTGGGCCAGGAGCAGTGCCAGACTTAACTTGATAAATCAGAAGCTTACTACCAAACCCACCATTCTAAGAGTTGCTCTTAGCCCCAAAATACCACAATGTATCTTTCACAGACAATGACAATAAAATATTACCATGCATTTCTCATGATAAGCAAAATACAGAATGTTCACTGGCTGTGAAGCTACAGAAGATAACTGTGTTTTATTTGTAAGAACAACTTTTAATAACAAGGATATGAGAGATATTTAGCCTTGGAAATTTATCTTCCTGCATTTAGTGCAACAAGTCCAAAAAATCTCACTTACCCTATACAGATCCATAATTTGTGAGGCTGTGTACTCCTTGGATTGATTCAAGGGCTTAAATTTAATTTCAGAAGGTGCTTTGGCTGTAAAAGTAAATGGACCTGAGATGGTGTCCAAGTCATGGGTACCTATTGCTACTAATGCTCTTTTCCTAGAAAGAAAGAAGGCAAAACAATGTTTTTACTAGTAATACTTGGAGTTTCTTAGAGTATGGTGCTCAATACTTCTATGTATTCACAGAGCTTACAGAAAAAGTAGAAGGATAATTTTGAGAAGCCTAGAAATTATTTCACTAAAAACATTTTAATAAATATTATTATGAATTACAACACAACTAGTCAAGACAAATCCAATGGGAATGTTGCTGAACACTTCTGTCTCAGCTGCTGCAGGATCTATAACAGCTATTTATGTTGAACAATACTGGCAGTAGATGGGAAAAGGCAAAGAAATGAGAAGGATCATGAGAGCTGATATAGAAGATTTTCCTTGCCATAACCAGAACATCTCTCTGCAGTGGGGATGTGAAGTCTTAACGTGATAAAATCATACACACAGACACTACGCACTACTTTAAATTTAAGCACTAACCTGCAAATATTTTGGTGTAGTTTCTCTTGGAGGTCAATGAAACTGTCGTAACGGTCCTTGGTAAAAGTTATATTTCTGAGGACAGCAGCTACAGCGTGAGGCCGGATCTGGGCAGTCTGCAATTTACAACAGCAGCATGCACATTTCAAGTGAGCATCTGAAACTTTGATTTGATATGCATCTGAAACTTTGATTTGATCTGCTAATACGTTCAACCAAAACAATTTTTCTGTTGTTCCTCCCCCTCCTCTTTCCTAAGAATAGATCACAACGAGTAGAGATACTTAAATTTCTTTAGCTCTTGCTCTGCATATAAGATTTCCAGTCTCACTGCTCTTACAAAATTGTACTGATATGGATCTTGCTGCTTCAGCAACTCTCAATACATTTACAAAGGCACAGTAAACACTTTTACCTGTTCAGTGATAATCAGCCTCTGACCTTCACCCTCAGCTGGTATTATCTTTTCATACCTAGGGACATTTATCCTAAAACAAAACCAGAAGTAAGTCTGTAGCTGAAATGCAGGAAACTCTAGATATGTAGCAGCAATTATATGTAGAAAACTTTTGTGGTAATGTTTCTTGGCATGTAATTAGCTAACTGTGCAAAGCCTGTTTTTTATGGGATGGTAAACAGATTACTGAACTAGAAAGGAAGAACTCAACAAGATAAAGTCATTGCAGAAAAGTGAAATAAATTATTTGGTTTGGTATTTACTACAAAGGATCACCAGAAAGTTTCTCTGCAGAAGCTCTTTATAGATGATGAGTCTCAAATGGAATAGCAATTGAAAACTTTTTAGAACAGATCCAAAACCCAGTAACATTCTAGTCTAGTCTTTTAAAGTTATGCAATAGAGCTTCTCCAGAGGAACATCTGATGAATCCGATCTACACATGAAATCATACTCAAAATCCAAGCAAGTAGGAAGTTCTGTTTACTGACCAGAAATGGACCCATACTTCAACAAATAACAAACAACACAGAAATCTCACAACTCTGCCCCACCTTTCCTTAAAGACCTGCAGTCCTCGGACCAATCCTTCCAGGCAAAGCAGATCATAACGGTTGGCAGGAACATCAATTTTATAGAGAACGACATCAGACGCACCCTTTGCCTTTTCTTCACCTTTTTCTTTACTTATAATATCCTTCTCAGATGTCTGAAATAAAGCAAAAATGTGGTTTTAACCTGATAGATCTAAACACTGACACGAGTATGACAGTGATATGACAGGAGAAACTGTTTTAATTAGAAGTTTAACAGTGTAATTTGCATTTATACAGCAAATGGACACACCAAATATGAGAAATTACGTAAGACCTCAAATTCAGAAACTGTAAAACAGTGTAGCAAAAGAAAAATCCGGTTCTAAAATTTTAATTTTAAGAAAGGACATTTGAGAAGCAAGAACCTCCACGCTGGCGGATCCCAGCAGAGATCTGAGACCTTATTTTTGGCAATAGATTGGCAAATGACATGTAATAATCAAGTTTATTCTGAAATAAAGCATAAGATATGATGTTCAGATGTCTTTTGATAAATGTCAATAAAAGGCCACTAAATTAAAATTAAAAGGCAAAACCAAAACAGGTTTACTTGAACAAGATTTGCATGGATAGAGTTATCAGGGCTAGCAAATCTCCACAAGTACAGAATCTAAATCAAAATGTTAAATATAAATTAGTTACAAATCAGGTAACAATGTCCAGAACTTATACATTTTTTGTGGATATTGCACAGATGACTGCATATCAAAGCCAAACAGATATTGTAAAATATGATCAATACATGGTCTATGGCCATATTTATGCTGCTAAGGAAAATGGGGCCTGAAACTGAAGATCAAGTGGCACAGAGTGCTGACCTCCAGAAATACAGCAATATGCCACCTTGGAGTCTCTTGCTTCCAAGGCAGTAATTTTTGTATGTCTGAGGGTTTTTTCCCAGATTCAAAACACCTGTGTTAATACAATCCATTATAACACCGTACCAGCAAATATGCTGGAAATAATGCTATACAAAGTCTTAACAAATAGAAATGCTGTCAATGCACTTACACTAACTCAAAAAAGCAACAAATAAACATGTTACTTACAATTTCATCAAGCTCCAAACCAAACTCAAAGCAAAGCTCATCAAATTCTTCATCCGCTGTGAAGTAAGAAGGTGAATTTTGGTTAATGAGCAGACCTCAGACCTAATTTTTTTGTGTGTGTTTGGAATGTTTTCAAACAAGATAACAAATGCTATTTTGAAAAAAAAAGGTTAAAGTAATTTAACCAATTTTCCTTATATTTGCATCTGAGTAGCAGCTTCTTTAGTACGTATTCAATTTATTGACATGGTATTCTTACAGTCACAAGGGAGGGCTTCAGAACCTTGGAGCTCAGCTCATCAGCCAACTTTGTCAGAGCAACTCTGGCCTGAACAGATAATGAAAACAGGAGGGAATAACTGGACAGCTTCTCCCAACTGCTCCTATTCTAATCAGTCAGGTTGCTCTAGAGGGGTAGCATCAACCGCTTTGTAACATGTGAGTAACACAGCCCTGATCTGGCAATGGCGATTTGCACCGGGCTGTCTGAAGAGCCACAGCTCCTGCCTGGTCTAAACCACTGCATGTCCCTCAATGTCCTTCAGCCGAACTGTTCTTAGATCTGCTTCCTGGGCCAGGAAGGAAGGACTGGATAAACCCACGCTATTCACTGCCCGCTTTGCCTGCTCCCACCTCTTCTCTCCCCTTGATTTAACCAGATCCTGAAACAGACAGTGAAACTCCAAGCAGAACCCGCGATGTGAAGACGCGTGGTTGCGATTTCCCGAGAGATTAGGGCTCAAGCAGTGCGTGTCGGGGCAATGGGCTGAAGGGGCCAGGGATAACACGTGGCTGTGCCTGGCGTGCCATGGGCTGGCGAGGAGCAGGCGGCAGGGGAGCCACCGGCGGGCTGAAGCCTGGGCTTCCCCGAGGGTCCCAGTGCTACCCCGGGACGTGGGACACGCGGAGCGCGGAGGGCGCGGCCGGCAGGACCGTGTGCGCTCAAGGCTTCGCCCCGGCCGGGGCGGACAGCGGCGGAGGCGCCGCGGCGATGGCAGCGCGGCGGCCGCGGTA
>VZRQ01006262.1:2014333-2059595 GCA_013397975.1 Machaerirhynchus nigripectus
GGCGGGCAGCTACGGCGGTGACATCAGCGCGCGGCCGGGACCCCGCGCTGTCGCCGGCGCTGGGCGGGAGGGGCGGCCCCGCCGGGACCGAGAGTCCGGCGGTGCCGCTGTCCCCGTCCGTATGTAAGGACCGCAAGTCCCAGCGCTGTCCCTGTCCCCGCGTGGGATGGTGAATCCCGGCGCTGCCGCCGTCCCAGTGGAGAAGGGGGGAGGGTGGTGTCAGCCGTGGCAGCGCTGTGCAAGGTGCGGGGGGTGTTTTCTCTTTCACTCCGAAGTTTTATTTTGACGATCCCTGTCACAGACACCCCGGACCAAGCGCCGCGGGCGAGAGGAGGCTGTGCATGTGTTGGTTTAATTAGAAACGAAAGGCTCGATGCCAAACACTGCAGGAACTCTAAGTTCTGGGTCAGCTCCATAAGCTCTTTAATGGTAAGAGCCTTAAGCATTCTCGGGAGTGCCGAGTCTCCGGCCGCTCCGAGGGGAAAAGCCCGCCCCGCCCGCCAGGGCAGCGCAGGTGTTGGGTGTGCGGACGCACCTGGCTCCGCAGGCGAAGGGCTCGCTCCGACAGAGCCGCGGTGCCTCCGCCCGGTGCCGTCTGTGCGGAGCGGGAGCAGGCGCAGGGCTCCGGGCGGGGGAGTCCCGCCGGCCGCCTGTGTGACGAGGGGGTGTAGTAGCCGCCAGCCCCCGCAGCCGCGCCCGGGCTCAGCCCGCTCCTGCTCCAGGATCAGGTTTCCCGCGGCCGGGGCGGGCGGCACCGCCTCCCCGTCCCCGCCTGCCGGCCCGGACCCCGGCGGCGGGAGGGGCGCGTCCTGCACNCGCAGCGGGCAGGTGCGGCGTCTGGGGCTGCGGCTGGAGCCGGAGCCGGCAGGTCCGTGCCCCCCGCGCTGCTCTCCCGCCGTCAGCATGAAGGTCGAGTTTGCCCCCATCAACGTCCCCCTAAAGAGGAGGATCCAGACAGTCGCCGTGCTGCAGTGGATCTTCTCCTTCCTCCTGCTGGGTAACAGCCTTTCTCCTTCCTGCCCCTGCCCCAGAGAGAAAAGGGCAAGAAGCGGCTTTTTCCGTGACCAGCGTTACCCGTGGGCATCGCTTGGTGCCAGCCCGTGGCTCCACGTGGGTGCCGAAGCGGCCGGGGGCGAGCAGCTCCTCGGCGATCCCCGGGCGGGCAAGAGCATCCCACTTCTTTCTTCCCTGAAAGCTTTGGATGGGTTTTCCTCTTTTTGGGGGGGGTCTATTTCTTTCTTTCTTTGAGGAGTTCGTCTTCAAATACGATCCTAAAAAGCTAGTGTTTGTGGTTCCTCATTGAGACGCTCAGTAGGTTTCTGACAGCAACTTTTTTGAGCATGAGCATCAAGTCTGGTACATGATTAATGCTGTTTTCAACCGTAATTTCGTAAAACAACTTTATATGCTGTAGTTCAATAAAATTCTCATTTAACAAGGTGATGAAAATTAATGTGCATTGTCAGTGAACTGGCTCAAATGAACACATTTCTGTAAATGACTTTAAGAAAGTGTTGCTAATTCTGCTTGGTAATCTTTTTCCGCTGATTGTTCCCCTATGATTAATGTTCCTAATATCTTAATAGACACCTATCACTGAGCACCTTTTCGCAGCAGCAAATCTTATTCACATGGGTAGGTGTCTTGAACTTGATGAAATTAATCGCTTGATACGGTAAGATAAGCCTTAACTCTATGAGACTAAATCCATGGATTGTCTAAACTGGGAAGTGGTTATTGAATAGTCTGTTCTGAGGTACAGAGCCACTGATTACCTGTGTATTACTGGAAATGCTGGAACACTTCATGATCATCTATGCTCTAGGATTTACAAGGAGAAAAGGAGTTTGCACGTATCTTATATGTCTTGCAAGTATATTAGCCTTCAGATGGTCTGATGTCTTTCAGATTTTTTTTTTCAGGTTATTGGCCCACACATAAAAGATTTGGGGGAAATATGGAGGGTATGAAGCGTCTTCACAGCTTAATCAGTACATGTTCTGCTACCTCTAAATTATATGTAGTTAAACAGTTTATGTTTGTGGCTACATTGTAAATAGTCTGTACTTTTAGTTTTCTGTTATTGAATTGGGTCTTGGCATGAGCCATTTCTTAAAGCAGTGGAAGTTCAGGGGCAGTGGAAGAAAATTTTTCTTTCTTAATGTAGCAATACTGCTGCAGAAAACCACGTCTTTCTGTGCTTACTAGAAGTGATAGGGATGCAGAAAATCCTCTTGCTGTAGTTTAGCAGGAGAAGTAGGCAGCTGTCTTCTGCAGCTGGCACTGCCTGAGAATGCCAAGGAAAATCAACAAGGAAATGGTCTTATGGCTGGTTATGTTGCGTATAGTGAGTTCATGCGATTATGAAAAAATCAGTTTGCGAGAATGCTTGGTTAACTATTTGATTCTAATAATAATTATCTGCTTGTGCTTCATGGGGATGTTTATCTTTAGAGCTGACCAAGGTGACCTTGTCATTTCGTAGGCAGACGCTTTCAGTCATAGGGCAGCCAGTGACCTGGCCAAAAAGTTTCACTTAGCTGCAGGAAAATTCAGGTGGATGAATCCTAAGTGACTTAAAGCAGTGAGAAATGGGCTGGTTTCTGATGTTCTGAAATGCCCCTATGTCTGGATTTTTCAGCTTTTTTTGTTTTTTTCTGAACAGGTGTTTATTTGTAAGCTTTTAAATTCAAAAGTGACACTTTCAAATCCGGGAGGGGATGCCCCAGTACAAGTGAAATACTGTGTGAGTTCATCACAGAATAGGTTGGAGGCTTAGGTGTTCTTTGGGGGTTTGTGTTTGGCTGGAACTAGTTTATGCCAAGCACGATCTTACGTTGATTGTCTGTCTTATGTTTCATATCTGCATGTGAAAACTTGAACAGATAATACCCTATGACAACTAATGATTCATGATATAGATAGAGGGATTCTGTTTGGAGCAGTGAATAAATGGGGTACTGGCTTAGCTGCTAAAGTTGTCCATCTAGGTATGTTGTAAGGTGCCATAGCTTAGTAAAATGAACTATAGGACTAACAGATGAAGTAAGATAACTCGAAAAATGAGTGCCCTGAATGACAAAAGCTGAATCGGTTAATGATACGCTTCAAATCTGGGGAGTGACATGCGAAAAAGTGATTTGGCACACTGAGTAAGCTCTAAGGGGAATGTGAACCTATTGCAATTTAGAATTCCCAATGTGACTTTGACAGAAGACTCTTGGTTTTATCTTCCTGGCTGAGAAATGTAGCTAGCCCTTGCTCTCCAGGCTTGCTTTGTTGTAGTGCTGCATGGTTTTCGGGGACTGTGGAACTGATGACTGAATATGCCCTCTTGCTTGTGCGACTCACAATCTGGCCTGAAATACAGACATGCAATAGTTGTTGAAGCCTAAATCTCATCCCCACTGTAGAAAGAGTGAATCACTCAACGATTACTGAAAAAAAGTCAGCAGCAACCTGGTACAAAAAAGTTCTGCTTCTTCATGCAATGTACCAGCTTGGGCTGGATCTGCACTTCAGATCCATTGCTTCTGCTGTGCAGCGTAGGCAGAGTAAACATGCCTCTGTCTCAAAAAAGCTGTACAGATGTGCACAGAATTTCATTATATACAAAAGGAACCTCTTTAAAATTCTGGCTGTAAGTTCCTGTGCTTCCTTGTTCTGTGCTGCAAGCTGCCAAAGTTCACCCTCAAAGGAAAAAGACAAGTTTGCATTGTAACAGTGATTTGCCTGTTCATTATCCAGGGGCATGACACCAGAAGCAAAAATAAGTTCTGAAATACTGGGATGTGTGTATTTCTGGAGTTTCTGGATGACAGAAATGCCCATGAACAGGTTCCCACCGTGTGTTGGCTGAAAATGCCATTTGGCTTTATACCTTATGTTCTCCAAGTGCAGCAGACCAGAAAAGTTTAGGTATAAGTTCCATGAAAGAGGAAAGTGTTTTAATTGGGCTTCTGTCTTTTGACAGACAAGTGTACCAGTCTTGAGTCTGGAAAGCTAAAGCTGTTAAAACTGAAAACTGGCAAATGCTAAAATCATGCTATTTCTCACCATATTAAGCACAAATCCAAAACAGCTTCAGGCTGAAGCATAATGTCAAGCCATTAGTGTTATACTGCTGAAACAGCAAATACATGAAGTTTTGCAGTTTCATAGTACCTACTTTGGATAAGAAGCCAAACCAGACAATTTTTTATAGATGGTAGTTTTATGCCTCTAATTATTGTTATTAGAGAGTCACTGGCTTGGCCAGGGGCTGACAGTTCTGGGGCAAGTCTGGCCCTGTTTGGAGCTCGTGCAACACCCGCACCGTATCCGCCTGTGAGGCTGTGTGCTGTCTTCTCTTGATCACTGTGCCATTGTCCAGCCCAAACGCAGGCAGAAAGTCACCTGGAGAAATGAAATCTCCAAGTCTGTAAGAGCTGCTGAACTGACAAAGCAAAGAAGTTACATAACCCCCATTTTTGTACCATAGGTTTCATAGGTGCATGTACATTAAAGAAATTGTCACTCTCAGTGAGTGCAATAGATGTGCTTGGTGTTTGCAGGAAGTCTTTGTTTTTAAGCTTGGAAACATTCTTCTTAAGAACTTTGAATTAATTTTGCTGCATTTACCAGTGCATCTGATATTCTCCTATTGGGAACAGGGGTAGGTTTTCTGTTTCTCACACAGCCCACAGCACTTGAACATTTATCCTTGGTGTGTGAGTTGTGTGCCTCAGTACTGCACATCTGTCAGTGAGGTTCAGTTTGTATCAGGAGGTGAGTAGTAGCCAGGCAGGAGGTAGATAAAAAGGTTCTTTTACAGGCAAAACCATTAAAAGAAAAGTCAGTGAGATTTGGTTGAAGTGCTGCTTTCCCAGTGCTTTAGCCTTTTGTTTTCCTTTCTCTCTAATGTACACAAATCAAATGTCAGTATTTTTGAAGAAAATAAAGCTAGAAGGTGAGTTGGTGAGCTATGCTCCTGCTAACTCCTGTGCCCCTTATGTGAAAAGGGAGAGTGGAGTTTGAGCATGTACGAAATCAAATGCAAAACTGAGTAACTTGGGTGGAGTGGTGGTGTCTTGGGCCAGACAATGGGAGAGGGAAATGAGAGTTTAACCCTACAGCAGGGATACCAGGGTTTTTCTCTGAGAAAAGGTGACGGTAGGAGAGAATGGTGCATCTTCTATGGCTCACTTTTGGGGCCCAGCAGTGTCCCTGGTCTCTTCACTGGGGGTTTAGGGAGTGACTTGTGCAGGTACTCCTGTGTTTATTTGCAAAACCCTTAATAATACAAAATCCATATATAATATAAGGTGTGCTTTAATATGCACAAAGCCACAAAATAATATGCTGAAGACTGGTATATATTAAACTACATCCTGTTCTCTAGTGATTAAACTTCTGTGCATGTAGGATGAAGCAGTCTGTTAATTGAACTTGCTGGAGACAGTTTTGAGTTGTGGATCTGGCTTCCCCAAAAGATTAGAAATGATGAAACATTTGCCACAGAGTGTGAGATTGCTGCTGGAATAATAAGTGATTTCTGGGTTGAGAAAGCAGGTGTCAGTGTAATGTGCTAAAGCAGATACTAACCTTTCCTGCAAACAGGCCATGATGGTTTGTTTTCTGGTGCTGATTTAATTATTCAGCTACAGCTGGATAACTAATATGGTTTTGTTCTTCCTCAAAGCCTTTTAAAAAAACCCTCTTTTGATACTTAAGACTCAGCTAAGCTCCATGAGCCTTTCCTAGCAAGCTGACTGGTATTGCTGCTTGTTTTTGTCACTCTGTACTCATCTATCCGTGAAGTTTGTTGGTGGCCTATGGGAAGGGACTGAAGTGTGATCACAGAGAATTACAGGGTATTTACTGACTAGGATTTCTAGGAATGCTGCCTCTGTTACCTACATCTTAGGGAGGGAATTTAACCATGTGTCTGTTTATATTTGTTTGTATATCTCAAAAATAAGAGGAAAAAGGGCTCTGCTGTGTCAGGCCAGAGACCCTATATGTGAACATAAGTGACAGTGAATGCCTAAGGAGAAAGAAAAGAAGTGGGAAATATGGAGACTAAATTTGGCATTCTGTCTCAGGATTTGGCAGTTAGTAACTTGGGGATTTATGGTATCCAGACCACTCTACCTCCAAGTCAGTTGTGTGTAATGCTCTGTATCTCTAGTTTATAAGTATTTGCCATTAGAAGGTCTTGGGAACTGGAACCAAATTTCAGCATAAACAGGCCTCCAAAGCTTGGCATCTGAGGGTTTATGTTTGTTATCCTAGCACTGCTGAGATACAGCTTCCTTGGTAGGAATGCTCAGATACCCTTGTGGCTCCCAGTTGTAACCAATAACATGAAAAATGCCCTCACAGGAGACTGATACATACTCAGCAAATGCTGGCTGCCCAACCACCTCAGTTCTGGACATGGCTGCAAAATTCGTGGGGATGCCAACAGTTTTCCAATGCAGTTAGTTTAAATAAACTCCCAGCTTTTTTCTTTGCTGGGGAGTCCTTATCTGCCATGGATAAAAAGTGTCAGCAGGTTCCTGTGTTACTGGTGGAAAATTGTATGTTGATAGAATTGCACAGAGTAGTAGGCTTTAAACAGGACAGTACCAACATTATGTCTCTATTTTTCTCAAAAAAGGCTTTCTACATAAAAGCTGCAGAGCAATACTCTGCAGAGGCACGAACTTGCTTATTGTTACCTTGGCAAGCTGCCTGTTCTCAGGTGTTGCCTATTGTCTCAGGTCTTACTTTGGTGGGAGTATTGGAGTCCATTTGCTGTAGTTGTTACTTCATTTAAATTTCTGTCATTTTCTTTATGATGCATAAAAATAATTTAGAGAATATTTTCAGAAATAAAGGCTGGGGTTTGTTTTTCTGCATGAAAAATCCCCTAAGGGGGGGAAATAATTTTTTTATTGCCAAAATCAGCTGATCAATGGTAACTTGAAGGATAATAGAGAGGAGCAAATGTTCATTAGGGATGAAAACATCACTGTGCAATTCTTCTGTGTTCCCTCCAAAGTTCTGTTCCCAACCTAGCTCAGAGACATTGCTGCTCTGAAAACTAAGGATGAGAAAAGCACTGTCCTGTTGTAGGTACATCAATATTTTTGTTATGTCATCTTTCTTTTTGGTTTTTTTTCCCCCCTGTGTCCACAGATGTAAGAAATTATCTTTTCACCTTTCTTTGTGTGTTGGTACACACATGTACTCATAAAGCCCGGGGAGGGGCAGTACTAAGAATCACTTCTCCACCTGTGTATTCACTAGGATGCCAGGGGGATAACGATGGTTTTTTTACCATGTCCTTGGTGGGATGAGGTTCAAATTGCTGAACTCTGAATGTCTCCAGCTCGTTTCAGACAGAGCAGCATGATGTGTTTAGAGAAAGCTTTGCTAATGGCAGGTGGGGCATGGCAGGAACTGACTCGGAGTTCAGAGCTGTCCTGAGTTGCCGAGCAGTCCTGAGATTTTGGAGTGAGCTCCTTTGCACGGTTTTTGGAACACTGCAGAGAGCCTGTAGTGCTGCTTGGGGTGAGACCAGCACCCCTGGAACTGGGGACACACCTGCACTGCCCAGGCACGCTGTCCATGACTGCTCTGAGCATAATGGGAGGCTTCTCTTCTAGGGACAGTCTTACATTCGGTGGCTTTCACAACAGATATTAATCAAACATTTTTGATTCCTTAATAACTCCAAATGCATTTGAAGCTTCCAATTTCCAGATTTAACCTGTGCTGTTTTCCTGCTTCCTATCTCTGATATTTAACTATTTTATGAATTTGGAGCCCCCAGCTGCAAACTCAGAGCCTGTTTAATGGTTGAAGAGTCAGGTGTGTAAACATCATCGAGCAGGATGGCTGCCAGTGCTGGTAGC
This sequence comes from Machaerirhynchus nigripectus, assembly GCA_013397975.1. Classification (NCBI taxonomy): domain Eukaryota; kingdom Metazoa; phylum Chordata; class Aves; order Passeriformes; family Dicruridae; genus Machaerirhynchus; species Machaerirhynchus nigripectus. The sequence continues at coordinate 2,022,214 of VZRQ01006262.1, forward strand.
TAACACTACATAGAGTGGTTTTCATCCATTTGTTCCAAAATACGAGTATCCATGTGTTGTAAATGGGAAACAGAAACGACACACCAACATTGGATCACAAACGCAGTGTTCAGAGTTCCATGGCAGTGATTTGTCTTTTAATCTATATTTCCTTCCCCTCCATCCCCCTCAATCCAATGCATCACAGAGATAATTTTCAAAGCTCTAATTCAAGTTCAACAAAAAATTACGCTTAGAGTGTACCCTGGAACTACACCCAAGGACACAATGATGCAGTAGAGTGAAAAATCCCAAGTTAGTTCACTTTTTGCCTGGAATTTGTTTATTAATTTAGTTAAAATGGTTGCTATTTATTTACTCGCTGTCTTGTCTGAAGAAGAAAACATCAGGTTGGTGTTTATAGGCTCATTGGTTTTGAGTCATCAGTGTTTAGCTCATCTTGCAGGCTGCTAATTCATTGAAATAATGACGAGGTATGGTAAAAGGAATTTGCCTCGCATGTCTCATTGGGAATGCAGTAATCAACTTTGTCCTACAAGATGCTGAGCTCCCCTTAGGAAGTGCTAACAGTGTACTTATCTCCCCATACCTTGCATGCACTCAGGAATGTGTCCCAGCTGAAGCAAAGCAGCGAGCTTGTTGATCTTGTGTATGTTTGTCTGCATAGGATTAAGCACTGCTATCTGGGCCTTCTCACTGCTGATGTAATCAGCTCTCACAGCAAGGATGCTTTGCTACAAAGCACTTTTCAGCTGTTTGCTCCGAAACTGATAGTAAAAAGCCATGTGATTCTGTGTAAAAAAGCCATGTGATTCTGTGTTAAGCCAAAAGTGCTTCTGGAATGAAGTGTAGGAAATATAACTACTTACCAATTTTTGCATAACAACCTGAAATTAATTGATTTATAGCTGCTAAAAAAGACTTCTCATACTTGTTCAAACTTAAACCAAGAACCTTGGCATCCTGTCCAGATTAGCATTCCTAGAAATTTCTATAGTTTCAGGATCTCTTCTTCAAGGAACAGGTAATGACTTTTCATCCATAGATTTCTGTGCCCTGTTTTGGAGTGATGGTAGTGTGGGATTCCCTGTGGAATTGAGTGTCATATTTCTCCTGCGTTACTTGTCCTGCATTAATGATATTCCTTAGAACTTGTTTCAATTCTTGTAAGTTTTCCACATTGACTTTGGGGGTCTGTGGGCCTCGGTTAGCTGTGGTGTTTTTCAAGACCTCTTACTCAAGTGCTTTTCTGTGCAAGACTGTGGTTGCTTGTATGAGGAGGAAGCAGTGAGCTTCTGTATGCAGGGATGGAATATCCTTGAAAATGGTAGATTTGATCCTGCTCCTGCTTTTGTTTATGGTCATTCATTTCCTTCTCCCTTTCTCAGAGCAAATGCAGTTCTTTATTTTTCTGCTCATATTCCTGCTGGAAATGTGGATGTTCATCCCCTTCTTTCCTACTCAATCTTACCAGCAACTTTGCTTGCTTTGTCTGCTTCTGGGTTCTCTGGTAGTTCTCAGTTGCCCCATGACAAGACATTCAATTCTATTCTGAAGACACAGTCAAACTAGGCATAGAAATCGGTTGAAATTCAGAAAAAGTAAGTATTCAGGTTGGAGGAAATGCAAGTCTGCCTGTAGACCAAGTTAAGATCTCAGTTTCAGCAGCTCGAAACCTGCTTAGCCTAGGGAATCTGCTGACTTTTCAACGCTCAAATAATATCTCTCTTGAATTAAGGTGGTCTGAACTAGGATGAATGGGTTTTACTCTTGGTTTATCTGCTTATTCTAAAGTTTTCAGTTCTGGTGATATTTACATTGTGTGAGCCAAATTCTTGCCTGAAGTACTTCTGTTGTTTCTTTTTAATTCTGCTCTCTTTAGTGGTGTATTTACCTCAGTAGGTTTCACTGGTGTAACTTCTAGGACTTCACGGGATATTGCCCTCATGAAAGCCAGTCAATTGTGAGACATAAAGTACTGCTTCTGCATTGTAAAATCTCTGAAAAATGCTGGGTTCCTGCAGCTCTGCCTGTTGCGTCTTCCAGTGAGAATTAGATCCTGTTTTGCTTACCATTGTATAAATTTATGATGCTAAAGCTCCCTTGCAAACTGGACTTCAGCTTCTGATCCATGAGCCTGCTGGGGTTTGTTCAGGAGGTGGCAGAGCAAGCAGGCTGCTGCAGGGGTACGGGCAGAGAGCAGCAGGTCCTGCTTCTCAGGCATCTCTGACCAGGGCTGCTCAATGTGCCTCAAGACTGTAAAATTCTGCAAGTTCTACAAAGATAACGTTTCCATAGGATTTCCCTGAGGCTGAGCCCAAAGTAACACATTGTATTTAACCAAACAACTTTTTCTTGCTCTTTGAATTGTGTATAATACAATTCTTGTGTATCACTATCGTAGCCAGATGTTACACTTACTAAATTGGGTTTGAAAGTATCAGGACTTAGGTGCTGTTACGTTCCCACAGCAGCACTGAACTTCCCCTTTGACTGTTTAGTGTTTAGTGGCTGAAGTGGAACCCCTTCATGTTTTGGTCTTGCCTAGTGCATCTCCTTGGCCAGTGATAGCACTTTTGGCTGGGAGTTGAACTGCCACCCCTATATTATAGGTAGAGAAACTGAGAAACAGAATAGAAAATGATTGCCCAACAGCCCTGTAACTAGAAAAGAGATGTTGCTATGGCTCCCTTTCCTTTCTTTCCTTCCACAGCTTTCCTTTCTTCTCACTCTCTGAAGCATTACATCTTTATTAGCTCTTGCTGTCTCCTTTTATTTTGCCTTAGGTAAACCAGATGCTCTCTACCAAACGTCCAGTTGTGCAGTAGAGGGAGAAATAATAGTCTGAGGTGATACACCCTTGTTTTGTTTCACCCTCAGTGTAACAACACTGTGTGGAATAAGCTGAGTTCAATTTGTATGCATTTTGAGTAAATCAGTAAAAACATATCAGGGCTGGGCATCCGGGGTCTCAAAATGACACAGATGTGATTAATGCTTGCTATGTTTTCCTTTTTGTCTCTTGTAGCAGAGTTTTGCTGTGGATTCTTCGTGATCCTGATCCTGGGCAACTTCTGGTTCCTTGCTGTTCTGTACCTGCTGTGGCTCTACCTCGACTGGGAAACACCATGTGCTGGGGGCAGACGGTCCCAGTGGGTCAGAAGCTGGACTGTCTGGAAGTACTTCAGGGAATACTTTCCCATTCATGTGAGTAAAAGTTTTCTCACAAACAGCTTGAATAGCCATAAGTATGGGCAAACATCTAAGACTCATCTTTGGTAAAATTCTAATACTTACTCCAGGGTGAACTTAACTTCTTTTTAAAACATGGGAAATCTGAGTTTTAGTGGTAAAAGGGGACAGGGCCTGGTTTTCTACTTGGACTGCTGGGTCACAGGATAGTGCTTCAGCACAGTAAATGCTAGACATGGTATCCTGACACATCTATTTAAATTTTATCTGTAAAGCAAGATAGTAGTTTTAAGTGCTCAGAAGGAAATGCATTGTCGTTGCTTTTATGTCCTGTCAATGTGCAATCTCCATAGCTGTTATTTTTGAGGCAAATATTATAATGCCCACCACTGACTCTATTTTTCAGCTTATAAAAACTTCAGAACTGAACCCAAATCACAACTACTTACTTGGCTTTCACCCTCATGGGGTTCTGGTAGCTGGAGCCTTCGGAAACTTTTGCACCGATCCTACTTTCAAAAATTTATTTCCTGGGCTTACTCCATATCTTCATATCATGCCCATCTGGTTTGGCTGTCCCTTCTTCAGGGAATACATAATGAGTGCTGGTAAGTTAAAAAAAAAGTCTCAGCTGCTGCTCTGTATTTTAGCTTCTGTTACAAATGTAGAGTCTATTCATCTACTTATATATGGTAAGTAATTTCAGCAGGATCAGTGTTGGTGCTAAATTTAACCTCTATTTTATGATGAACTGTTGTGGCAAAACAATTTGGAAGGTTTTATTAATGGTTTTGTAAACGATATCACTGAGTTGTTTTTTCTTTCTGAAAAAAAAATTGCTGGTTTTCCTTTGAACTATGAGACAGCAGTCCAGAGTACCCATTCTATACAAGAAGAGAAGGGCATAATAATTTGTAATGTTATTTAGGCATTGGGCAGGCACTAGTAAAACTAATTCAGGCTAATCTCTTACCTGAAGACCTTAGTCTTACACATTACAAATATCTTTCTACTCAGAACTTAATTACCTGCTCCTGATCGAAGTCCCTTGTTGCAAATTTGTGTAATTTTAATTGAGATGTAAACTCTAAAGAGAGGGACCTTTTTTCTCTGTTCTGAGAGGCATTTGTCATAAAGGGATGATACTTGTGACTGGTGCTGCAGTAATAAAAGATAAAAATAACAAGCAATCAAGTTGGGGGAACAGAAATATGAGAAGAATGAAATAAGGACTAGTGTTCCCCCCCCAGTGGTTTAATCCAAGAATTATTTTACTTAAATTCACTCAACTACAGCATTTAAGTATGTTCTCATGCACAAGACTAACCTTGGGAGACAGAGATCTAACTTTATTCCTGACTGCAACACAGACACTGTGATCTCAGAGAAGCTGTTCCACTGCTCCATTCGCAGAACCATGCCTAGGATGTTGCCCAGACTGATATCAGAATTACTTATCTATGTATACTTCAGCATACCAGAGAATGCCTTTCCATGCACATATAATTTCTGAGGGCGTTCTTTGAGACTTGCTAAGTGAAGGGTTGGCAGTGTTAGAACATTGCAATTTTAAATGCTGTCTTTCAATCATTGTCTGGAAGTCGGATTTACGTGGTTTTGGCATCTTGACCCATGGGAACAAATATTTACCTGCGGGATGAGAAACAACTGCAGTAAAAAGCACACTATAGAATAGCCAGCACTGGAGCTCGGTTTACACAGGTATGCAGCTGATAAATGAGAGGGGACCTTTGGTCTAATACAGGTCATCAGCCAAATCATAAAACACTTGCAAAATCTTCCGTGTCCTGAAAGCCATGCTCCTGGCACAGTGTTTCATTTCCCAGTCTTTTTGTTCATCTCCAAAACCTGCAGTTGCTGCCTTGGGAAGCGCAGTTGCGGCACTCCTGGGCTGTGGTGTGAGCACGGAGCAGTGCCCTGCATGCAGGCTGACAGCTCAGCTTCAGCAAGAGACAAATTTGTCCTGAGGAAAGGCAGTGGCTCCTGCTTTCCTTTCCATGAAAAATGAATGCTGACGTGAACGAGCATCACTTGAATTATTTGTGAATCTCAGGTCGGCTGCATTTTCAGAGTAACAGTGACTGAAGGCATATGGGGCAAATGGATGTAGCTTTTTACTGAGGTCTGAAATTGCTCCAGTAGCAAGCTATTCATCTTGGTGGCCAGCTCTCAAAAGTAGATCACAGTCATCTTCCCTCTCTTATGAAATTTTTATAATCCACATTGTAATGTCCCTACTAGAGAAAAGACCAAGCGGGTAACAGGATATCCAAAAGAGTGTTTTGATACCTCTGTAAAACCAACAACAATGTAAACTAGACTTGATCTCTAAATTAGATGAAGATTAGATTAGATGAATTCAACACACTTAGATTAGATGAATTCAACACAGTGTAATTAAACATGGCTTCTGGTAAATGGGAGCACTATAAGCCTTTGAAATAAAACTTAGAGCAAGAAGGAACCTTTGAAGGATTAGGTGCATATCTGTTAGAAAAGGGGTTTTTCAAAGCACCAAGTCCAGAGCAAGATCTAAGGAGATGATAAAGTCTTATACAGCAGTGTGCCTCTGATGAAGTATCTGGATCAGCAGGAGTACCAGAAAAGCTTCATATAATCTGCTGTTTTAGCCTAAATATTGATGAGTGCTGGGGCCTGGTTACTAGAGAATGAGCTGATGCAGTCATTGGGAATGGTACAAGTAAGTCTTTCCTGCTTCTTCTAATGCTGTCATGCCATTGCCTTAGATGGAGCTGCTGATTTAAAGCTTTGAAAAGAATGGAGGGCTCTGCTTGGCACTGTAGCTCCATGTTTGAGTTAACAAGTCCTCTGTTCATTCTGTTAACCCCTCTGTGCCTGTGTTTACATGCACCTGCTGCATGGCTTTAGCTGCTGCCTCTCAGCAGTACCTGCTGCCGTTCACCTCCTCTGTTCTATGGCACAGAGTCTCTCTGAGGGGGAGTTAAGCTGGCAGAAGAGCACACCCTGAAGAACTCAAAACTCTTGCAATAGGCAACACTTAACTCATCAGTATGAAATCAAAGCATTTGCCCAAAACCAAATCTGTTGCAGATTGAGGAGGTTGAACGCAAACCTCTGAAATCTGTTCTGTGCTGTTATAGTTTTGAAACTTCACTTATATATCTAAAAATATTCTTAAATTCCACTGTACTTGTATGTGAAGATCCAGTGGTCACTCTCAAATGTTTCTTCCTGAAGGAATGGTTTCTGCATCCAAGGAAAGTGTCTCATATGTGCTGAACAATGAAGGAGGTGGCCATGCATCCATCATTGTGATTGGAGGAGCAGAGGAATCTCTGAATGCACATCCTGGAAGTCTAACCTTGAACATCCTCAAGAGGAAGGGCTTTATTAAAATGGCCCTGAAACATGGGTAGGTCTTCGATGAAGCATGCTTTGAATGCAGATTAATTCTTAAATGTAGTTAATATTATATTAAATTAGAGAATTTGAAAGAGTTACTTGTCTACGAACATGGAGATATCTGGCACAGGAGCCAGTCTGTCCACCTAGATCCAGTCTGGGAGTGTTGAAAACTCCTTTGACTTTCATAATTTGTAAGCAGTAGGTGTTATTAGCATATCTTGTATAATTTCTGTTTTTTCTTGCACTAGCAAAGAGTAAGAATTATGAAACAATATTAGTAAACCTTGGCTGGTTTTGCTGAGGAGAGCAAACCTTCAGCTTTCTGCTCTGTAAATTGAAGATATATTAAGGTAGAATTTTCTTATCATTTGAAGCAAACAAACAAATTGGAAAGTGAGGCCCTGATTTATTAAATCACTGAAAATTATGGTCTAGGAAGAATTGTTTTCATTATTATTCTAAAGACTTTCTTTTCAAGATTGCCATTTGCAAAAGTAAATACCTGGGATTTTTTGGTGAAAATGTCAAGAAAAACTAGATCACTTTTTAATACCAAGCAGCCATCAGTGTGTAATTAAAAAAAAGATGGTATCAATATATTTTGAGTGGTTTACATAGTACAAGCTGTTGTGTTTGTTCTGGACTGGTCTAGATAGTTTGTATTTTAGGATTATTGGAACTAGTGATTTGTTCCTGCTACATTTTCTGAACAGCTCCCAGGATTATTCACTGACATGTGAATCAATGAGAAAAAAACACTAGTCTTGAGAAATCTGTAACATGTTTTTAAGTTATTAACTGGAGAAAAGGTGGTCTCTGAGAAGAGGAGCTCTGCTTTTTCACAGCATGCCAAAACCTAAAAACTGTTCTAGAAACTGTTCTGTGCCAAAATTCCAACATATACATATCACTATATACTGTATATATATATATCACTTATACATATCACTAGGATTCTCATAAAGAATTTGTTTGCTAATAGAATGTACCATTTTAGTCTAATTTGTACCCAGAAACAACTCTTGTGTATTTGAATTAGGACTTTAGCGCCTAAATGAGTCTTTACTCAATTTTTGCTCATCTGTTGGTTAATTCAGTGGGATCCTCAACACTCTCACTAGCTTTTGTTTGTTTTAACCATAAAGTTTAGAAGAATATTTAGGTACTTTTTTTCTGAGCATGTTGATAGATGTCTGGTCTGTCATATCACAAAGTTTAGTGGTGGTTATCTCTCATCTAAATTGATTTGGATTGGGAAATCAGATACACCTGTGCCTCTCATGACCTTGATTTCAAAAGTATCTCCAACACATAACAACAAGAGGGGAACACTTACAAAACACAGGAATGGCCCCTTTACTTACTCACTTACTTTGATTCCAGTGATGGTTCTCCTCTTTCTAAAAGGGTCGTGGCTGTCTAGAGCCCTCCCCTGGGTGACAGTGCCTTGTCTCTGCCTGAGTGGCTGAGGGCTACAGCTCACATGGTCACTGTAACCAGCAGGCTACCAGTCATTCATACAAACACCAGCACAAAAACCTGCTTCTACACAAAGCACAGGAATTCTGACTTCACATCTCTCCAGCAGGGCTGTGAGACAGGGTGAGTCTGACAGAGCTCTTGCCCAAAGACTCGGCATCCTGTAATTGCTTCTGGTTTTAATGTTTTCTTCTTAACAATTAACAAAATGGGAAGAAAATTTCCAATTCAAGTGGAAATGAAAGGGCAAGGGAGGCTTGTGGGACGCAGATGAGAAGACCCACCTGCCATCAGTGCCTGCACACGTTCCTGGTGCTCGTGATCTGCAGCAGCAGATACCAACACAGGAAGGAAGGGGCAATGCAGAGAGTTGTGCTCTGGCCCTGGCTCTTGTGCTGTCAGCACAGAGAAACTGTGTTCCTCAGCTGGGAGCTTGTCAAATGTGGCCTGAATATGTCAGCTAAAGTCCTCTGCACTTCTGCAAAAGACATTTTGATCCAAGGTGGTACAAATATCTGATATGAAGTGAAGAAATCCTAAAGACACAAAACAAATGATGAATCAGCTAACTTATCTTTAATTTCACAATCATAAGTTACTTATTTGTCTGTCTCAGCCTCCTACATAGCATCTTGCAAAAGCCTTCACTAGATTAAAACAAATCCCACAGTGTCAGGATGCTATTGCACCACAAGATATTCCTGTTTGTCTTAGTGTTGTAGTAAAAAGTGGAGTGTTTACACAGCCACAGTAAGTACTTTATGATATTTCCTTTACAGGTGGCTAAGTGATAAATCCACTGGAGAAAGAAACTTTGAGCAGACACTAGTCAGAATAGTAAGTGGGAATGATAGTCTGTGCGAGTCCTCAGGCTAAAGAAGCTGTTGAAGCAGTTGTTTTTTCCTGTACAGGTGGATTTTGACTGTCCACAGTGCTTTCCAGCCAGCTCTGTCCTCAGTGCATCCTCTTCAGGCATTCACAGCTCTGCAGAAATTCATTCTGACAGTGTTCTAGCAATACTGCTATTTTACACAGTAAGGTTTTTCTCAAAGATAGTGGGGGCTGAATAGAGCTAAGATACAGAAACTAAGATTTAAATAAATCAAGTAAAACATCCCTGAATCCTTTGGAAACTGCTTAGGGATACTCTGTTTTTTTTCCCCCTAAACTCTGTAGAATATTTAATGAAACTAATCATTAATCAAAAACCATACTGCAGTCAAGTTTTTAAATACAATGGTGGGTTTACCCACTGGAGACAACTGCACCAATTCCATCCACTCAAGTAGTTTGTCCAGGAGCTAGTCAGTGCCTTTCCTCCCAAGCCAGTTCATGAACTGAATGAGAACTGAATGAGAATTCATTAGGCTGTGCAAGAGCCAAAGTGAGTTCACGTAATTTCTGTGGGTATGATTTGACCTCTGGTAATAATGGATTAAGTCTACTGTTTTCAAAGAAGTACAGAGGAAGCAGGGTTTCACTGGGAACTGGACAGCAGAGGAGGAATTTGGCATTGCACTCGTGTCTGTGAGGGTGTCTGGTTTTTATCATGGTTTTTGTGCTGAAATTAAGGGCACGCATTACTCCGGTCAAAAGACAAGGCAAAGCCAAGATCTGGTTTTGATGCCACCCAGATGGGAGCATTATAAAGTTAGCAATGAGGCTTCTTTGCTTGCCAAGGGAAAAAATGGAGTGGAACAAGGGTGGACTTGCTGAAATAGTCGTGGATAAAGTCATGCTTATGATATATGCAATTACTCGTTTTCTTAATTCTGAACAGTCACAAATTGCAATAGGTTACCAACTAATCAAATAGGTTACCAAATAACCAACCAAATAAATACTGCCGAAAGCAAGTTGCTAGTTGTGTGCCAATCACTTTTTTTTTTTAAACACAAACCAGCCAAGGCATCCAAAAAGCAGCTGCACATGAGAAGAATTGAATGCCTGTTGCTGATGAAATCTAAAGCTGCTGAAACTTTTTGTGCTGGTTATTGTGAAGCTGTTTCCATGCTGCTGATGTGAACTGCAGTGCAAGTGCAGGCTGACATAGAATGCTCAGTGTCCTCTTTGTTTTACAGGGCTCATCTGGTCCCGGTGTTTTCCTTTGGTGAAAATGAACTATTCAAGCAAGTTGCAAACCCCAAAGGTTCACGGCTCAGAAATGTACAGGAGAAGTTGCAAAAGATAATGGGCTTTGCTTTACCACTATTTCATGCTAGAGGAGTATTCCAATACAGTTTTGGCTTAATACCTTACCGGCAACCTATTCATACTGTCGGTAAGTTCCCTGCACCTTTTCCAGTGTGTTTGCAAATGGTTAGAAATTCATCAGTGTGCTGCTAATATCTGTAAATTTATAAATCTGTTCTAACAGAAAGAATTGATTGCTGTGCATCTAAAACAAGTATGTGAGGTTTAAACTTTCTTTTTTTAACTGCTGTCCTTCCCTGTTAAAAGGGCAGTTCTTTTCTCTCTTTGCCCTTCCTGAACCAGCCCAAATCTTACTCTTTGTTCTCAGTTATCCATAGGCTTCTAACCTAGGCAAGCCATAAAGAAATCCAAGAGTTGTCCAGTTTTTATGAGAGGGCTGCCACAGCTCTGCAGCTGCTGCTGTGGGTTCTGGATGATGCAGCTGTTTTGTGAGAAGCCCAGAGCCATAATTTCTTAGCTCTGCAGAGAAGTAGCAATTGGATGTTCCAGCTGATGCACAGCTNTAACTCCCGCACACAGCCACCCCAGCAGAGCTCTGGAGCAGGGCTACTGGAAGGGGCTTGTGTGGTCCTGACCTGGTGCTCATCAGGACAGAGGGAGAGATGCAGGAGGAAAGGGAGAGGACACGGTGTGGTACCTCTGCTGCAGCCCTTGGGCAGGCTGCCACTTAGATGGCTTTGCAGGTCTTTAGGGTGTTTCCTTCCCTCTTGGTTTTTTCCCTTGGAAAGATCCAGTCATGTTTAATTGTAAGCCTGCATGCCATGTCGACAGGCAGTTTGGGAGAGCGTTTTTTCCCAAAAGCTTTCATTACTGCTCATCTACTCTCACTGGAGTGTGGGACTGAATATATTTTTAATGGTTTTACTAGCGCTGTTGACAAACACACCTTTACAAAATAGGTGATGCTGGGTGTCATGCAAAGGCAATAGCTCTCTGCCTGTATATTTTTTGATGAATCAGTTTTAGCCAGATTCTGTCCTGTGTGAACTAAAGAAAATTGAGCTGTTCTGGTGTTCCACAAGGGACATTGAAGGTGGTCCTCCCTTTAGTGGGGGGATGATTTGATTATAGTATGAAACAAATAAAAATGTTTAAGACAAAAATGTAGCTCTTTTTATGTTAAATTTTATGCAGATCTGTGTTTTATCAGTTCATGCAGTTAAATATTTTGAAAATATTTAATTTTTAAAGCATATTGTATACAGGCAGGCTAAAAATGTCACTTATTTTTAAGCAAAAAACTTACCAAAACTTTGGAATGAGACGTATTGGATGAGATGTGTATGCTGCAATTTTTCTTTGGGCTGATGACATCAGGACTGTTCTGAAACTTAAAATGTCATATTCTTTGAGGCATTTCTTCATCATGACAAGAGTTCAGGAGTGCTACAAATCAGCAAGACCAGTTCTTGCAGCAGAACTTATAAGATCTCATTAAATCCTTTGCCTTTTGTGTCTCTTTCCCCATGTTTGAGAACTATCACAATGTTCCTGTATCCTTGGAAGTGTGTGGGGTGTTCTTGGTATGGCTCAACATGGCTTGAAAGCATTGGCTCAGCTCCTGAGAGCTGCAGAGGCACAGTGAGCTCACCTGAGGTGATGAACTGTGCTGACAACGTGGCCAAGTATGGGTGATTTCACTCCTGGTCAGAAGCCATGGATCCAAGAGCCATTCAGCTAAGCCAAGATCTGTGAAGTTTGAGTGTTTCTGGCTTGATGAATGAAGCATTTTTGGTTTTCCTTTACTTTTTTTTTTTTTAATTACTGCTTTTCAGAAATAGAAAGAACTCTAAAATATCAAATTAAGCAGGTTCCTTAAAGCTGCACATAATATTAGAGAGATGAGTGTAGTTTTCAATTCCACAAGAAATCTTCACTCTTGGGAGAAGGGACTGTTGCATAAGGGCTTGGGGGCTGTTTGCTGTTTCCAGTCCTGCCTCTGGAAATCCTGGATTGTATATATATTGATTTCACACCCCTCTAAGGTATTGCTCAATCCGGGGCTGGGCTCCCACCCCAGCCATGTAAAATCTGAGTTTCAGCACCACACAGGCCCTGAGAGCTGTTGGCAGCTGGAGCTGCAGCAGGAGAATGCAGGCTCAGCTCTTTGTGGTTCTGGCTAGGCTTCCCTTTAGTCATCACCATCCAATCTGAAGTGGCAACATCTGTTGAAAGGGATTTTCAGGTGCCTGTGGAAAAGTTCCTGAGGGTGCTTTTAGCCCTCTGTTTTTCTAGACTTCCACTGTAATCCCAGTCAGGTCTGTAAAGGTCTTGGTACTTCCAGTGCAAGAACAGCTGTCAAAATCTGGTGATTGAACAACACAGGAAAGACTGAGATCATGGGAAGCTTCTCTTAGTAATCCACTTTTTAGCTGTAACTTTTTGTGGAAAAGAAGGCTGCCCTCTGGATTCCCATGGAGTCACCTCCCATGGAGCAGGTAGCAGGCTTTGCACAGTGCCTGGAAAACATTTTGGTTCCAGTGACATTTGTGGGCAATGGATGGTTCAGACACCTCACAGGGTTTAAGGGATTTACATGCTACCCTCCCTAGGCTGAGATCACCAACAACATTTCTGGTGCAGTGATATCCATTGTGAATAAGTTGGAAAATAAATATTTCCTTCAGTCGTGTTCATGTGGCTGTGTGGTTGAGGGCACCACTGTCCTCTTAAGCATGTCACTCACACTGAGTAGTTTTACTATTCAGATCAGAACAGAAGACAGTGAGAAAGTACATTTTTAAAAATACTGTGTTGAACTTGTAGACAGCACATAACCCATAGGATTGTATCTTGAAGTGTAAACTGCTTCTTCAAGTTAGAGCTTATCACTCTTCTCGTTTACTCTTTTGCTGCCAAACTGAAATGTTGGGGGGGAGTTTAATTCATGTTACCTGAACTTGAGCAAAAGGAAGTGGAAAACCAGATCCAGGATTCAGGCTTCTGAAAGGCAGGATCAGGCCCCAGGGTAAGAAAATTGTTCTGTGATTCTGCCATCTGGCTGGAAGCTGTGATGGAGCTCTTACAGAAGGGACAGCAATTCTGCTTAAAAAGAGAAGCTAATGCTGTTGTGTTTGACTTACAGTGGGAAGCCCCATCCCTGTAAAACAGAACTTGAACCCCACCACTGAAGAGATTGATCAGCTACATGCATTGTATCTACAGAAACTGAAGAAATTATTTGAAGAACACAAAAGCAACTATGGCATCCCTGAGCATAAATCTCTCATCTTCGAGTAGCAAATTACAATTCGTAATTTCGAATCTCATGCAAAGAAACAGTGTCTGCTGAAAGATGTCTTTCTTGCAATCCATATTTTGCAATCTGTAATTATCCTTATGTAAGGAGTACTTTTAAGAAGGGATTATTAGATGATTTATTGATTTTTATCTTATTCTTGGGCGGTGGGGGGAGGGATCATTGGGATGTAAGCCTCGAAGCCAGTACTGTGTTGAGTTGTCCTTTTAGGCTCATGTGTGCCAGAAATGCAAGTGAGAGACTCCACACCGATGTTCTTACCACCATGGTACCTACCCACAGCTTGAGCATAGGAAATTGCCCCAGCATGAGATCTCTAGCAGAAGTATAAACCCAAGAAGTCTTTGATTAGAGGTTGAGAGACTTACCAGCTTTTATCAAACATGGCAACAGGTTGTTCTCTGAATGTCACAAACCCCTGCTGCTCTTCCACAGAAATGAAGGTGTGTTTTCAGCAGATGGCTACTGTAAACCACTTAGATGAGAATTCAAGAATAAATGGGAGCCTTCAGCCCTGAATAGGATATTGGCAAAAATGGTTTGTCCAAGTCATGGAACAGAGCAAACCTTCTGTTTGGAGAACAGTGTGTTGAGTTTTTTGTGTGCATGTGTGTGCTGGGTGGTGGGAAGCACTGAATGACGTGACTTTTCTGGACAATCTGTGCTTTGGATCGTAAGTTTGGAAGATGAAGTAGCTTTGGTAATTTCAGCCTCAGAAGAGTTGGCAGGGACAGCATAGGAGAAGTGAGGGAACTCTTCATCCTGTGCAAATTAAAAATTATCCTATGTCAAGCACTTGCACAGAAGGAAAGGGAGCCAAATTTGTTCAGTCAGTTCTGAAATTTCACCAAAGAAAGTGTACTTGATAATGCCTTTTTTTCCCCACTGATAGTTGTGGGGAAGTGTGTGTTAAGCTGGTGCTGCAGGGTGACACAGCTGCAGTGCCAAGGCAGTGTGAGCATAGCTCTAGGGTGCAGCAGGTTAAGAGGATGCATTGTATATAAACCAGGTGCCTGAATTTGAGAAAAAATTTATCCTAAATATGGATATCCACTTCAGAAAAGAAAAGGAAAAAATCTTAGCCAATCGCTTTATCAGTGAAAATACCTATGTCTTGGAGATTATTGTGTGTGGAAAGAACTATAATATATTACTGAATTTTTATGAGATAAATTCTTGTATTTGTACATGCTTTCTGTCTGCATGCAGACTTTGCAGATCTGATGTTAGTGAAGAGTTTGCTCTGCTTTAGCTTTGGTGCCTGAATATTACATCAGTTAGGTGCTCTGACAGCTCATGCATGGGCTTGTCAGGCAGCCTGGGCATCTCCAGTTGGCTCAGTTCAGCACTGAGATGTTCCAGGAATAGCAGCACTTGTCACATTGTGTATTTGATGGGCTGGAGACTCTTAGAAGAAACACAGCTGGGGCTTTGGGAACAAGGTAGAACTCTGGAAAGAAAATACCTTAGCAAGATGAAGGTGTTTAAAGAAAAGAGTGGAAATTACTTCTACAAAGTAAACTCCGACTGAACCAATGCCCCAAAGCCAAAAAAGTATTTGCCAGACAGAGCAGATGTATGTGCTCCAAAAAACCCTCCAGCAACAAGCTGGTTTCCTTAAGAGGGCTCTTCCTTCTAATGGCTCTTTGTCATCCGGATGTAAACAACACTGAGCCAACGCTGAGTCCTGCTCTCATTTTCTCTACAATGACAAAACCACTCTGGGAACCAGGGCTGGAATCTGCAGTGCCTGAAGAAGCCCCTCTTCCCTGATAGACTGCTGTCAATGTGCCCACAATTCACCTCTGCCCGAGCTTTCTTGGTGCCATGTGTGCTTGCCCTCCCTTCCCCCACCTTTGCTGATCACTGATGATCACTGTGGTGTAGGCATCTCACTTCTTCACTCTCTGTCCACCTTTTCCTGGGTTGAGATCACTGGTGTCTGTGCATGGAAAATACTGAGTGGTGGCTTATTCAGCAGAAATGGGGTTTATGAGCAGCGTTTGAGAAGAAGAAGCACAGTGGCTGTGCATGTTTGACACCAGCCTAAGATCAGGATTGCTTTTACTCTGGAAAAGGCATGTTTCTAGGGAGGTCAGACATGGCAGGTTTGTTACCTGGGAAGAGGTCTCAGGGTCCTGAGGATTGTACAAAGTAATGATCCCTGAGCAGTTGCTTTTCCTTAGCCAGCTGTGTGACATTTCCTTTGGATTTGACTCTGCTGCCTGCCCTGATGAGTAGTGCTGAGTATTCATGAAAGAAAAATTTGGAGTCTATGTCAGACCGTTCTCTCCTAGATCATCTGCTCTAATGAGATATTTCCTCTCATTCTCTGTTCTTTTTCCATTACCATAGTGATACAGAAGATAAGGCTGTAAATTTAAAAATATTAGCATTGGGTTGAGGATGCGAAGTAACAATGTTTTTTTGTTGATCAAATTAACCAAAATTTTAAGGAATATGTGGATACTGATTTTGGGACAAGATCTGGTCCAAAGGGTAAACAGGCTTTCCTCTGAATTCCTTGAGAAAATTATCTGTGGGCTCTGTGTACCATCCTTAACTGGCTGAGATAGAACAAGTAGGGACTGTGTTACTATGGCTACTGATATTGTCATTGCTTTGTAACAATGGAGATGGTAAAAGAAACAAAAAACTAAAAAACCCAGCAGAAAACAACAAACCAACAAAATCTCCAAACAACTCAAGTATTTATTGTTGCTCAGTTACTACTGCATATTGCTTATGATGGTCCTTCCAAACTACCTTTTATTAACCAATTGTCTAGTGTACCTAGGACTATTTTAAAATAGAACTTGTCTCTAAATGTGATAGACATGGTGTCATCTAAAATATTTACCTCTGTGTTAGTGTGTGGATCTGTAAAGCAGCCCTGCAATCCTGAGCCTAAAGGCCACAGCCCTGGCAGCCATAGACCTGTTTTGGCTACCACACGCACCGATCTCAGCACTCCTGCAGCCACGAGGAGGCTGCCCACGTTTGTTGGAGCAAGAGTTTCCAGCTGCAGTTCCTGCTGGACAAAGCAAGAGCAAGGAGCTGGTGGGAATGGTGACACTCCCTCCCCCAGCTGCGACTGGAAGAACTGGGGAGCACTCACATTCCTGGTGGGATGCCCACACTGCCTGGGGCCTGCTTTGTGGGGTGTTTCTCTTTGTGCCTTTTAATGCCACAGGTAATCCCACGGAAGCCAGCCATCCATCAACAGGAGAAGCTCTGCCTCTGAACCATGCAAACACTGCCTCCCTGACATGCTCAGGATGAAGTACCTGCCTGTTCCCTCATGTGTGAACACCTCTGTGCCAAATTCCGTTGACAGAAAGTCAATCCTTGAGTATTTTTACTTTGTGAACTACACAGCACAGTTTACACTTTGTAAATTGTTATGGTACCTGTAAAATATGAATGTCAGTTGTTTCAATGATAGCTGTGGTGAGGAGGTGTGAGATAATAAAGGTTTGTACCAAAGTGGGCTTGTGCTGACTGGAATTCAGATACTCATCACTGCTGTTGGGTGAGGATCCTGGCTGAACTCGAGGGGTCACATTAGCCTGGCTGTCAGGCTCTGCTCATATCATGCTGAGAAATCTGGATGGATTGCTTGCCGCAGTCTCCTGAGGAGAACCTGAAGCCAGGTTCCTGCTGGGATTCAAAAGGGTCTGAGGAAGAAGTGACCCCCAGCAGGGAAGGGCTGGGCTGCAGCAGCCCACACTCACAGCCCACACAGTGCCAAGGGGGCACAGCAGGGAAGCTGAAGCACGGGAGAGTGGGCAATCCTCTGAGGAACTGCTGAAATAACAGCTTTTGGAGTTGAATTCAATTTCAGTTTAAAGAAAAGTTGGAATTTTAAGTGCAAGTTGCATGAAGGAGTCCAAATCTTAGTAACGGTACCCTAGAGAGAAAAAGCCCTGCAGAGACTCTGCTTCACTGTAGGAACTGGGGAGCTAAACAGCTGCTTGGAGTAAAAAATGTGTTGCATTTGCCTATTGGGAAGAGGAAAACCACACACCTTACAACAGTGATGTATCTAATGGGATTTGGTTGTTTTCTTTAAAGTATGGCAATATAATGCAGCACTAACAGCTGTAGTGACCAGTATGAATTCCAAAGCATGGGAAAGACTGATTGTATTTTGTTAACAGTTTAATGATTTTTTTTATGGAACGATGCCACCTTGCATCTCAGTTTAGTATAAAGAGGAAAAATGGGTTAAAAGTGGCCTTGGATTGTTTTGGAGTAGCCCCATTATGTGTGTGCATGTGTGTAAATTGGAGGTGTGCCATGGTTCGTCAATGGATCAACACCACATCCTGGTTTTGCTGAAATACAAAAAAAAAGAAGCAAGTTATACCTGTAAAGCAAGAAATGGAGAAAAACAGGGAATGGAGAGGAACTGGGCATTCGTGCTTCTCAAGGTGCTGCAGCAACACTCATCCTGATCACAACTGGTTGTGATAGGTAAGTGATTTTACCGGTTCTATACTGCTAAACCACCCCACCTCCTTAGCCAGGTAGTGGATTCTGAAGGGAGTTGGGTGGCCTGAGGGATGTAGATGATTTTTCAGCTAATGTTTCTTAACAGTGGTATCAATTTCATGTCAGCTGCACTGCTCAAGCAGTGCCTACATAGCAGATCCCAGAAGTTCCTTGTGTTTTCCCAGTTTAATAGACAGAATAGAGCTGCAAAAAATGATGAGGAGAGAAAAAAAGAGGAATTATATTTGCTAAATGTAGTCATATGCTGGAGAAATAAGTCCATCTAAAAAACTAACTGAAAGAACCATAGGTGAGGAACCATACCCTTTATGGCTGCTTTTCATACCCTAATATTCAGTGTCACACATAGAACAAGCTTGAGAAAAGCCTTTTCCAGTGCACAGAGGAAGAGGCTCCCTTAAAGCATGAAATACTTGGTGCCCAATTTGGTGGACATCTAACCTGGATCCTTTTCCATCTTGGACAGTAGTAACAAAACTGTGACCTTTTCTGGGCTAACATGAGTCAACAGTGGGCTCACCTTTCCCTTCTGCAGTCAGCAAGAAGTATTTAATCCTCGGGAATAGGTGTGTTAACTGGAAATCTGGCATTTTCCCTATTTGCAGAGCAGACTGTCCTCTAGGGAGGTGAATTGTAGTGTTTCCCAGGGGAAATTGTTTAGGACTAATTCTTACACCTAATAATAGGGATATGTATGTGCTTTAAAATGCACTGAGGGCCACGTTCAAACAGAAGCCAGGTGATTGATTTATTGCTAAAACTTATTTCTCGTTCCAGTGGCGTTTCTGGCAGTGGCTTTTAAAGTTTCAAAAACGTAGGGAACGCTGGGCTGTCCGGGGTTCATGGACGGAGCTGCGCGGTTAGGACAGCTGCGCGGGTTGCACGGGCGGAGCTGCGCGGGATAGAGCGGAGCTGCGCGGAGCAGGGGCAGAGCTGCGCGGGGTAGAGCGCAGCTGCGGGGAGCGGGGCGGAGCTGCGCGGGGTAGAGCGGAGCTGCGCGGAGCGGGACGGGCCGGGGCGGAGCGGGGGCACAGCTGCGCGGGGTAGAGCGGAGCTGCGTGGAGCAGGAGCACAGCTGCGCGGGGTAGAGCGGAGCTGCGCGGAGCGGGGGCACAGCTGCGCGGGATAGAGCGGAGCCGCGCGGAGCAGGGGCGAAGCTCCGCGGAGCCGAGCGGAGCTGCGCGGAGCGGAGGCACAGCTGCGCGGGATAGAGCGGAGCCGCGCGGAGCAGGGGCGAAGCTCCGCGGAGCCGAGCGGAGCTGCGCGGAGCGGAGGCACAGCTGCGCGGGATAGAGCGGAGCCGCGCGGAGCAGGGGCGAAGCTCCGCGGAGCCGAGCGGAGCTGCGCGGAGCGGAGGCACAGCTGCGCGGGATAGAGCGGAGCCGCGCGGAGCAGGGGCGAAGCTCCGCGGAGCCGAGCGGAGCTGCGCGGAGCGGAGGCACAGCTGCGCGGGATAGAGCGGAGCCGCGCGGAGCAGGGGCGAANGTGGGATGCTCCTGAACTTCCGTCCCTGGGTACCAGGATTTAAATGCGGAGGGACGGAGTCGTGCCCTGCAGCGCGTGGCTTCAGAGCGGTTCCTTGTTCCCCTCCCTCCCTCCCTTCCCGAGCAGGCAGGGGAGGCAGGTGGGATGAGAGGGAGCAGCGGAGGAAAGGAGTTTGTCCTCCTTCTCCTGCCGGGGGGAGTTGTGGCGCTGGTGGTCGCTCAGGCTTTGAGGAGACAAATGCAGGCTGTGCCTGCCGGCTGCCCGGCCTTGGCGTGTTTGTGTTCTGTGCTGAGGAAGGTGCTGCTGCTCGAATGCCTTTATTCACTGCCTGTTTGCCTTCTGGGTCAGTGTCTCACCTGGAAAAAATTATGTCTACATATGACTTTGTAGCCTGACATTTTAATTCCTGAGGCTGGGAGGAGGAAGGAAGGCACAGAAAAAGTAGCACAACTGTTGCTCCTCTGGAAGCTATTGAAATATATAACTGCTTTTTGATCTTCAACAAAAAGAAAAAAAAATACTATGTGAAAGAAATTTTTAATCTTTTAATCTCTCAACTCTTTGCCTTGCAAAATCTAATTTTTTAGAATACAAATGACTTAGGTTTCTAATGTAAACAAAGGATTGACGTGATTCAGATTTAATTATGCTCTTTTAAAAATAATGATTAAATTTTACTGCATCTGTAAGTCATGTGGAATAAAAAGGGCTTTTAAAAATGTGGAAGTTTAGTGTCCCGTGCCCTGACTCTCAGCCAGTGGCACACCACCATATTACATATTCTGTCATTATTTTTTCCATCAGTCAAAGTTTTATCAGCCATGAACCAGAAAGAGAAAAGTCTGTAATTTGACCATTAAATCTGCTGAGGTGGAAAATATTTGCTTAACTGTCATATAATGCGTGAGTTGAGAAAATGGATACTATTACTGTATCTGGGTTACCAATGGTGTCATGTGAAATGCTGTACTCCTGGCTACCTCTTACAAATCAAGACAGCCCATATTATTTCACTCTTTAGAAGAGGAGAACTTGAAATCCTGAAATACAACATGCCTTTAATATTTGGGATGAGCCATCTGAACACACTGTATTTGCACTCTTCCGGGGAATAAGCAGGCCCTATGTAAACACACGCTGCTGCCAAGGGGCATTTTACCTGAGTAATGGCTGTAAATTAATCCTGTTAGATTGGACTCAAGTTGTGAGAAGTGGAAGTTCCCAGGAAGGCCTCCCTCCACCTTTCCACCTTCTCCTGCCCGGAGAGACAATGGGCCTTTCAAACTGGATACTTTCTGTGACCTATCGGTGTTCATTTTGAAGGAAACATGTTAGGATTTTTTGTTTGATATGTAAGTAGGGTCTTGTGGCTTGACTTCACCATAGCTCACATCTTGATGTGAGGATGTCTTTTGTGGATCTGTCCTCTGAAAACTTAGAATTTTTCATCTGAAGGTACAGAAGTGGGGCACGGGGTCCAAGCTGA
Organism: Machaerirhynchus nigripectus; assembly: GCA_013397975.1. Lineage (NCBI taxonomy): Eukaryota > Metazoa > Chordata > Aves > Passeriformes > Dicruridae > Machaerirhynchus > Machaerirhynchus nigripectus. The sequence continues at coordinate 2,043,252 of VZRQ01006262.1, forward strand.
CAATTTTCTCTGGAAATGAGGGGGGTGACACCCTCTTCAACCCTGCCTGGTTTTCATATCCAGCTTTTGTGCCCAACTGCTCCATCCTGACAGCAGCTGGGGAACAGCACAGGAGGTTTCTGTTCCCAGCACTGGTCAGTATCTCCTCACCCTTGAGAGTGGTTTCCCTGTGGAAGGGCTAGCCCTGTTACATCAACTGCTCTCCCAACAGTAGCTGACAGCACTAATCTGCATTACATGGGATTAAACAGACACAGTAATTAACTTGCATAAGCGCTTTAGCAACTTTTGGCCTTTGAATTGCAGCCTGTCCTGTATATGTGGTGCAGGGCCTCTGTAGGCTGGGCACAGCACGGTGGGAAGTTGGGGAGAGGCAAACAAAGCTGAAATTTCAGCTGCCAAGAGTGAGCAGGAGACAGGAAGCCCACAGGGTCACGATGAAATAGCTGTTGTCATTTTTCCAGGAGTCAAGGTGTGCAGAATATCATACAGGTGTTGAAACGGCAGGATGGGTACTGGTATCCACAGCTCTCACTGGATCCACAAAACTGAGGAAGAAATGGCTCAATTTCTAGTCCTATGTTGTGTTATTCCTATGTGAGAAGTGAAGCTGTATCTAGGAATTCACTCCCTCAGTTTTACAATTTTAACTCATCAGGAGTCATAGCTTTAACTAATTCTTATTGCTATGCTTGGGAGATTCAGTTCAAACGTGCAAGCCTAAGCTGAACCAAAATGTAGATATGTCCATAATCTCCACTATCCTGGGGTGCTGGATTCTGTTCAGTGACCAAATGTCTGAAGACTTCAAGGCATCCATCCCAAGAAGTACTACAGAAATAAGTCCCAAGCAGTGTGTCTTTTCTCTTCACTCTTAAATATATCTGATGCAGCCAATTCAGATCTGCTTTGAATCAGAGGAACAGCAGGGAAGGCTGAAATGCACTGGCCTGTAATGATTCCTCTTTCTTTGAAAACGGATGGTACCAGGGGAAAGGTCTCCAAGTCAGCAGGAAAACTTGAGAAGATTTCACTTTCCCACTGTGCAGTGTGAAGCTTGTTTCACTTTTACATGAGATAAAAGTGAGGAGTCACCACCAGGTCAGCTGAAATTTGTACACCTTGAGGAAAAAGGGTTTATCCAGTCTGACTCGAAGACCATGTGGGTTTCTTGTTTGTTTGACTTGCAGACTCAGGGTCCTCTTGCAAACCTCTCAGGAATGTGTTCTCAAGACCTTTTTGCCTTTCTGGGTGTGTTGTCTTCAGACATTTCAGAGCAAAGCACTGCAAGTTTTCTCATCTCCCAGACACTCCCATAGCAGTGCAGATACCTTCAGAACTATTGAGAAATGTGCACTGCTGAAGTAAACAGAACCCTTAGGTATGGCAGACCTCAGAGCAGTGTCACAAACCCTGTGGGCATGAAGCACTTCAGACAGACATTCAGTCTTGAACACCTGCAGTAACCTTGGAAGAAGTTGCTGCCAATGAATAATAAGCTCAAGAGCTGATAATTCATTATTATTAAGCACCACTTACAGGTGCTGATGGTGCAACAACTTGCCTGAAGCATGTGAAAGCAAATACAAAAGAGAGAATTGTCCTCAATCCTTTTAACCAGGTAACAGTAGGTCTGGCCCAGTAGTCTAAACATGGTCTAGAAATCAGGACAGTGGGCTGGCAAACAGGGAACAGGGTCACAAAGGACTAACCATTTTGTAATAAACGAATAAGAGTTCATTAACTGATTGCCTTGGAATTGGGAACAGGCCCTCATCCTTTGTGGCTGGGTTAAATTCTATGGCACAGCATGATTACTGCTTCCCAAGTATCTACTGCTGCAAACTGCCAGAAGTTCATAGCCAGATCCCAAATCCCAGCAATCACTGGGTGGTCACAGCCTGTGTCACAGGCTGCTTCCCCTGGGCACCTGGAACCACTTTTAACAACCAGTCTGTACAAACACTGGTGTACAAAGTAGAAGAGAATAAGGTATTTTAGTAGCTGATTTTGCTTGTCTCAAAATCCAGTGCTGAAACCCTGACCCTCACTGCAGGATGAGCAGCCCTGCCTGGAGTATCTTGAGAAGCTCATGCCCATCTGAAGAAAACCACTCATGGTTGTGAAATGCTCTGATTCTTACCTCGGTCTGGGCATGCTGTCAGTGGAGGTAAAACTAGTGATACTGTCATCAACTTGGACCTTGTAGTGGGTTGGTTCACCCCAAGACAGACCTTTTCTGAGCATTGAAATTTACTTTCATACAAGGGAGAGCTCCTAGATTCCTCTTTTAGACAATAATTTTTGTTTTAAAATCTGATATAAACTCCATATATGTTCTTTTCTATAAGAGATGGAAAAATTAAATGGACACATTTGCAGTGAATCCATTAGTAAAACACAAAATACAAGAAAATGATCCACACTTGAAAGAACAAAACCAAAAGTATGAAGGTAATAACATGAAATGACTTTGAAGTTCAACTAAGTGTTTTAGAACTGGAATACTAAACCCCATGTCTTGTTTCTACAAGAGTCTCTTTACCTGATTTTGTTTGATGATAGCCTGGCACTCTAAACCTTTGGGAAAAACGTAACTGGTTTGGATACCTGCATGGACATTACCAGTTCTAAAACTGTTTATTGCACTATTTGTCTTAAGTCCTTCATGGTGGCAGCTGAATGATAATGATGACCTGCTTGATATTTGTATGGCATTATTACAAATTTTGCTAATATATGTGATGGATCCTTTTCAGTATTGGAAGGATGTTCTTCTAATATTGCTCGACTGTATTGCTGTTTGCTGTCTAGGACTTCACAGTGCAGGATGGTAAGAGCTAGGAAATATAGAGAAGAGCACGAAATTGATTCTTTCCTTGTGAAATTGCTAATCACATGCCATTGCAGTTTTTACACATTGCTTAAAAAACATCTGATGCTAGTTCCAATGAAGATTCATACTACAGGAGCCCTGTGACACCTTCTGATATAAATAGGATTTCTTTGCTTAAGGCAGAGTGGTATTTGTGAAAGGGCATCCTTCCAGCTGTGGGCTGAGATTTAAGGTGCTCCTCAAAGGCCATGCTGCGTACAATGTTTTCTGCTTCATTCACAACTCCTATTCAGCTTGCTGCCACTCCTGACCCATCTACGCAACAGGAGGGCTGCTCTGACCTGTGGAGAGCACATGTGCCTCTGCATTGCCCTTGCCATGGTGGTGTCCCACTGGAGTCACCTGCTGCTCCCAGTCGGTGGGTGGAGAGGGAATGGGGCTGAGCCAGGCACTGACATCAAGGGGAATTGGTCTCAGTGGGCTCTGGAGACTGATTGGCTTTACTTAATCTGGGAGAAGGCAAAACCAGCTGTCATTGGGCAGTGCAGAGGGACAGCTGTGCTTTTAATCACTTGCATTAAAAAGATATATGAAAATTAATTGGGGAATAGTGTACAACTGTCCCCCGTCGTGGTTCCTGGGCTCCACTGTGGCCACCTGCTGGCTTGTCCCCTCTCCAGCCCTGGCTGCAGAGGAGGATTTGATTCCTTCTCTGTTTTAAGCTATACCCTTGATTGCACATGAAAACTGCACTCTTGGCCACTGTCCAGAGTTGTAACCTTGTTGCCAGAATTTATTAAAAAAGCCCCAGCCGGCCCTTTGTCACCTAATCTTTTCTCTGATCATGAACAGTACAGAGGTACCTTTGTAATGCACCAGCACTGACGTTTGATGTAATGCCAGCGCTGCTATGGGCTTTCATTATTACTTGGGATAACCTTCAATTAAATTTTCAACAGAAAAAATAGCTTTCTATGATGTGTTCACTGGCAATATATTTGAATTTATCAGGTATTGAAATAAACAGTAATGTAATAAAAGCAGTCTGAGGTTAGGTAAAACATGATTTCTCTACAGCACAGTCAGCTAAATCTCCTATTTTAATAATTTATGAGCATTTGAAATACAAGGAATTAGAACATAATGCCCAGGTCCTGTTAATGTTTGAAAAGAGATGTGTAGCCACCCCTAATTTTGGATTAAGGGATTGCAGCAAAGGAGCTACAATGGATGGGAGATGTAAAAACTTAATGAATGAGTAAATAAGTAGTTCTACATGCATGTGTGTGCATGTATGTAATAAAGTGACAGAACTCTCTGTAGGTGGTTTCCACTCTAATAGCTCTTAGAAAATCTGAATGATGGTTTTTCATATCTTGGGTTCTCTTAATTCTCTCGTGAATTGCTTAAGTCTAATTTACTGGAGTATAAAGCAATCTAAGGGCTGTGATTGCTCTACAATAGCTCAGATCAAATTAACACTGAAGGTGAGGTTTTTCTTTATAAGTGTGCCTTAGTTCCATCAGCACTCTCGCCATCAGTTCCAGGCTTGTTCCATCTTTTTACATGAAGTGCATATCTGGATTCTCACAACTATTGCACTTAGTACAGCAATACTGATGACATTAAGGGGAACATTTCAAAATGTATACATACCAAAAATTCACCTGGATTTCTATTCTGCTTGGTTACCTCAAACATTTCCTGATTTATCAGTAATTTTAAACAAATCTTTGCAACAGAAGAAACAGGCATAAAGAACTAGGGAGGGTCTGACAGAGGTTTTCTGATTTTAAGTTTGAAGAACACAAATCTAAAATCTGACTTCACAGCTGAAGTCCATGTGTAGTTAGGTGACCTAATGATTTCAGCTGCTTTCAAATTACTCCCCTCCACTAAAAGCAAGTGAAAGAGGACTGAACAAATTAATTCAGTGTGACTGATTTGTGGCTTTAATTACATGTGATGTAAGGCAATGACAGTCTTGGGCTGTGACAGCAGGTTGTCAGTATTCTCACTGCTCACCTGCTGCTCATGCCTCTCCCCCAGGGAGGAAACTCCATTCTGTTTATTCCCTGATCTGAATCATTTCAGAAATCTGGCTTGGAAGGCAGCCATAGCCAGAGGAGCTGGAGGAGCTGAGAGGGCTGACCAGGGCTGAGGGCACAGCAGCTGAGCGGGGTCTCTGGGAACCCCCTCACTGGAGGAGAAGCTTGGTGGAGCTGCAGCCTCAGATGTGGGCCAGGAATGCTGCGAGGACACCGAGGACCAATGTCATGGATTTCAGTAAGACACTAGAGCTACCCCTGGATCTGCACCCACCTGAACTCCAGAGGTATTTGGATATAGAGTGAAGTCTTCATCCAACAGATGGTGTGGTTTTGCACGGCCTGGTTTTTGGTAGGAGGGGGGCCACAGAGGGGGCTCCCTGTGAGGAGCTCCTGGAAGTTTCCACCATGTCCAGCAGAGCCAATCTCTGATGGCTCTGAAAGATGGACATGCTGCTGCCCTCTCACAGGCTGGGATGTCAGGCACTGGCCTGCAGGGTAGTGTGTGAAGTGAGGCTGCCGTGCCTCTGCTGAAGCAAACAGGCACACGGGGATGTCAGCCTCCCAGGTATTTACCCACCTACCTCCATCCCGGCTGTGAATTTTTCAGTTCAGCAGCAGCCAACACCCACTGAAGCCAACAGCAGCCTGGCTCGAGTGATTTTGCTTTTTAGTTACCAAGTACTGCATCTAATTGAACGTGCTGCAGGGGAGAAAGGCTGATCTTAAGCTGATAATTCCTTGTTTAGATGTGACTTAAAATAACTGGCTTTGGGGAGCAGCAGTGCCTCCACTGATCCCAGTGAGAATTGCCATCCTGCCAACACTGGCTGCGGGTCCCAGAATTACCACTGCCAACGACAGCAAAGGCCCACTGTCCTGTGTTCCTCCTCACCCACTGAAGGATTGACTGAAAATTAAGGGCAAGAGCTGTTCAGTGCCACCAAGTCCTGAAGAAGCTGACTCAGTTTTAACTCCCCTCCCTGTCTCTTTTGAGCAGAAGCTGTCAGCCACCTCCTGGCCAGCCTAAGGGGCCTGGAATGCAGCTGGTGAGAGGTGATCACCAAACCTGTCATGTAGAGAGGCTGTTACCACAAGTAGTGCTGACGAAACAGGATACACATGCATGAACTTCCCATTTTTTTATATATATCTGGCTTTCTGTGAATAACTTGTCAGTTCAGGACATCCATTACTAGCTCATACTGCCACATTTTGAAATTTTAGTTCATGATGGAAAAATAAAGGCACGTAGGGGGAGGTGTCACTAAAAGCAAGTGATGAGTCTTGGCACTGGCAGCATTTTGGATGATGTGAACGCATTTCCATGCACTCAAGAGCCAGTGATCTGTGTCCTTGTTACTCATTATCACATATCTACCCATAACTATGTTTTCTGTTACATGGCAGCAGAAGTATGCATGTTGTTTTTCAAGTATGTAAAGGCCTTTTCCTTGTGGCTGGAGTCCCACATGCTAATTTGCCAGCTGCTAGACTTTGATCCTACTCTAGCACAACTGCTGAGAGATCAAGGGCTGTGTTCCACTTACCACAACAAGCACTGGGGAGGATGGAGAGCAGGGGTTACAGCTGAGTTGTGTGATGTTGTGAGTTACATGCTGGCAACAGCCTGCTCCAGATAAAGTTGTACTTGATGTCTACAGCTCTTGCAGAAAGGGGAAAATCAGAACTTTCAGGGGACCCAAACGTTTAATTCAACAGGAAAATTACTTGTGTTTTGACCTGCCTTTCCCCAGCGCCAGTTTTGTTGAGCTCTTGCTGAAATACAACATCTTCTTGAAATACCAGTGGCAGTTCTGCCTGCATTTCCAGCTGGCCACAGCTGGGCTGCCCTGCAGCTGGCACCTCAAACATTACTTTTTTGGGACTTAGGTTAGCCAATCCCCTATATATAGCTATAGCATATATCTATTTCCTAAACCAATAACTGGGTTCTGTAGGCATCGAGTGTCTCTTGAATGCCCCACTGCAAGCCTCAATCTAAAAAAAAAAAAAATTCTTTACTTGCACTACAGAAAATTTAAACACTGTTAATAGCAAATCTAAGGTTCATCCTTCTGGATTCGAAGACTGTCATGATTTCAGACTTTGTTTATAGGAACACCAACGTCTTATTTGCTGGGATTTTTTAAGGTGGAGGTGAGTTTTTCTTTTGTACTTGTCTCTGGCAAACAAAACATAGGAAAACCGTGGGTTTCCCCAAGACTGATGGTGAGGACTAGAAGAGCTTTGGGAGCGGTGTTTTCAGGAGGTTGGGAGATAATTTGATTCCTTAGAATTGAGAGTGGCTGTTTAGTATTCCTCTAGGCAAAAGACATTACTAAATATAATATCAAACTATTAAATAAGGGTGATGGGGTGTGTACCTGTTCCACACTGCATGATTATGTTTGCAGACTAGTACCAATGAATTTCTAAAATCAAACTGCAAGCTGGATTTTTCTTCACGTAAAAAATAACTGCTCCTTTCACGGTGTAATGACCGTGAGGTTGACTGTTACCTTCAGTGCTGGGTACTGAGGAGGGGATGGATGGAGTAATAAAAAAGTATAAAAGGCTTCATGAATTAGTATTGCAAGCTGTTATGAACAGAAATAAAAATTGATCAGTTAAACATCTTTTTTCCAGGAGTTTTGTCCTTTCAGATAGTCAGAGGAAACTTAATATTGCTATAAAATCTGAAATCCCTTGCACAAGCCAAATAAGGAAGTAGTAAGGAGAGTTGAAAGCACTTTTAAGTAAGTTTCTTAATAAATATTAGTTTTTAGTTGTTTGTATAATGTTTTGTTTACCTCAGGTGGAACAAAGCAAATAACACCTTCTAGCTGATCCTATCCTGAAGCTATCCAGATTTCACACACTGACTTGTTATTGCACAGTAAACTGTCAGTAGCAACATCCATTATTCACCACCACCTTTATATCACAGTAATTACGGTGTCAGCTGAGTAGTCTATTTGTCTATTGCAGACTTAGTATCTTGAAAAAAACGTGCTCTAATGTATTCTAAGAATACTGGACACTAAACCAGCCCTAAAGTTTGCAGACATTTCTAACACATCCACATACCTCAAAACTATTGCTTTATTCTTTAACATAAGAGATGAAATAGAATATTAAGTGTATCATGACTCAATATTTATCAGGCCTGAGATTTTACATCCATGCATCTTTGCAAATAACTAACAAGACTTTTATCTAGGTCTCCAGAAAACATCATTCATTTCTGCTTGTTTACATAAGAAGCAATTATTGCCAAACCCTTCCCTGGTGAACAGCAATACCTTGCTTCAAGCAAAAACAATGCTGCTGCTGTGTTAACATCCTATTCTGGAAGAAAAGGGAGCTGACTCAGTGCATGCAGTCAAGCCCTCAGAGCTGTCTTCCAGGAGCAAAACAGGTTATGTGAGAATATGACCTTGGTGAGCTGTGCTAATGACTGTGATTTAGAATTCCAGGATTTTGTCTCAAGTAGAGAATTAGATGAGACAAAATGCCTTTAAAACAACTCAAATAGCACTAAGCAAAGTGCAGATGCAATTAAAAAAATTTACAGTGAGTAACTGGGTGATCTCCAGCTGAAGTATGCTCAGTTTTTCCCAAGCTGGCATGTGTGGGGACTTACTGTACTAAACCTACAGAATGTGTGGCATCCAAGGAGGTCCCTTGAACACCTGTGCTGTGATGGTGCTGGCTGACAGCACAGGAACACAATGCTCCTTGTCCACTCCCACTATGGAGCATACTGGCCCAGTAACTTAACTGGCTGGCAAAGACCAGCCCCAAATGTATTTTGTGAGTGATTTGTAGTTTGTGAGGACAAATTCATGTTCATTGTCTTCCTGCCAAAGGTAACAGCTGTTTAGATTGGGGTTAGAGCTTCTTGGCATGGTCTGTCTCCAGAAAGGTCCTGCATCAGCATTCAGGAGCAAATGCTGCTTGTGGCTCAAGCTGGACCACCATTCAGAATGTAAGACTTCTTTGAACTGTGGTGTTCTCCTGTGAATGTAGCAGAGTTTTGGTCTCCTATGTGAAAGATTTGGGAGATATCCCTTAAAAAACATTCACAGCACATACAAAGCATTTGTTGTTTCAAATTTTTACACCCATTTGCATATATTCTACTTTCATTTCTTGGAAATGCTCATGTCTTTGAAATATTAGAGGAGTGATGAGGTACAGAATGCAGTGTCTTGAGGAACACACATATGTTCCATTAGCTGAGAAGTGAACATTTTGCAGCGATGCAGATCACGGTCTGTGTTGTCAAGCAAGCGTGGTTGTAGTCTTCCTCACGCATAAACTGTCTTCCTTAATCTTAATCCTCCTAATCCTTAGACCTTTCCTGTGTCAGGTGAGGATGAATGCTCCATGTGCTCCCAGCTATCACTGGCCTAGTTTCCCTAAACCCAGACCACACTATATCTGAACTCAGAGTTGTATCACTTTAATCATCAAAGAGATCACACTGTCTTCACTTACTTATGCCTTCACAGATTTACTTCAGAATAATGCCAAGGTGTAGGAGGATTATAAAATCATATGTTCATTATTGCACCTTCAGCTCTGAAATCCTGAATGAGACCTTACTCTTAAATCCTCCTGCCTTTATCCTATGCATATTCTCTTTTCATCTTTTGTGTATTTTCTGATTGTACTTGTTACTGCAAGTTCTCAGTTCTATATGTTTCTAATGCTTTCTAATATGTTTTTTAATATGTTTTCATGGTTTAGAATGGAATGGTAGTGTATGTAAGTATATTCGTATTTAATTTAGAATTTTTTTTAAATCGGTGATCTTTTTCTCTAGTATTGCAGTTGGATAGCCTTAAAATACATTGAATTTTGCAAGTACTATTATTGATTTATGGAATTTGGCAATTGCTTCATTTAACATACAATTATTTTCTTAGGCATATAAAACCTATCTGCTAGAGAAGTTCTGTTTCATAGTCTGTTGTTCCTGATACCAGATTTTGAATCACTAAGGAATTGCTATGAAGCAAAGGAGTATGTCCATCAGTCAAAACTTAAATAAGCCTCCTCTTATCATTGCTGAGGAGTGATTTGGAGAGTGAGGGTTCCCTTAAGCAGTAGGTTGTGTGGACTGCCTGGTGCAATCATAAGGAACACTGTAAATGTAAAATTGAGCAGATCTGACATTCAGCTCAGCATTTCCCAGAAGAACCCATGGACGTGTAAGCCCCTGAATAATCCCTGTTTTTACACATGTACAAATGTCCTAAGTGAGGCTTTAAGGAAATAGTTCACTTTTTTCTCCACTCTGCTTGGCACGTCTGCTACTCCACTGCTGAGTAGCTGCAGTGTCTCCAAAGTGCTCTGCGGAAGGGTGACAGGCAAATGGCACTAAATACAACCAGCCCCAAAGCATTGTCTTGCAGGGACCAAGCAGGAGACAGCCTGGCACTGATCAGCTCAGCCTGCCAAATCAGACACCCCTGCTATAGCCCTGATTTTTTGAAGAACACACTAGCTAAGCTTACTGAAATTGGGACGGCTTCCTTTCCATATCTCTGGCAGAAGAAAGACGTTGCTCCCTCCTTTATAAAACACACAGAAAGCCATCCTTTTGACAGTTTTATGGAAGCATTGCTGTACTGCACTACAAAGGAAATCCAAGTGTGTTCAATGAACTTAAGTTTTGCAGACTAAATTTCACATGACTGATTTGTTATGCCAAAGTGAAATGAGATGCAACTATTCGGATGCAAGCAACCCCAGATTCAAAATCAGTTTTATGTATGAATCATAATGCAGTTTGAATAGTCATTCCCTGAGAGTACTAACAGCACCTTGGAGTCTGTGAGTCACAAAACATCAACACTTGGTTTTTACACAAGAGACCTGGGACTTACTGCAAAAGCTTTATTTTTCAATGTGTATATTCTAATTTTGGCTCCTGCACATCCCATCAGTGAGGGGAAGTTCCACCACGAATGCGGTTTGCACAGAAGACAGGATAAATGGAGGATGCTTTCCCAGAACGTGTCTTGGGTACATTTGGGCACCCACCTAAGCCATGGCATTTCTCAAGCTGCCAAAGATGTGGTAGTTTACCTGAATTTTCTCAAAGAACTCCAAACATCCCACCTGGACAAGAACCCAAATTAGGGCTTGTTTTGGAAATGCTTGACCACATTTGTTTTCTGGTTGAAGCCTTAGACAGCAAAATGGTTTTGCTTTATGAAAACATTGCACAGTAGATGACTAAACAAAGCCCATTGAATAAAAGCAAACTATTGGAAGCCTCTGCAGCCTTCACCTGGTAGAGCAGGAAAGCACTCTTGGATTGTTTTAGCCACTCACTGTCATGTTACAGGGTTTATAACTTGCCATCTCTATCTGTAACAGTACTTGTTTACCATGTTTATTTATTCAGAATTGCAGAAGAAAGCAAGTCTGTCCTGAAAAGGGGCTTTTCTCCATCCTTCTCAAATATCAGCTGCACACAGGGTAACCCAGACAAACCTGGTGAGTCTTACTAGGGTGGTCTAAAAAGCAAAAGGGCTCTGTGCCAGTGCTGTCTGAATGAAGAAGCACTCTTAAACCTGTGCACCTGTGCTGCACCAAGGTGGGAGGGGTGCTGGTGGACTGGGCTGCAGCATGTCATCCATGAGCATCCATGCCCATGGAGCAACACCTGAGCACACAGCAAGTTGTGGGGGAGCCCAGTCTGGGCAGCTGCTGGGGTACAGCGTGGAAGGCTCAGACATGGATTTAGGCCTGGGCTTGGGTGTTTTTATGGTCTATTTGATTATTAAATTGTATTGTGACATTCTCAGGATACCTCTGTCTTTGGAGACCATAGGGATGAACGTTTTTCTGCAGGTTTGAGACACCATTCATTGTTTGATGATTTGATTCCTCTTGGCTGCCTTTGACACTTCAGCTCCCCTGTAACATCTCACTGGCCTAGAAAACGACAGGCAGCTTTTGAGCAAGAAAGTTCAGGAGCAGAAATAAATTCTATTTTTAATCCTTCCTCTGATTTTCCATGGGTGACACAGTTTCTCATGGCATGGCAGTTCCAGGGTGTGGCAGTGTTGCCGAGTGTGCCTTGCAGCTTGTTTTACAGATTTAACCTGTTTACATGCTTTCCCCTAATTAGAAATTTCAGGTTTGGGGGGTTATCCTACTACTAATACCCGAATGACATTCTGATTTATTGTAGTGGGTTGGCAACAGATCTGTAGGATGAGAAAATACAAGTTAGGAATTTAAAGAAGTACTTTAAGCATTAACAATGCTGAGCCTGTGTCAAGTGGTGATAAATTTTCCACTATACCCATGATCACCTTATTATTAATGTCATCAATCTCTCTGTGAAAAGTGGCTCTGGGCATGCCCATATGACCAAGTGTTCTTCTAAATAATTAATCATTGGGGCATGTTGCCAGAGTTTGCTGCTTTCCAATTTAATCTTAGCAACTTACTCATTTGTTTCTTTATTTGGAAACAGAAAGCTTCACGGATAAAAATGAGTCAAATGTACTGATATGTACATGAGGACTGTTTAGCATTGAAACCTCATGTTGCTTGCTCTAGAAATGTTTTTTCCATCTTTTAAAGCAACACCCCAAAATTAACAGCTGTGAGAATGATCACTTCAGGAGCACAAGCTGTTTCTGCTGCCAGAATCTGCATCCCAACTGGCTCACTCTGCCCCTTCAGTAGTAGCTCAGCCCTCTCTATGCGTAAAAGGGCATTCAAAATGCCACATTAGCAGGATATCTTTAGAAATAAATTATTACAATGTCAGTTTGATTCTTTAATTAAAAATTACCAAGGATGTGAATGCCTTTGTTGAACAGGTTATTGTCTGTATCTAAAACAAAGTAAGTTCTAAGGAAACGGTTTAAAAATGTTATCTTCTCTTTAGTTATAATTAATTTAATTTAGATTAACACTCTATTAACTTGTAGCATTCAATTATTTAATGAGTCATGAAGAAAGTTTTCTAATTACAGAGTCATTCATTTTTCACAGGTTTGAAGGCGTACACTGAAATATATCCTGTTGAGACCACGAGCCTTTGTCCCACTCAAGCCGTTCTTTAAGGGTTTCTGTTACTCACATAAGAAGTCAATTTGATTTTAGTTTAAACATATGTACCGTCCTGTACTCCTTAATTTTGTGTCCCTCCAAGGATTTTTAGTTGAAAGCTCTCACATCTGTTATATCTGTGGCACTGCTGGGTTTTTCCCCTCTAGCTTCTTCCCAAGAATCAGTGGGCAGCAGCCTGTTCATCAAAGATTAACGCCAACCTTCCACACATATTTACCCATTCACAGACTCTCCTCTTTCAGTGTGGCTCGTGGTTTTGTTTTTATTAATTCCCCCTAGATATTAGCTAGAATTGGCCAAATATAACACTGGCTTGCTGTTCTCTTCCCTGATGAGGCAGCTGACTGTACTTCCAAATCAGTATTTTCCTAAGATCACTTGAAATATTCCCTGCTATTTACTGCTTGCTATTCATTCCCTGTTGTTGAACAAAACATATGGCAGTGTTTTTTTTCCCCTTGACTGCACGCCTGAAACTTTTTTAAAGGGAAAGTGAGAATATCTCCTTCTGGAAATCAAAAAGAACCAAGCCAAACAAGAATTTGTGAACACATGAATGTGGTTAGGAACAGCCATGAATGTTTTCCGAGATACTCCTTCCCTGCCTGAATGCTCTAGGGTGATACAACCACTCCTTTCCTGCCTTTAATTGTGCTGTTGTGCCTTTTAAATGAAAATATAAACAAGCTACTATTTCAGTTTCCTATCATTATGCATAACTTGTGAAGGAAAGGCCACTGTCCCCTGCAGTCACTAGTGTAGTGCCTCGTGCAGGTTAAATTTCCAATTATAAACATGTGTTATTCATCATTTTATTGGTGGCTCTTATACGTACTGTCTATCGCCAAATTCTTTGGTTTACCCATGGGATACTCAGCATAGACTCGTGCAAGAAAAGTGCCAAAGTGATACGTGACACCGGTATCTTCCAAAGCCCTGCTGTGGAAAATCTACGTTTAAACAAAACGTGTGGTAATATCCCTGACACCATGAAGAGCTTTACTTCTGCTGTATGTAAACATCAGGAATCTACGAAGAACATCATGAAAATACTGCATAAATATAGGAATCTTTACATCTGCATGTTGTTGTTTGTGTATATATGCATACGTTCCTAAGCCTTAGGTGTCTGTAAAGTTGAAGTTGCTTTATCACTGTAGGCTGCAGTTGATGTTTCACTTCCGATGCTGAACTGAATTAGGAGCCATCAACTCCTCATGTACCCTGAGGACTGTCAGGGATACAGCCAATAGCTGTGTCTATTTGGAATAAATACAGCCAGTTAGTGTTTGGATTTCAAATGACTGAAAAGTTCAGGCAAACTTAAATTGATGTACTCTGAAAAAAAGGTGAGGCTGAAATACAAAGTTTACAACAAATCTGTATTTGAAATTTGAAGTTTCTTTGAAATCCCCTTCTCATGAAACTTCACAGTATTCAGCTCCAGCAGTTTAATACGGATCACATTTAATTTCAAGTTATGGATTCCATACATTTCTCAAAGTAAGGCTTTGGCCAAGGTGTTTTATGGCTCAGTTGCTGGTGATTACCCAGATGTAAATAAGAGCAGAGGGTTCAGCGTGAGATCTGATGCTAAGCAGATGAGCTCTGTGCTGTCCAGTGCTTTATCTCCCATCTTCCTTTACATCAAATTACTTTCATAGTTTTATCCTGAACCTTCCTTGCCTTGAAAGAAATGCAAAAGATGGTGTAACACAAACCTAGGACTCCTTTCCTTTGCTAATGTTCACAACGTATTTATTAACTTTTCTCTGTCTCTACCAACATAAGTAAATCTTTTGGCAGACAACCCCTGAATTCCCTTCTGTTGCACAAATACCTGCATTTTCCATCTTTGAAAAATTAGTTTCTTCTCCTTCCGTGTCTGCTTATCCTTTTTCGCTTTTTTCCAGTGTGTGTGCGCAACTGTTTTAAATATGTCTCCATACTTCTGCCCGTAATTCAGGTAGCATCCCTTTTGCCAAAGCAGCTCATGACCTTTTATAGCTTGGATAACTCCTGTGGATAATGTTTTCCTGCTTTTCAGAACAGTCAGAAGCCATCTCCTGTGTTCCAGTTCTAATCACTCGGAAGTGTTTTTTCCAGTAACTGAGGTGACTGACTTAGTTGGTCTTTGGATTAGAAGTATATACCCTGTTAATCTGCTTTCAGCAAGAGTGAGTACATTCCATTCGAGTAACTCTGCAGATGACTGGAGATGCAAACAGTGCTTCTTCCTCTGAAGCGTGGTGTCCGTGAGGGGAAGGAGGAAGGGCTGCAGGTGGGACACAGCCACGGGCGGTGGCAGCTGCACAGTTTATAAATGGCTCAAAGTAACGCACTGCTGATGATCTGTAGGTACATCAGCGTCCAGGCTCCTGCCCTCAGCCCTGCCATCCTGCTCTCCCCTTTCCATGTGCTGTGCCCTCAGATCCCTGGGCTGTTCAGCCCAAAGGCTGTGCCAGGGGCTTGACCTGCACGAACTGAGCGAAACAAACCTACCCTTGTGACAATGGTGGCTGTCACCACCGCAGAGGCCACCCCGGCACCCGCGGTAACCTAATCTTTCCTCTGGGCTCTGAAACCTTCTTCCCATTTGTTGTTTTTATTTCGCGTATCTTTGGCAGGTGCTCATTTGTTTTGTTTCGTTTCGGTATTGTATTACGCCGGTTAAATGAAAACCTTTAATGCTGAAGGAACATTTGCAGAGCCCGGATGAGTCAATATTGACAGAAGGCCCTCAGGAATTGTAAAAGAGGAACCCAGACTTGAGCAGCGCTGACCAAAACCTTTCCAGGTGACGCCAGCTCTGGTGAGAGTGGATGTGAAATGAGCGCCCTGTGTCCGCCCTGCCAGCAGAGACCCCGGCCAGGAACCTCTGCAGCAGCTGCCACGGGTGGCACGGTCCCTTAACCCTCAGACCCGGCACAGCCCGAACGGCGGCCTCAGGCCCTGCAGCGGCCCCGGATCTTACGGCGACCCATGCCGGGCGGCTCTGGGGCACGTTCATCCCGCTGCCGCAGTCACTCTGTCCGGGACACTTGGCAAAAAGCATCCTTTAATAACGCGCCCCGGCGGCACATGGAACATCGCGCCCCGGCGGCACATGGAACATCGCGCCCCGCCCGCCCGCCTGCGCGGCACCGGGGCCGCGGGACCGCCCGTGGGACCACGGCGTCAGCGGCGGGCCTGGGGCCATTAAGAGGCTCCGTGATGGACGGATCGCTACCCGGCCGGGTCACCGCACAGCGCGGATGCACCGGGACCGCTCCGCGGGCGCGCACGCGCGGCGCAGCCGGGCGCGGAAGGACGCGCTGCTGACGCGGCCCCACCCCTCACCGGCGATTGGTCCCC